>JBAMAV010000032.1:0-297028 GCA_037043315.1 Amiota communis | reverse complement strand
GGGGTAATGGCCAAGTGGAGCGTACTAACAGACTGATATTGTCAATTATTTCGAAGATGTCGGTAGATGAACCGTCTAAGTGGTTTAGACATGTGGGTGTAGTGCAGAAGGCTATTAATTCTAACGTGCACAGTTCAACAAAATATACCCCGTTCGAAGTAATGTTCGGTGTCAAAATGAGAAGTGACATTAGTAGTGGTTTTCTAAGGGTTCTTCAGGATGAGCAACTACATGAATTTGACAGCGAAAGACGTGAGTTGAGAAGCAATACCAAAATGCAGATTGTGAAAGCTCAGAATTTATACAAGAGCAATTTCGACAAGAAGCGCAAGAGTGAGATTGAGTACAACTTGAACTACCTGGTTGCAATAAAGCGGACGCAATATGTTGCGGGGAAGAAATTGGCGAGTGAGTTCATGGGTCCATATAAAGTAGTGAAGGTTAAGAGAAATGGGTGATACGACGTTGAAATGAGGAGTTGAATGATGGGCTGCCTCAGTAAGAATTGAACTTAGGTTACCGACGAATTTTTCAATATCATACTCGTTGCTTATCATTGTGCTCAGTTCGAAATAAGTACTAATGTATTTCCTGCATTTAAGCCAGTTGGTCTTATTTGAAGTTAATTGCAAGGGGTATTCTCTGATTTGAGGGAACTCTAGTAAGCTGAAGAGGATTGGAGAGTGGTCCGACGACAAATCTGCAAGAGCTTCTGCTGTTACTCAGCTGCTAGGAATCCTTCTGGTAATGGCGATGTCTATGAAATCCGGTATTTTTTTAGAATCTGCTGGCCAGTATGTAGGCTTACCCGGGGAGACATAGTTTAATTTGTTATGTGTTATGTGCGTGTTGTACAATTTCTATCCTTTAGGGTTTGCCAGTCGGGAACTCCAGTGCGTGTTTTGCATTCTAGTCCCCAGCGGCAAGGAACCGATCTCCTAGGGAGTTGAATAGTTGCATGAATTGCGCCTCTGTTATAGCAAACCGTGGAGGACAATAAACTGCCGGCAGTGCAATATCTTCTCGTTTTGATTGCAGACGTATTGATGTAGCTTGCATATGTTTTTTCGCAATTCCTACCAACGGGTAGTTTTTGATCAGAACACCAGTTCTACCGTGCGCTTTTCAATCCGGGTGATTCGTGCTATAGAAGACATACCCTGGTACTTGAAAATTGTTTTCGTCCGTAAGATGGGTTTCAGCAAGGAGCATAATATCAATATTCTTGTCGTTTAGAAATTTTAATACTTCTAATTTATATCGAGAGATTCCATTTGAATTCCAGAGACAAATGTTTAACAAACCCATTGACAGTCTATTTAAAAATAAAAAAAAAATATTTCAAATAAAATGTATAAGAGAAGCCCATCTCCTTGTGACGAGAATTTTAATCCACCGTAAGTTGATCAGCTCGACGAGACGATTTGATTTGGGCAAGTCCGTCTATATGTCTGTATGTAAGCTGCACATTTGTCAAAATCAATCGAATCGGACACCTAGGAAGGGATTTAAATTCATGCTCTTATTAAAACAATTTTTTTTTTTTTTCATTATCAATCTGAAATTTGAACTCTTTTAGTTCCTTGACTTTATTTACAAGCCATATAAATATTAAGACAAGTATCTGAAACAGGAAGACAACAATTTCACAAACAATTTTATATCATTTTTCATTATTCCTTGGTTTCTTTGCTTTCATTTTAAGCTCATTTTTTTAATAGCGCGTTAAAACACAAAACAAAAATACGTGATAAAAAGGTGCTCATGAAAAAGTGAAACAACGTAATCGACCGATTGAAATTACAAAAACAAACAAAAGAAAAAAAGAAAGATGTGGACTAGAGTATTGTTAGGGAACAAAAACTGTGTGCATCTCTTCTGCAACTGAAACTGGGGGGCAAAACTCCATACTAGCGACACATTTTTACGTAAATAAAACTTTGGAGGAATATGCTTCTAATTTTATGTAGAATTTTTTATTGTTCTTAATCCGGAATTGGCACTTATGGTTTAAGGAAGATAAAAAGATAAAAAATGCGCGTGTGCCATCGTACATATGATAGAAGTGAAACTTCTTAAAAACAGACAGAGTGATTATCTCAAAATTTTATTATTGTCACCGCTCGAACACTTCTAAACACATTGAATATGCATAAGGATTTAAAAAATGTTTTGCTCTGTGATGGTCATATAGAAAAATTGTCAAGCTCTCGTACTCTTGCTTGAATAGTATTATAAGTTTGTCAAGAAGGTTGTTATGCCGGCCATACATTACACGACTGATTGTACAATTCCATTTAGCTTGTGGACACTCGCAACGTGTGCGGGGACGGATCATGGCACGATTGCATGGAAAATGAAAAACTTTTGATCTTGATCTTACAATCGATCGCATAATGTATGGCTGGCATAACACACAGAAGGAGACAAAGAGAAACCACAACCAAGTAAATTCATATATTCTTCATCAGCTCGATGGGTCTGTCTGTCATTCTGTCTATCTGTCCGTCTGTATATTGCTTTTGGTTTCTTTGGCGTTTCGATATGTGTTATACAGTGCAAAGTCATACTCACAGCTAAGAGAGCAGTATGGCATATATGAAAGAATAAACGGTAGTGGAACAATGAACAGAGTGCAACAAAAAATTGACAGCAAAGTTGAGAAAGTTGTAAAGAAAACAAATCGAAGTAAACAAATACATTGTTTTAATTGTGGATCGCCTGATCATAAGCGTAGTGATTGTAAAGATGAAATGAAATGTTCCAAGTGCAACAAAAATGAACATATTTCGCGAAACTGCCCTGTTAGCTCAAATAAGCATGATGTCGCTAGGAGTGTTCATTTCGTAATTGACAATAGTCGCGTAAAAACAATAATTTTAATTTTTAAACGATGTAAAATTAAATGTTTAGTTGATGTGGGCTCGGATGTAACGTTGATGCAAGAAGGTGTATAAAAAGGCTGATTCGGATACATGCACTTGATGAATGATGAAACCAAGTTGTATGTATAAGATTCAGTGCAACATAGTTATATTCTTGAGGTAAAAGCTGCATATCTCGCGTTGGAGAATTTCCGATATTATATGTTGGGCATCGAATTTAAGTTGGTGACTGATTGTGCACCATTTAAACAGACAACAACGAAAGCTGATATGCCCCGAGCTCTTACGCAGTGGATTTTGTGTTTACAGGACTACAATTACAAAATTGATGCTTTAAGTCGATACCTGTGCGATGTTATGATGGTTGAGAAAGGTGAAATTTCAGCAAGGTTCAAGCAGGCGCAACAACAGGATGATCATGTAAGAGCTATTGTGGAAATACTACAGAGTAGGCCGCATAAAAATTATGTAGTCAAGGTTGAGTTGTTGTACAGATTTGTTGAAAGGAATGATTTATTGGTAGTGCCGAAGCGAATGGAAACTGAAATCATTAAAAATGATCATGATGTTGGTCACTTTGCTACGCAGAAGACGCTGCATGCTGTAAAGCAAACGTATTTTATATCCCATTTAGAGGCCAAGGTGAACAAAGTTGTTAGTAATTGTGTGAAATGCAACATTTTTAACAAGAAGCTGGGGTTTTTTACACTGCGTAGAGAATGGTGAACATCCGTTGGACACATAGCACGTTGATCACCTGGGTCCAATGGATATTACTTCAAAACAGTATAAGTACATATTGGCAGCTGTCGACGAGTTTACAAATTTGTATGGTTATTTCCGACGAAATCTACAGACAGTGACGAGGTGATACGGCGACTGGAGAATTGGTCTGATACTTTTGGTACTCCATGCCGCATTTTCAGTGAAAAGGGGCCAGCTTTCACATCAACAAACTTTGCTGAGTTCTGTAGAAATAATTCTATTGAGCAGGTGTTGGTGACGACGGGTGTACATAGGGGTAATGGCCAAGTGGAGCGTACTAACAGACTGATATTGTCAATTATTTCGAAGATGTCGGTAGATGAACCGTCTAAGTGGTTTAGACATGTGGGTGTAGTGCAGAAGGCTATTAATTCTAACGTGCACAGTTCAACAAAATATACCCCGTTCGAAGTAATGTTCGGTGTCAAAATGAGAAGTGACATTAGTAGTGGTTTTCTAAGGGTTCTTCAGGATGAGCAACTACATGAATTTGACAGCGAAAGACGTGAGTTGAGAAGCAATACCAAAATGCAGATTGTGAAAGCTCAGAATTTATACAAGAGCAATTTCGACAAGAAGCGCAAGAGTGAGATTGAGTACAACTTGAACTACCTGGTTGCAATAAAGCGGACGCAATATGTTGCGGGGAAGAAATTGGCGAGTGAGTTCATGGGTCCATATAAAGTAGTGAAGGTTAAGAGAAATGAGTGATACGACGTTGAAATGAGAAGTTGAATGATGGGCTGCCTCAGTAAGAATTGAACTTAGGTTACCGACGAATTTTTCAATATCGTACTCGTTGCTTATCATTGTGCTCAGTTCGAAATAAGTACTAATGTATTTCCTGTATTTAAGCCAGTTGTTCTTATTTGAAGTTAATTGCAAGGGGTATTCTCTGATTTGAGGGAACTCTAGTAAGCTGAAGAGGATTGGAGAGTGGTCCGACGACAAATCTGCAAGAGCTTCTGCTGTTACTCAGCTGCTAGGAATCCTTCTGGTAATGGCGATGTCTATGAAATCCGGTATTTTTTTAGAATCTGCTGGCCAGTATGTAGGCTTACCCGGGGAGACATAGTTTAATTTGTTATGTGTTATGTGCGTGTTGTACAATTTCTATCCTTTGGGGTTTGCCAGTCGGGAACTCCAGTGCGTGTTTTGCATTCTAGTCACCAGCGGCAAGGAACCGATCTCCTAGGGAGTTGAATAGTTGCATGAATTGCGCCTCTGTTATAGCAAACCGTGGAGGACAATAAACTGCCGGCAGTGCAATATCTTCTCGTTTTGATTGCAGACGTATTGATGTAGCTTGCATATGTTTTTTCGCAATTCCTACCAACGGGTAGTTTTTGATCAGAACACCAGTTCTACCGTGCGCTTTTCAATCCGGGTGATTTGTGCTATAGAAGACATACCCTGGTACTTGAAAATTGTTTTCGTCCGTAAGATGGGTTTCAGCAAGGAGCATAATATCAATATTCTTGTCGTTTAGAAATTTTAATACTTCTAATTTATATCGAGAGATTCCATTTGAATTCCAGAGACAAATGTTTAACAAACCCATTGACAGTCTATTTAAAAATAAAAAAAAAATATTTCAAATAAAATGTATAAGAGAAGCCCATCTCCTTGTGACGAGAATTTTAATCCACCGTAAGTTGATCAGCTCGACGAGACGATTTGATTTGGGCAAGTCCGTCTATATGTCTGTATGTAAGCTGCACATTTGTCAAAATCAACCGAATCGGACACCTAGGAAGGGATTTAAATTCATGCTCTTATTAAAACAATTTTTTTTTTTTTCCATTATCAATCTGAAATTTGAACTCTTTTAGTTCCTTGACTTTATTTACAAGCCATATAAATATTAAGACAAGTATCTGAAACAGGAAGACAACAATTTCACAAACAATTTTATATCATTTTTCATTATTCCTTGGTTTCTTTGCTTTCATTTTAAGCTCATTTTTTTAATAGCGCGTTAAAACACAAAACAAAAATACGTGATAAAAAGGTGCTCATGAAAAAGTGAAACAACGTAATCGACAGTACAGCAAAATATATAGCGAGCGATTGAAATTACAAAAACAAACAAAAGAAAAAAAGGAAGATGTGGACAAGAGTATTGTTAGGGAGCAAAAACTGTGTGCATCTCTTCTGCAACTGAAACTGGGGGGGCAAAACTCCATACTAGCGACACATTTTTACGTAAATAAAACTTTGGAGGAATATGTTTCTAATTTTATGTAGAATTTTTTATTGTTCTTAATCCGGAATTGGCACTTATGGTTTAAGGAAGATAAAAAGATAAAAAATGCGCGTGTGCCATCGTACATATGATAGAAGTGAAACTTCTTAAAAACAGACAGAGTGATTATCTCAAAATTTTATTTTTTTCACTATGAAATTTTGTCACTGCTCGAACACTTCTAAACACATTGAATATGCATAAGGATTTAAAAAATGTTTTGCTCTGTGGTGGTCATATAGAAAAATTGTCAAGCTCTCGTACTCTTGCTTGAATAGTATTATAAGTTTGTCAAGAAGGTTGTTATGCCGGCCATACATTATACGACTGATTGTACAATTCCATTTAGCTTGTGGACACTCGCAACGTGTGCGGGGACGGATCATGGCACGATTGCATGGAAAATGAAAAACTTTTGATCTTGATCTTACAATCGATCGCATAATGTATGGCTGGCATAACACACAGAAGGAGACAAAGAGAAACCACAACCAAGTAAATTCATATATTCTTCATCAGCTCGATGGGTCTGTCTGTCATTCTGTCTATCTGTCCGTCTGTATATTGCTTTTGGTTTCTTTGGCTTGTGTAGTTGTTGTTGTTGTGTTAAACAATGTGTTTACGTTTGGCGTCTGTTGTTCCCTCTTGCACAAAAATTAGATAAACTGCAAGCTTCTGTGTGTTTCTTGTTCTCTTTTCTTCATACATTCGCTTGTTTTTGTAAAACACACATGCTGGTTGCATGCATGTTGTTGTTATAAACATTTTTATACACACAAACTGCATGTTGTTGTTGTGGAAATGTAATCTCTTTATTAAGACTTTTCTGGTGGATTTTCCAAAAATTTTATTGTTGGGGATATGGGAATAGAAATACACATTCTGTGAAAATTTCAAGTCTCTACTTAGTGTGGTTCATGAAATACAGAAATCTAAAAACGTTACATTTTGTATTTTTCCACTGAAAATTTCATACTAAATTTTTGCCCAACGCCGCTAAAGAAGTTTCACTTCAAAAAGATTCCAAATAACATTCGAATGAAATAATTTATGAAGCAGAAAAATCAAGGAAATAATTTTAAACTATTATTTACAGTAATATCTCCAAAGAAATAATTGATTTTTCAGTCAATAATTAGCTAAGAGAAATTCCGATAGGATCCAGTCAAAGTCCGGCAGAAGGAAGTCACGATTCCCCTGCATCTTCATACCATGGACCGTTTCGTGTTTATGAGCAGTCTATGCATTGTGCTGAGCCGAATGCTCAATTATTTAATGATAGAGACATTCCGGATGAAGGAAACTGCTTATTTTATTCCCTTATAAAGATTCTTCGATTACAAATATCGCCACTAGCTCTTCGACGGGAGTTAAAAGAATCACGTTTCTTAGACTTATGCGGAGACCCTCAAAGCACAAGGGAAATACTTCTCAGTACTAATGAATACGAAGACGTCGGTTGAATTTATATTCTCGAATATGAATTCAATAAAAATGTATGCGTGCATTTACATTACGTTGAAGTGCGAACGTTCTGCTACTTTCGAGTAAATGAATCACTGAATTTTATTCATTTACATCTTCGTGGTCTTCATTTTAAGCCTTAACTTCGACATCGCACAAATGAATTCACTCCGCACAATACATACTCATGATGAACAACTCCCAGAATTCCACAAACCACTCGTAGAAGCCAGCGCCGTTATTATTAGTGAAAGTGATGATTTCCCAATGACCTATTTACCAATCCCAATTTCTGCAAACTATTCGAAGTGGCATTTGGATTTCATACGAAGTTTTGAAAACAATACTGTTGGACATTCATGTGTTGTCTGTGACAGAATTTGGTGGGAAAATGATTTAAAGTTAACTTCTAATCAACACAAAAATATTTCGAAAATCATAATTCCGGTAAATTTGCTTTGATTCCACCATTTCAGTTGTTATTTATTACTTAGTTATTATGTGTCTGTTTTTAGAATTACGTCTCCGATAATAGTGTTCGAGTTTGCTTCACATGTAAAGCAGCTATGGACAAGCAGAAAATATCAACATTTGCAATCTACAATGGATTTTCATATCCAATAATCCCATTGCATTTACCGCCCCTGCATCTAGATTCAAAACGACTTATTTCACCCAGAATACCATTTAGGCGGGTACGAAGATTGAGGCACGTTCATGGCTAATATGGTATTTAAGGGCAATTTATCAATATTCCTGTTGATGTAAATACCATAGTTAAATACATGCCTAGAGATATTGAGGATGATCATTGCTTCTATGTGCATATAAAGTACAAAATTATTCATAAGACTACTTACGTTCATGGTCTTGTTAATAAGAAAGATATCACAAAATGGTTAGAATATCTAGTAACGACACGGCTTTACATTCATCATAATATTTCTGTTGACAATAATAGTAGTAGGACAATGTATGTCCGAGGCCAAAATGATGTGGTCTCCTAAAGACATTGCTGTGGGCGGATTAAGTTAATTTTACTCTGTATTACGAAAAAATGAATAAAAAGAAGAACTAATACTACTTCTATTATCGACTGTGAGCAAACGCGGCACCCATCTTGCCGAAATCTTTTTCATACACAATTTTTCATGTCAAATAGAAATGACGCTACCCTTTGATATCCCTGTAACCTCAACTATCCACTCAACTTTAATCTTCGATCACTTAACACGATATCATGGATTTAATTGATCATTTCTGGCGTAGTCACCTCTACAGGGCGTCGTGAGCGTGGTTCATCCTTTGTTGATGTACCATCACGCTTAAATTCATTTAACCAGTTATAAATATTTGCAAGTGAAGGAGCAGATGTGCCGTGAAATAAATCCAACTCATTTTTTACTTCCTTTGCTGTTAAGCCTTTTATATGAAAATGTTTAATAACAGATCTAAACTAAAATTTCTCCATTTTTGTAAACAAACAAATTTTTTTTCTTCAATGCACGAGAAATACACAACAACTCAACCAATCTGGCTGAAACTTCACAGCATACCTAGACGGTAGTGATGCTGCATGAAAACAGACCGTTTACAGTAATAGTCGCGCTATCTGTTGGATTTTCTAAGGACTTTTTGACCCACCTTCGTAATATGTGAGATCGGCAGCATGTAGGATACACACTCCATGAGCACATATGATTGAAGAGAAGAGCGAAAATGCAATTGTAGTGGGTGCGTTGCTGTTGATAAAATCTGCACAAAACCAAGCAACAGCAACTACCCACGCACTTCTCTTCTCCACAACGCAAATATATATGTTCTCACCAGTCTTGTGCTTATGAAGTGATTACAGGCAAACAAACCAATCGATGAACTAAGCCTGCTTGGGCTAACAAACAAAAATGAATATGCTCAAGTCCTATCCTCATCATGCTTATTTGTTTTTGTAAAACTCTTAGGCATAGCCTGAGCATTCTTTGTACGTACACTGCACGCAGCTAGACTCTACCCAACGCATTCAAAATACACTCACTCAAGTAAACATTTTTTCTATTTCGCTTCTTCTCTGCATATTGTCGTATACACATTCGCAATAACGTAGATTTTGTTGTTTTTTGCCGTACGATTTGATTGGAAAACAATTTGCAGCTTCTCATTGAGAAACACTTAGAGAAATCACGATTTTTTTTAAATTGCAAAACTTATTTCAATTATAATGAAAGAAAGAAAGAGAGGATTTTGCGCATATAAGATCTTAGTTGTTTGATTTTGCATAAATAGAATTTGTATTCCATGTTTGGTAGCACATAAGTGAAAGTGTTTTTTCGAATTTGAAGTTAATAAAAAGAAAACACAGATCTAGAATAAGCAACGAACATTTGGAAGCTTTATAATATTGTCTACAACTAACGTTCACATAAATTTAGACAATTTATTGGAAGGTTCGTGGAAGAATTAAAAGAAATTTGTATATTTAAGTTTTTTTTTTCAGTGTATATAAAACATTTTTCGTTTCTACTTGCTCTTCCATAAGCAATGTTTCCCCACATCTGGCTTAGTGTATGTTTGTACACATCACATTTTTGCATTCAAACAACAACAATAATAATAATAATAATAAAAGTTAGACGACCACAGCTTACAAGTAGACGGACGTTAACACAACACTAAGAAGACAACAACGACGACCCACACGAAGAGTGAGAAAATATTGTCGGCTGGTGGTCGGCAATACGATCACTTGTTCGTACGCTTTTCGTAAAAACACACAAACATATATTCTCCACGCTGCAGACGAACAACCCAATTTGCAATGTCTATCCCCCATCAACGTCTCTCCACCATCAACGTCTCTCACCCGCATCATCACATTTGATTACCATAACGTTTTTTTTTTTTTTACTTAAACCTCGCTAAAGAAGTTTCACTTCAAGTGAAAAAAAGTAATGTGCCTCACCTATATAAGCACACTATTGAAGTGAAACTGATGTTCAAAATGTTAGGACTCAAGTTTTAGTTTTTAGTTTTAAAATAATTAATAGAATTGTGTTCAATAACATTATTCATTTACATATTTCATTGTAGCATATTATAATTAATAATTTAAATAATTGGGTTAAATAACGTTTTTATTTATCTATATATATACATATATAAAATCATAAGCCTTTTCGTGCCTGTGCACGCAAATCTCAGAAATGGCTTAACCTATTTGAATGAGGTTGTGACTGGTGTTTTGTAGCAAGCTTGGTGTAACATTTAGCGTTTATTTTTTCGAAATCCACCTACTTAATCAAAAGATATTAATTTAATTAATTTTTCACCCAAAACCAAATAAACTAAAGAATATTTTTTCGTTGCTTATGCTATGAATTTTGTGTTGTTTTTGTTATTGTTGTACACTATTTATTTCTCTTATTTATAGATAACTAAGTAAGCTTAAGAGTATTGCGCTCTTCGTGGTTTCCTTTCTGTATATAATGTTCAATGATTAACTCTTCGTTGTCTTCTTTTTATCCTCTCATTAAAAGATAACTAAGTAAACTCAAGAGTATTGCGCTTTACGTTCTTTTCTTTCTGTATATGATGTTCAATGATAACCAAAGACTATAAAAAGTATAGACTAGGCAAATGCACAATTTAGACGGCGTTTCTCTTTATTTTTTAGCCCAACAACAAATTGTGTGCATGTTTCCTCGAAATTTTATTTTGACATACAATTTGTTCTTGGGCTAAAAAAATAAAGAGAAGCACCGCTTAAATTGTGCATTTGTTCAGTCTATAATTTTAATAGGAATTTTGATAGCGGAACAAGATCAAGAGGGTGTGTTGCTGTTCTTATTGCATTCATAATCTTAAGTTAATTGATATGATGCGCATCGATTTTCCTAAAACTTTTTTTAATTGGAGTTTGTAAATAACTAGAATAACAAATATAAAAAAAATTTGTGTACACACAGTAAGACCTTTTAGTTGGTAAGATTTTTGGTTTTTTTTTAATATTTGCAAAAAAATATTTGGTAAGATATTGCTTCCTTTTTCAGCGTTGTTAAGAATTGATTTCTACGAGTTTGCGTTTTTGATATTAGTTTAATAACTTTGTAAGTTCATATGTAAGTATAAAATGCCTCGAAGAAGATCAAATCACTCCCAATATAGCAGAAATGCTACAAGGATGAGATTATCTCGATCTCGGGAGAGTAATGAAGAACGTGAAACGCTTCTTACCGCGGATCTAGAGGCTCATGCACTATCGCGTGATATTAATATTATTGCATGGGTCAACAAGGAGAGATCGGGTTATTTATATCCTCCAAAAATTGATTACGCTGCATTCGTATCTATAGGAGGTTGCCAGTTTTGTAATGCACTGAAATGGAGAAAAGAACCAAATGGAATCTGCTGTTCAGTTGGAAAAGTGCTAATTGAAAATTTTCAAGAATCTCCCGAATTCATTAAAGCACTTCTAAACGGTGAGCATCCACAGTCAAAACATTTCTTGGACAATGTCCGTTCATACAATTCTGCATTCCAAATGACATCCTTTGGAGCAAAACAAATTACAACTTTCAGGGTTCAAGGTCAAGTTTACCACCTTATCAAAATGCCGCATCAGACTCCATTCCACAGGATCAAAATAATAATTAAAAATCGAGATTAGGGCAGACAGACTTCCTGCTGGTGAACATCGTGGAAGGTACAATGCCCCCGTTACAGACGAAGTTGCAGTGATCTTAGTTGATCAGGAATGCGAGAGACGTGATATTGTATTACGCACTCATGATAATCATTTGCAACGTATATCCGAAACACACCGAGCATATGATGCCCTGCAATGTCCTTTAATATATTTCCACGGTGAAGACGGATAAAATTTTGGACTTTATCAAGTTGATTGGTCCACGTTACATGCATGCACGCACGCAAGACGCTTTTTTTACGTTCGAAAGTATGGTTGATCTGACCTTTTTATAACATTTACAACTAACCCGAAATGAATTGAAATTTCACAAGCACTTCTTCCCGGCCAGGCATCTTATGATAGGCATGATATAATAGCCCGAATTTTTCATCTTAACCTAAAATTGATGATTGACCTGATCACTAAAGAAAAAGTTTTCGGCTCATCTCTTTGTTTTATGTACAGCGTTGAGTGGCAAAAACGTGGTTTGCCTCATGCACATGTACTTCTGTGGATGGAAGAAAAAATTAGGCGTGATGATATCGATACCATAACAAGTGCTGAATTTCCTGATAAAAACGAAAATCTAACGTTATATGAGATCGTAAAGACTAACATGGTACACGAACCATGCGGTGCTCTGAACAACAACTCACCCTGTATCCAAGAAGGTCGTTGCTCTTAGGCTACGTGGCCAAGAAATTGTTTTGGATAATAGATGGGTTGTACCCTATTCACCCGTATTATCCAAACATTTGAAGCTCATATCAACGTTGAAATATGCCGTAGCGTTAAATCTATAAAATACATATGTAAATATGTTAACAAGGGAAGTGATCAAGCTACGGTTGGGTTTATAAATAATAATTATGATGAAGTTGCAAGTTACTAAGCTTTCCCATTCACAAAAGATACTCACCCGTAATTCATATGAACTACTCTGCTTGCATTCTTTCAACTTTGCGATATAGATATATTTGCTAAAACGCTTCTATACAAGAAGTTCCGTCTTAATATACCTATAATAAACAACAGGGCATTTTTAATCGCAGAAGACGTGGAACAGTTGTCAATGGTGAACCGAGTTGAAAGAACACGTTATTGGAAGAGTTTATACCGTACATCCAAATCACTGAGAATGCTTTTACTTGCGCTTACTTTTGTACACTGTTCGAGGACCTACTTCTTTTGCTGATCTTCGAAGGGTTGGTGATGTTGTGTACCCTACCTACCAAGAGGCTTGCCGAGCACGTCACTTACTAGAATATGATCAACATTGGGATGACGCTCTTTCCGAAGCATGTATTACTGAAAGTCCACATCGACTACGCCATTTGTTTGCGGTCATACTGTTGCTTTGTGCACTTTCAGATCCCGCACAGTTGTGGCGTAAATACCAAGACAAGTTGGCTGAAGACTTTTTAGGCACGTACAAGTAACTAATGACAACGCGATTACTGCAAGATTACATGAATGTCTTTTCAATCGTTCTTTGCTGGCAATTCAAGGTATTGTTACTTCTATTGAAGGTAACCCCATGTGTCATTATGGTATGCCCAAACCATCATTTACAGGTGAACGCATTAACAGAGATTATACGATGGAAATAAAATATGATCCTGTGGAATTGGCCGCAACTTTACAAACCGATATTTCGACACTTAATGAAGAACAACGTTTAATATACGATCGTGTTTGTCGCAGCGTTATTTATGCTTTGGGAGAAATGTTGTTTATAGATGCTTCCGGTGGAACGGGATAGAATTTTATCACGAAAATTATTTTGGCAAAGGTTCGAAGTCAATGTAAAATTGCTTTTGCTGTAGCCTCTTCAGGTATAGCTGCTACTTTATTGCCAGAAGGAAAAACTTCACACTCTATGTTTAAGATCCCTATCAATTTAAACAGTACAGAGAGCCCTATCTGTAACATTTCAAGAAACAGTGACAAAGCAAAGGTTCCACGTGATTGTAGCCTTATTATATGGGATAAATGTATCATGGCAAACCGTAAAGTGGTAGATGCTGTTGATCGGACATTTCGTGATATCATGCAAAACGACCAATCCATGGGTAATATCACTGTACTATTATGTGGTACTTTCCGGCAGACTCTACCTGTTATACCACGTGAAACAAGAGCTGATGAGATTAGAGCCTGCCTTAAGAGTTCCATTTAACAATAAATATGCGAGCACGAATTTGGGGCAACGATAATGCACAAGTGTTTTCTGATTTCTTACTTGAGATTGGTACGTATCCACAGGAACAAGGAAAAGTTCTCTTACATAAAAACCTGTGCCGTACAGTGTTATCTATGCGGGATCTCATTTCGTCTGTATCTGGTGAAGAAATGGAATTCGGAAATTATGAAAACTCTTGGCTTTGTGAGAGAGCTATTTTGACCCCATATAACAAGCAGGCGGCAGCAATAAATGCTGAAAATCTGAATTTGGTTCCGAGAGTTAATGTTGAGTATATCTCTATGAACAGGGTGATGGATCAAGAACAATCTACTAACTACCCAGTGGAATTTTTGGAATCCCTGAGCAGTCCTGGACTGCCAGCTCATAAGATTAATTTAAAAGTTGGTGTACCTATAATGCTTCTTAGAAATTTAAGCCCGCCCAAACTATGAAACGGTACCAGGTTAAAAGTGACCAATTTACAAGGAAATATGATAGAAGCAGAAATTTTAACAAGGTGTGGCGCAGGAGAGAGTGTTTTTATGCCCCGTATCCCCCTTCTTCCAAACAATTTTCCGTTCACTTTTAAGCGAGTTCAGTTTCCACTGAGCCTCTGTAACGCTATGACAATAAACAAAGCCCAGGTCCAGACGCTGAGTGTTCAAGGTGTGGATCTTACTAAAAGCTGTTTTTCGCACTGTCAGCTTTATGTGGCTTTGTCGCGTGTTAGCAACTCCAGGAATCTCTATGCTTTAATCCCTGATGGCTCTAGATTTAACATCGTATACAGAGAAGCATTACTGTAACATCATTAAAATACAGTACAGTCAACGGAACGACGTGCGTCAATAATAACAAAACTTAAGTCTATGCAAACGATGTCGCTACACCTATTACAAACAAATTTCGAATACCACACGTACGAAGTTGCGGGCACAGCTAGTGTGACATATAACAGCAAAGTCTCAGCGACATGCACATAACATAATTTACGAGATCGGCGTCGTGTAGGGCACACACAAATTACAAGCATGAAATTCGATCACTCCATGAGCACATATGATTAAATAGAAGAGCGAAAATGCAACTGTAGTAATTGTGAGTGTGTTGTTGTTGATAAGTTGTGCACAGAATCAAACAATAGCACCGGTCCGCATCTCGACAAACGCAAATTGGGAAAGAGAGTTCTGTTGTATGTTCACTCGCAATAACAACAACGACACACACGAAGAGAGAGAAGAGAGAGAGAAAAGCATCTTCGGCTGGTGCTCGGTTATTCGGTCACTTGTTCGTACGTTCTTCGTAAAAACACACATCAGTAAAGAACTTTTTATCTCTCTCTTATATATACATTCCTTGACACTACATTACAATTAAATTTATAATATAGTGCCGCACTTTAGTTAGTGCTCCTACTCATGCATAAACATACATTTTCTACGCTGCAGACGAACAGGCTCATGTGCAATAAGTATCCCCCCTCTAACCCTCTCCCACGTATCTTCACATTTGATAACTGTAACGCTTTTTTTGGACTTACACCTCGCTAAAGAAGTTTCACTTAAAAAAATTTTATAACATCAATGAAAACAACTATTTTTTATTGGTAACCATTTGCTCCTAACACGTACCATTTAGAAGTTATGATAAATGAATAAATAACTTAGCATATAAGACGCATGAGTCAACATTTAGTGCAGGCGCAAGGCAGTTGAGTAGTTAAAATATGAGAACCGCATTCTGTTATTAGTTTTGAATTAAGAAAAGCTTGCAGCTTGTTTCGGAATGTTGCAAGGAGGTTTTTTTTATACCCCATTCCCTTAGATATTAAGTATACGTACTGAACAAATGCTTTGGAACCATTTTACTGATTGTTTTAGTGACAATATCCGATTGTTTCTTCTGATTAAAGATATTTATAGCGTTGAATTGAAAATTGAAAAAAATTAAATAAAACAAAAAGTTAGTAATAAGGACAAAAATTAAGAAAAAAATTTATTTAATATGCCAACCCCAATTTTAACATTAGCCATGCAAATAAATACAAATAATCACTGTTTTTTATTTTGATAGCTATTAAAAAAAAAACCGTTAACTTTTTCGTATTTAGCATGTCCACTTTAGTAAAAAATAGCTGTTTTCATCAATGTTATACATTTTTTTTGTCGCACAGTGGTATTTTTACAATGACAGAGAAAACCAGGGCGTCCGGGATGTATGGCTGGTGTAGATAAAAAATTAGCTACAAAAGAAGAGAGATTGATTGCTATAGAGAAAGTTAAAGGAAGAGAAGAAAAGATTAAAATGCTTGTCGTCTACTGCTGAATCGGTTTCTAAGCATAACCATTCGCTAACTCAAACTGATACTTCTACTGCCTGTGGTTTATCATCTAGTTGTTCTTCTGAAAGATTTGTCAATCCTACTTCTGATGCACATACGGTGACACCAACTATTACTCCGAAAAGAGGCAGGAGAGATGTTTATACACCCAAGCTAGTAGCGGCTTTAGATAGATGCTAATAGCGTAAGAGACTGTGTTTACATAATTCAGGCTATAATGGAAGCATTGGGTCTTAATATTGATGAATTAACAATAAATAAATCTTCAATAGAACGCATCGAACGCAGATATGAAAGAAGAGGGAGAGATTATAAAAACTGACTTCCAGAACAATATTCCGGAAATGGTGACTATCCATTGTGATGGAAAATTTTTGCCAGCTGGAACGATTTCCGAACCAAAAATTTATCAAGTCACTAGCTGCCCAGGCATTCCGCTTTTTTTAAAATGTTTACAGAAAATTGGAAATATGTTAGAACGGATGGCATTCAATTATGCATTCACTGTACGTAACAACATTTTAGAAACTATGAAATCGACAAACTAATATATTTTACTCGAAAGAAATAAAAAAATCTATTGTGAGAGAAAACTGTAGAGAACTCTTTGAACTGTGTGTAATAATTTTGGGCAGAGATCAAGAAAAGAAATTATAAATCAGACCTCCTGCAGCAATGCACCAAGCAAGATGAATGGCAAGGTGTTCAATAGTGTTATAGTGGAACTGATTGGTTCAATCCATCTCGATCGTATTCACGTTTCATTTCTCGATTGAAAGCGTTGTTCATTCCACCAAATGATGCTGGCATTCCCAACTAGACTAACAAACTACCAAACATGAAGTCATACATGTATTCGATCAAAAGCAAATCCTGGTTACGTATATCCTCATTCATCTCGAGATCGGGATTCCCTGAAATGACACGAATTCGATGTAAAATGTCTTCTGACATGGCGTTCTTGTACTTGCTCCACAGTTCTCGTGGATTCGATGGGAATGACACGTAGCCAAATCATTTTATTTTAGCTCACATACCGACCAACTTGATAGTCCGATATTTCATCGTTAGTATCATAAGTTTGAACGACAAAAACCGTCATATCTCTGCCTTTCAGACATTACTGAATTGCAATAATCCACGTTGCATTGCGCCTTAAATGTTTTAGAAAAAAGTGGCGTTTCCTTTCACTTTCGTTGTAACAGTTGTTCTATAATCATCGGGTGATCGTTGCTAGTGATAGTCTCCGCCGTCAAATTTCGTAGATAGCTCCTGGAACACTTACCGTCGACCACGCGGGGTGATAAGGCATTGATGGTGCCACATGGACCGTGAATCACATTCGTAATTATAACATCATGCATTTCAGTTTTGGGATCAGTAATCTCTGCAACTATTTGGTCTGATCGAATTCTTCTATTAACCAAATAAGAATGTGCATGCGGCAAGCCTCGATATTGCCTCTCAATCGAAAACATATAGCATCGAATATCAAACGCAATGCTTTGCAATGTAGTTCATTAGCGACCGTATTTTTTGTTTGAAGATACGTGCGGTAATATCACGCCGATCACTTGATGTTTGTCACAGAAGCAGCAGTTGAACAATTTCTATCAATGTCGGATTGTACGTAAAAGAAATGAATATATCTGCACGGCCGTAATAACGAACATATGTTATAACATCTTACGAATATTAATTTATATGATGCGGGCTGCCAATGTACGTTACCGATAGAATAGTCAATCGACCAACATCTGCATCTCTTTCGGTGCTGATTGCATCACGTAAATGAATATACTCCTCCGAACGCAATTTGGCTTGGTTCAAATTTGACGTATATGTCGACGCAATATTGTTAAAGGAGTCGACGAAATCGCAGTAAATGCAATAGTTGTCAGCATTATGACGAATCATCAAACAATATGCGTAATAATTTATCGAGCTAACCTTTGTGGTAGTTGTCTCACCTGAAATGAAATTAGTATCATGTTGATGTAAAAACTATGATATCGATACTCACCGTTCATTGGATTTATTATGTTAATATTGAACCGATATCCACCGGATTCTTGCCTAAACATCAGCGGCTATTACAATTCATCATATGAACGGTGGATTTCGTATATTCGTTGAAGTTGTCCAGTGTCGTGATGTGTAAGCACAGTATCCCGCGTTTCAAATTTCCGCCAACAATCACAATTGCGACTTTATTGTTAGAGCGTTGAATTGCCATTCGTGTGTTCCAGCGGGTCGATTATTTGTTCTGACCACGACGTTGTAGTCATTACTTGTCATGCAGTCCAACGCAGTTTTGAACAACAGAACCATTTTCTGATGTTCATGAAACAGTTGCTGCATTTCTTGGAGAATCGCTTGTTTCATTGCCGTATTGATTTTTTGACGCCGATCAAGTTGGTCCTTCATATTGGGTGAATTTATGCAATGAGTCTTCAACCGGTTGCAATGATCCAATTCGATGGTGAATTTGGCCTTGGGTTTGCAAAGTCGAATGCGAACTCAGAGTTACAGATTTATGGTCACTCAACATCCATTAGGCCAATTCGAACGAAAGGATGCCAGCTGTAATCAACTTTGCGATTCAAGTCAGCATTTGAAGCATTTCTTCTTCATGCACGTCGAAGATTATGTTGTTGAACTGTGTAATAAGGTCGACGATATCTCATTGCCAACAGATGCGTTTAACGAACTGCCTCTCTTTCGTCTTGTGTTTGTGAAGCACGAAGTCGAGCCATAGTAATGTAGCGCTCTTCTCGTGCGATTTCTTGTGCATTTGCAGTGGATTGATTCGCAATATTTCGAAATCGAATTGCATTATTCCTTCGTTGTTAAAGATAAGATTTTCTGATTTGCGGCATTGTAAATAACACTGGAAAATTTCTCACACAATTCGTTCTCCCATACCACAACTTCGCTGTGTAAGCAGTGAGCCGTATGGTGTTTGCAATGTATGTTGTTGTTGTTATAAACACTTAGTTTTCTCACCTGTTTTTTACAATCTTTACATTAATATATTGACATACAACACCTTACCAATCTAGAGATGAATACCTTTCTAACCATATAAATTTCATGAAAATACGTTGACGTTAAGTAGGGTCAAACGGTGAGAAAAGAATCTTGTCTTTATGTTAATACATAGATTTTGAAAAATCAGACGAATCAATTACACTGATCAACAGCATATTTGTCACAAAAACTATTACCGAATAAGTTACCGAATAACCGACCACCAGCCGAAGATGCTTTTCTCTCTCTCTTTGTGTGTGTCGTAGTTGTTGTTGCAAGTGAACATATAAAAGAACCCTCTCTCTCAATTTTCGTTTGTGTGTGCCCTAAACGAGGCCGATCTCGCATACTAATTTGTGTCCTTGTCGCTGAGACTTTGATGTTATATGTCATATAAATCAATACGTTATTTGACCCAATTATTTAAATTATCTTTTTATATAAATTTCGAGTGTACAATGGTTTATGACTGCCTTGCTCCTAAACGGCTAGACCAATTTCGATAAGTTTTTTTGGTTTTACTTTTGGGGTCACCAAGATGAGGTATGCGTCAGTTGGAACCGGTAGGTGGCGCTGTTGTCGAGATACAGGCACTTTTTTACCAAATTTTTAACATTTTTTATTAAGCGCACGCTATACTAAGCCGATTTTCATATTTTTTTAAATGACAAATGAATGCTAATGAATAAAGTTGCATACTTATTTTTTTCAGTTTTTAACTTCTAATATAATATTTTTAAGTATTAAGTTTTTTGAAAACCACTTTAAGACCAAGCATAAAAAGTTTTGTACTTTTTTTTCGCTTTTAATGCTTTGGTTGTTGTTATTGTTGTATTTTCCTCTGTGAGTACGCTCTTTTTGCGCTCTTCGTTTGTGTATTTGATGTTCATTGAGAGAACGAAAGAAAGATGAAAGAAGAAGACAGTATGTTTCGTTGTTTGTGCTTTGATTTAGTTGTGTTTTGATTTTGATTTTTTTTTCTTTTTTTTTAAAGCAAAACAACGTTTTGCGGGGTCAGCTAGTTAATTATAAAATGCTTTCAAAACTAAAATTGCTTCTTTAATAATGCTATAAATGAATAATATTTTAGAACACAACTCAAGTTATTATTTTAAAACTTGATTTCTAACAATAGTGTGCTTATATAGGTGAGGCACATTATTTATCTTTTTTGTTGCATATTGTAATCTATCTTCTTCTATTTCATTTTATTTCAATCATCAACATGTGCAATATCAATTTTTCGCAGAATATTATACATTCGCGTATCGCAAGATTTACATTTTCACTCACTGTTAATTTCACTTCTCGTATATTGTAAAACAAAACTGCTAGGAAGTTTCATTTTGAAGGTAATTTTGTACCTAACTGATTGTAAGGCACGCGCCACTTGTCACGTGCAACTTGTATGAACATGTTTCAGATGGAAGTCGGCATGGGTTCCCGGACATAGAATGATCTGCAATTTTTACTGGAAGTATAAAGACACTTAATAAACATAATTGGAGGGTATGCGTTTGAGATACCCTATTGCTCACCACAAGAATCACAATTGGTTGAGTGAACGAGTAATTCTTGCGGCAAAATCAAATTTTTGGTCCTCTGCATTCCTTCAAAAATATCGACTGTGTAACAAACGCAGACGAAGCAATCAATCATCCAACTGAATTGTCAACGCATTGGATCTGCTTGGCTTGCCACAACACAATTTACAACTGAATGTTGGCTCGGTAGTCAGCATGATTCAAAATCTAAACCATTTGATAAGCTAATTAGTTTAATTTCCGATTCGTCTGGCATTCGCCATGACGATCAACAAATCGCAGGCCGAATATTTGAGTGTTTGTGGCCTGAATCGAGAAAATTAACCTTTCTTTCACGGTCAATTATACGTAGCATATTCACGTTTCGCAAGCCGTCCACTTTGTTTGTTCTCGCACCTGGCAACAAAACGAAAATGTCGTAAATCACAATGTGCTTCAATGAAAGAGGAGGCGGTACATTGCTCGATGTGTCAGCTAGCGAACATTGAATCGAAATAATCATTTGATGTCGCCCCAATAACATCACCAGCAACAACCGCAAGTAATCTTCATAATACATCCAAGCTAAAAGGTCAATGGAACTTACCCAAGGGGGTGAAGCTAGCAGATCCGAAATTTAATTCTAGCGAAATCATTGATATATTGTTAGTCATCGACTCATTCTTCTCATTGCTTGCAGTAGGCCAAATTCGGTTGGCACCGCATGCCGCATACAGAAATCTCTTCTGGGATGGTTGGTAGTCAGTGAAGGTACACCTTCTGTGAGCTGTGAGTTATCAGGAGCAGTGGTTACTGAGGAGTCAAAAGAGGATAAGTTGAGCAATATGGTGGAATCTGTTTGGATAATGGAGGATATCTAGAGTTGAACGAGTCAGCACACGCCTGAAGAGCAATTTTGCGAAGATCACTTTTTGGCATATGTGAAGCATACTTTGTCAGGGCGTTGGATAGATCGCTTGCCATTTAGGGCAGACAAGTCCAGTTTATGGGAGTCGTATGATATTGCGTTGAATCGATTTATGAATTTAGATAATAGATTGACTAGAGATGGGATCCTAAAGGAAGCATATACAAAGTTTATTGATGAATATAAGGATTTGAATCAAGAGGGTAAAGTTGTCGTTAGGTTTATAGCATCGAAGTCCAAGGTGGCACCAGTTAAGGTTATGTTGTTACCCCGCTTGTAATTGCAAGGAGCGTTATGGTTAGTAAAATTAATGATGAAGGTAAAAAGGTGCTTGGACATGAACGACTTGCAAATTTTCTATTGGACAGATTCCACAATTGTTTTGAACTGGCTTGTTTCCCATGCTAGTAAATGGAGCAGCTCTTTGGCAAATAGGGTTTTTAAAATACAGGAGGTATCTACTATTCATCAATGGTTGAAAATTGATACAAAGTTGATGCTTACTCCGTTTGTAGATCACTCTGAAAGGGTGGTTATGATAAGGGTAGGTGGACGTTTGGCTAGAGCAATATTCGTATTCATCATTTTTCGGATGAACTATACGTTTGTTAGTGAGACAAAGAGCATCAGTAGAATGCACATTTCAATACTCGGGCGAGGAGACGGTACTAAGTTCGCCGGCTCAGCTAGTTGCTATTAAAAAGTCTGTGCAGGTGGTATCGCTACACTACCGCAATTGTTTTTGCGATAAGACGTTTTTCATGTATCATTATTACTACATAGTATAAAGCAAAGTCAGAATTCAAAATTGTTTGGATACGGAGAACTTTTAAGCCACGCAACTATCGTTTTCCTATGAACCTTAATATGATATTGCAGTTATGTATTGTTAGTGAATATTAACTAAATTTTATTTGTCACTTTTATTATTTAAATTTATTACTTTTAATGATAGGAGAAATAAGATATATAGGGCTTGCATGTCCCACGCGTAGCTTACATCTAGACAGATCCCGGTCAGATTTTAAGATGAAAAGACCAAATTTCCACCTTTTCCGGTGGATTTTCAAAAAAGTTTCTTTCATATTCTTTTAATTGGCCTATCACGATGACAACAAAAGAAAAATCAGCCAAATAGGGCAGACCGTTTTCAAACAATACGCTTAGAAAAAAACAATTTTCTTGTATTTATTCAGTTTTTAATACAAAAGTTCCAAATTTCCCACTTTCCCGCTGGATTTTCCAAAAATTTTCTTTCATATTCTTGTAATTGGCCTATAACTAAGATAAGAAACAAATAATCAGCCAAATAGGGGAATCCGGTCTCAAGCAATACGTTTACAAAAGAAAAGAACATTTTCAATTGAAGTCACCTTTTTGAACGTCTTTCCCCAATTGCTTGCACAAGCGCACCATGACAAAATTCATCTTACAGGCTTCATTACTTCCTATATTTTCAGAATATATTAATTACTTGGTGCTACGAATTGAGTCACGAGGTATATTAAAACCAAGGCGACAAATTTCGTAAAATTTCTGAGAGAGCGTCAGATTATAACATGTATCCCTTTCTTAAAAACGTTCTCACGTTAAAAAACAATGACTACAAAAATCATGCGTTAACATCAATTTTTTATAATTTATCATAATTGTGGGCTTGCTTTGGTGATTTATTTCAAAATTTATTTCCTGCTTTTCAGAGCATTCAAACAAAAGGTTGTTTTCAAAAATATTCTTTTTACTATTTATTTTTTTCAATAGGTTTTTAGACTTTCTTTTCTTTTAATTGTTCCAAGTTTTTTGTTGGATCGAATTTGTACTTTGCGGGGAGTCCTTTTGAAGAACAAATGTTTTTACTCATGATTTTGAAAACGAAGCTGTTTCAATTTTTTAATATTTTTTTTTAAACTGCGCTTGAGTTTTCCGTGTGTTACTTGAATTCTGGCACAGAGTTTTTCTGATGCCCTACGTTGTGCACCAATTAAAAGATTTAATTTTAGTTCTCAGTCATAGTGCAATTTATTTTATATTTATTTTTTGATTATTAGCTTAACGTCCGCACTCTGCGAGACGAAAACTCCGAGTATTGTTTTGCCGTTTTGAAAGCAAGCAAACATAAGTGTCGAAACGGAGTCGATACTTACTTTTCTCATGCTGTGCAATTGATTAGTTTTTACAGTTCCCAACGGAGCACACATAAATGTCGCATCAAGCTCGACTTTTACGCTGCTACTGCTTGTGCGGTTCTCCGAACGGTTAAAACTAATCACCTGATAACTTATGCAAATGAGGACAATTTTTCAAATGAAGTATTGCATATAAGCTTCAGGGGTCTGAGGCTAATGTACTGTCTTATTTTCTTTTGTCTGTGTACTTACCTAGTTTGGCAGGCCATATCACAAGCGTTAACCTTTTGCATTGGTATGCCATCCAATAAACTACCGCTTACGTGACCAACATCAACATCATCGTCAAGCAAATGTGTTAGCGCCAACTCATTTGTTGTTGTTGATGAGTCATCATCGCCAGTACCTCCATCAATAACACCACCTCTTCCCCTTCTGCCAACATTGCGATCAACACCTATTCTATCGATGTCACCATTCTTACTAAAGATATTCGTATGTGTCATATCATTGTGTTGATGACGTAGAATACTGTGTTCCTTTTCCTTGAAATCGGCTTTGCTCGATTCCGTTGATATGGGTACAGCTTCTCGATAGTATCGATTCGAAACATCATCGAGAATTTGTAATGAAGTTTGTGAATGCTCCAATCTGTAATTGAAAAGATCGTAAAACAAAAAAAAATAAGATAAACAAAAGTGAAAAAAAAATGATCTTTAAATTAATTAAAAAAAAAATACCGATTGTCACATTATCATAATATTATCATAAAATTATCATGAAAAAAGTGTTTTTGAAATAATCTGTTAAAGTTATGTTGCCACTTTATAAAATTCGGTTTATTTTAATTATGAGCTACAGAGCTGAAATTTTGCACATATGTTTCCTTTTGCCAAACGCTGCACATTTATCGGAATCAGCCAAATCTGTTCACTGGGAGGCGTACCTCCCATACAAACCACCACTTAAATAAATGTTCTTATTAGATAAAGTTTTTTGTTTTTTGAAGTATCGAACTTAAATTTGGACATTATAAATTTCTGATCCATATTCATCCATGAAAATTTGAAGATCCTAGCGTTACCAGGAGGGGTACCTCCTATACAAACCCAAATTAAATGACAAACTTATAATGAGTAAAAGTACAATAAAACAAACTTATAATACTATTCACTCCCGTGAAGAGTATAAAAATTAAAGGGGTCCCCATACAAGAAACGTTTTGCTCCAATATACACTGTGCACAGTTTAAGAAGCCTTGTGATTTATTTTGTTTTATACTTTGGTAATTTTAATTTTTTTTTGTGGTATACTTTTGAGCTTTATGAATATTTCACTTTTGCTTTTGATAGTTTTCACAGTACCTGATCTCAATGTTAATATGCAGTATGAATACTGATTCTACTCTAAACATAAGTCAAATCAATAATTTAATATTTGGAACATGAGCTTTTATAATAAATCCATATTCATTATGTTTGGAATTGCTCGAGTATTGAGTTATTGAATACATAATTCATTTTTGCGGCAATAAATCTTGTACGATGGTACGGAACCCTCCGTGTGCGAGTCCGACTCACACTTGGCTGTATTTTTGCAATATTCTTTATTTATATTTTGATAATTCTTTCTTATTTCAAGGCAGGTGCTTGTAATATGGCCCACGTATAAAATTGATCAAGATCTGACTAGTGGTTTTTGAGTTATCCTTAATAATGTGCGAACCATTTGCGCTACTGGAAGTCAGTGTTCTCTTTTGATAAAATTTTGTTATATTGTTTTGCGCAAAAACTCAAAAATGGAGAACGCAAACACAGAGAACTAAGTATAAGTAATAATTATTATTTGTGGTATGTGGAACGATTTAAATATATTTTCTAGGATATTTAAAAAAAGCACAACGCAGGAGCACCTTCGTAAAGGAGCATCCGGAGCTACAAACTGGGAAGAATACTCCACTGGCACCTCGGGGTATTCAAGATTTGAACAATTAGCTGAGAACTTAAATAGAATATGAAGACCCACAACATCAGAGTGAAAAACAGCAAGTCAAATTGTATTGAATGTTTGCTTTTATATAACTAGTTTCCATATTAGAGCTTATCACATGGGAAAAGTAATATCCGCTTTTGTGCAGACAAAGCGTAGGTTGACTGATGGACGACTACAAAAAAATAAAATTAAGCAGATTTGAGCAGCAGGCTGTAGAAGCATCTGGCATTGCAGCTGTGTACGGAATCGAAATGAGTCGATGTTCACTGAGAGCGGAAAGAGATCAAGAGAGTGTATTGTTGTTCTTATTTCATTTTTTTCAGTTCATAAACAAAATAGGTAAGTAAATTGATATGGTGTGCGTAGCGTAGCAAGCCATGTTCTCTAGTTGTAAAAACGAATTGAATTTAGGAAAAATGTGTTATGAATAAATTAAAAAGAAACTGTAAATACTAATTGAATTGAGAAAAAATAACTAATGAATAAATGAAAGCCAAAACATACAAACATTACAAATTAATATATAATTGAACTATAGACCCGCCCCTGCTTTACACGGGTGCGTTAGACAGCCATTTCCCCTTCCTTCATCGGTTTCATCATGCTGAAGCAAGCGATTACCTTGTTTATGTGACGCTTAAATCGATTCTGCGAGGTTCGATCTAACGAAAACCTTATATATAAAAACATTTTCAAATCGAATTTCACGCACGAATCGATATAACGAAACCCGTATATGAGAATCGATTTCCGTTTTGTACATCGGTTTCCGATGTCATATATACACTTAGCAGTGTTATTTTGATTTGTATTTCAGAATGTTGTTCCATAAGAGTTGCCATGTGGTAGAACTTTTTTGCTTTATTTGAACTTTTTTTTATTAATTTGTGATTTATATACTGAAAAATCATTGTAGAATATTATTAAAAATCATGATAAGTATTTTACATTTATATATTATTTTATTCAATGTGATTTTAAAAAAAAACTTATTCTGTTGATAAAACCACGTTATATTTTATGCATATGGCTACTCTGACATACGTACATACTCTGAAGACAAACCAAAATGGATTTAATCAAACTTATGTCGACTGCATCTTATAAACATAAGCACGAAAATCGATATTCGTTACATCGAACCTCGCAGAATCGATTTGAGCATCACATAAACAAGGTAGATGTCTATTTGAAATGTTTTATATTATCATACTCGCTGTTTAGACTTATCGTCGATTCTTCTTTGTTGTCTGATAGTTGTGTCTTGCTTGCTTATTCATTGTACGACTGTCGTAAAAATACTTTTTCTTATTTCTCTTTTCGTATGCTGGTGTGTGTTTCATCGCAAAGCACATTGTTTACATTTCTGTTTGGAATGAATGAATATCACCCTAGAAGAAGAGTATGTAAAAAAAGAAGTTAATTTTCTAAAAAAAAATTGTTTTCTTTGTTAGACCGGTGCTTTTATTTATTTTTTATTAATTAGAACTAAGATTATAATTAAAACTTCTAATCTATGATTAAAATATATTCTATCATAGCCTTAAAATATACTTTAGGCTCAATTGGATTTTAGACTCCTACTACATTTAAAGAAATCCCAATTCAGCATTTAAGAGAATAGAAGAGAGTATTGAGTGTATTATATTTGTTGGTCTTGTTTAAATTTTTTCCCACTCCTCTATTCATGCCATATCTTAAGATCCACATTGTACGAAAGTATAAATCCATAGAAACTTAAAAATCAGGATTTTTTTTTTTTTGTATTATCATTTTCCATCATTTCTTTACTTTATTGCATATTATAATATAATAATTTACGTTTGCCAATATTTTAAAATTAATTCAAACGCGAACCATTAAATATCTCGGTACATGAAAAAGTGGATTTATACCACTTTCAAAAATAACAGCTTATAACACACGAAAGAGGTGAAAGAAAACAACGAAAAAAAAGGCAGTGAAATTTTTGTCTGTGGCACATCGGACACGGCTGCCGATAGCTACATAGCCAACCCCCGCGCACGCTTGCCAACAAACAAAAGTCGGATAAGAGAATTTTGCTGCAAAGTATGATAATGTAAAAGCGATCTTTGCGTTTCTCGTTCTATGATCTATATAAGAAGTCATTAATTTTTGGCACAATTGATTTGAACGACTTTAATTTCATTTATTCAAAACAATCTTTGCGCAACATTTGAAAATATAATTCATTTAATATTGACGTACAAAGAATTAACAAAACCATATCACTCATTTTCTTCAAGACTCTCATAACTATAACCAACTAGCCCCTGTCGTGATATTAGTCCGTGATTTTTTTAGTTATTGTTCCTTTCTCGCTCTCATTTTGTCCACGCACATTTGTTTAATTCTTTGCTACTAACGCAAGTAAGCATGTTTGTTTGTTCTCGTTGTTTTTTTTTTGCATGCTGTTGTTGTTTTAAAATGTTTTCGTTTCGATAGAGCCTTATAGATTCGCTCCATCTACCGTTAAACTTGAAAACATACAATAATGGAACAAATAGAAACGGAGTTTTATAGCAATGACCTTTTTGTATTTTGGCATAATGAACTTACAGAAGAGTCAAAATAAATAAACTTCTTAACTTCTTAATAAAATATGAAAATATATAAAAACTTGCGAGTCGTAACATGCTGATCGGTCAAACAGTGTTGGAGTTCATAGCTGTTAAACTATTTTTCGTGTCCTATGTAATGTATATAGATAAACAAAGGCTTAATTAGATTTAATTAAAATGTTTTGTAAATGAAAACCTTTCAGAAAAAATTCTATAAATGAAAGTGAAACCGTTTTAAAAATCCGTTGCGTGGCTTAGAAGTAATCAGTATATAAACTTTATGGAATTTTGACTTTGCTTTATAAAGGGTGTTTTTTAGAGGCTCACAACTTTGAGTTGGCAACACTGCTTTATTTGACAACCGCTTTAATAGCTAACTGTTGTTTTTTTTTTAGTTTGGCATTTCATTATGGATAGACCTACACCGGAGCATCGTTTCAAATTGTTAAAACTTTTAATCAAGGTAATGGATCTGTTCGTGCACATCGTCTGTTTTATGGTAATCATAATCGTCCATCAGAGTGGCTTATTCGAATAACTATGGATGTTTTCACACCACGTTTACTCTTAATGAAAATGTGCATCCCGTAAGACGCAGTGCGCATCGAACAAGTTGTAGCCGCAGTACAGCAAAGCATTGAAGAAGACCCAAATCAATCAAGTCGTCGTCGTTCTCAGGAAATGGGGTTGTGTCCATCCACTTAATAGAAGATTTTACGAAAGGATGTAGGTTTAAAAGTTCTTAAGATTCAACTTGTGCAGGAAGTAAACGACTATCGTATACGCCGCGAATTCGGCCAATGGGCTGGAGCACAAATTGATATTGATCTTGATTTTCCATACAAAATTTTGTTCAGCGATGAAGCTTATTTTTGGTTGAATGGGTGCGTAAATAAGCAAAATTGACGCATTTCGAATGAAGATAATCCACAAGCTTTTGTTAAAACACCATTACATCTACAGAAAATTACTGTTTGGTGCGCTTTATGGGTCGGCGGAATCATTCGTCCATATGTCTTCAAAAATGATGATGACCAGAATGTTACTGTCAACGGTAAACGATACAGAGACATGATTAGAAGCTTTTTCGTACCTCAATTGCCATGCAGCGCATACTACCATTGATTTACTCAGAGAAACTTTTTTTGAACGAATAATTTCACGTAATGGTCCTATTAATTGGCCATCAAGATCATGTGATTTAACCCCATTGGATTATTTTCTTTGAGGTAATGTAAGGTCACTTGCCTACGCCGATAAACCAGAGACAATTGAAAATCTGGAAATCAACATTCGAAGAATTATTGGCGTAATACGGCCGCAAATGCTGCGAAAAGTGTGTGTCAATGTCACACAAGATTGGTCGGTTCCGGACTTCACGTTCAGTTTATCTCATATCGAAACTACTCCAACTTAGTTAGGTAATACCTGTATTGATTTAACGTTAACAAGAAAACTCGATGTATCGAGTTTGCCGTTTGTTTCTTTTTTTTTCGTATCACAGACCTATTACACTGGCCGACAAAATCGAATTTTTTTTTGGTGCTTGAATAATTGTAATGATTTATTACTAATTCGAGGTCGCTGATTTGAATCTGACCTTAGTTTTTTCTATGTTCTCTGGTTTTTGAGATATAGCTACTTTTTTTGTTTTTTACCTTTACATAATCGGTTTTGCTTTAATTTTTTTTCTTAATGAACGGTACTTTTAAGATCAAGGGAGAAAGAGATGATAAAAGTAAAGGGAGACTTGCAAGAGCAAAAACAACATGAAACTAACACATCAATAAGTTCCATTAAATCCATATAATTTTTAGGATCTATCAACTTTCAAACGATACGTGTGAAAATTTTATGTCAATCTGACATTTACTTTAAAAGTTACAGATGTTTCACTGAAGCAACTGAATTTCGTGTGTTGACAAAATATTGCTTTGTAATGGGAAAAGATACGGTTCAAGCAAAGCAATGAACAAGTGTTATTCTGACTCTGCTCCATTGAGACAAATGGTAGAGAAGTGGTTTGCTGATTTTAAACGCCGAAGATGCTAAATTAAGTGGAGCATTTCATTAATTGACGTATTTGGGGTCCATCAAAAATGTCCTCTTTCAATTTTTCATTGCTTAATCCAGGAAGTTTTTGAGAAATAAACTGAAAACATTGACCTTTTTTGTCTAGAGATTTAACAAACTGCTTCATTAGCCCTATTTTTATATGCAAGGGTGGAAGAATGATTTTTTCTCGTGGAACTAAACGCTTGTTTATCAATTTTAACCATGGACCAAAGCATCTCTAAAGGGCTAATTTTTGTATATCCAGTGGCTTGATTTGGCTCTACTGTCCCAGAGGCAAATAAAACATGGGTATTTTGTATAGCCACCTTGTTGACCTAGCAAAAAATTAATCACCTTTAAGTCTACACAGATCACCCATTTATGTTCCACATATTTTATTTTTTCTAAAACTCCTGAAATCACTTCATATTCTTCTTTCATAGAAATAGGGTGGGAAATTAGAATCGATGCATGTTTATTGCCATTATGTAGAAGGACAGCCTTGAGACTCCATTTGCTGCTGTCAATAAAGAGACGCCAATCACTTGCCTGATAGGTCTCCACGCCTATGAAAGTCAGTAAGCCCTGCACATCATTACAGCATACCAAATTATTATGAGAAGAAAAAAATTGCAATAAACATTGTTCTCTCGTGCGATATTAACTAATTCGTACATCGAATGATAAGCAATCTTTTTCTTTTAATCTTGATGCCAGCAACTCAGCACGCTCTTTTGAAAGATCCAAGTCTCTGATAAGATCATGAAGTTATTTTTGTGAAAATGTTTCAGGATTTGATGCTTCTGTCCATTCACAATCATCTTTTGGTTGAGATTGAATAGCAATAGATTCTCCAATTTCTTCCTCCTGAAATTGTGGTGGTTGGTAAAAATTGGTATTGGAATGTCTTCTGAATGAGAAATCGGTCTGTTAGCTGAAGGAATATTGGGATATTTCCATATGTTGCGATGGTTTTTATTAATGCCCACTGTATTTGCCATACAGAAATAACAGTCGTCGTGATGATTTTTTTGTTCGCGCCAAATCATAGGTACTCGAAACTTTAATGATTTACGTTTACCTTTCTCCCATTGTCTGAAATGTTCACTGCACATTTTACACACCTTATGAGGTACCCACGCTTCATCTTGATGACAAATTTCAATGTTGAAGTAAGCAAAATACAAGCGCGTGACATTGTTGGTTATCGGTTTCGACAGATCTTTAAATATATATTCACCGCAAATGTAGCAGAACATGTCAGGATCATTAACACAACGCCTAAACTTATAAGCCATTATGTAATATGCGATCGTAATAGAAGGTAATGTATGTTCTGCAGCTCTATTGAACAACGACTAATTTCATGTCGTTTTTGCTCTTGCAAGTCTCCCTTTACTTTTATCATCTCTTTCTCTTTTGATCTTTAAAGTATCGTTCATTAAGCTATTTTTAGAAGTAAAAGTAAAGCAAAACCGGTTACCGTTATTTTTTATTTTTAATTTCTTATCAACCTCCATAAAATAGGTGTTTCTTCGTTTTTAAACTGAAATATTTTGAATATTAAAAACTTCTTAATTATCAAACTAAATTATTATGAATTTGTTGCTATTTCTTTATATGAATTTGATACTTCAGATTTTCAATAACATAAACAACATTAGTAGTAGTGTAATTTTGTATACAACCTCGATGTAAATGTAAAAAACAAAAGAGTAGCTATATCTCAAAAACTAGAGGACATAGAAAAAAACTAAGGTCGGATTCGAAATCAGCGTTCTCTAATTACTAATAAATCATTACAATTTTTCAAGCGTCAAAAATGCTGTCGGTCAGTTTTATCGATAGAATTATAACAAAGTAATTATTTTTTTATTGTTTACTTAATTCCAGAAATTGATGAAAGGAAAATTTTGATATCACAAATAAAACTTGATTTTAGATTTCAAAAATGATTATGACACACATAGAAGTATTCACGACACAGCCGTACCCCATTTTTGTTTTATTTGTGTTTACAATATTCAATTTTAACGGATTGTTGCTATGTAGATCCTTTTTTTGGATGCAGCCTCTCTATATAGGATATTTTTAGGGTGTGCTGTTGGCGTCACCGCTTCCTCAGTTTCCATTGTTTCACTTTCAAATGGCACGCAATGTTTCATGCAAACATTGTGCAGTATGAAACATTCCCCGACTATGTTTAATGGCCTTTTGTGGCTGTAGTGAAGAATTCGTTGTTTTGACTGGTATCGAAAACGGGTCTTCGAAACACTGATTGCCCTCTTCGAAACGTTTCTAGCCTTCGTATGCATTTTATTGTTATTTTTATCGGTGCCACTTGAAGGCTCTGCTACTGGAGTCATCAGCACGACTCCAATGAATACCTCTTGTCACCAATTAGCAACGTGGGAATCGACGCAGATTAATTCGCCACCATGAGGTGCCGTGCTTCCCATATCCTCCATATTGCTGAGTCATGGCACGACAACGGAAACTTTTGGTTCACGAATTTGAACACCAACTGGCAATCACGGGAGTGAATAGTAATACGAGTATAAGTTTGTCAAGAAGTTGGTAACACACAGAAGGAGACATCGCAGACCACATCTTTTCAATATTATAGTGTTTGCAGGTCTATTGTAGTATTGGCATTATCACTGTCTGCTGAAGAATCAGACTCTTCAGCAAACATATGATAGTACTCTGTTGTTTTCCTTTTTATGCTCTTCATGGAATCATCTAAATCGGACCACTATGGTGTGTAACCCCCCATACAAACACCCATTTAAATTAATTTTCATATTAGAAAAAGCTTTTTGTCATTTTGAACTGAATTTTTCCCAGGGTTACCAGAAGGGGTACCTCCCATACAAACCCAAATTTAAAAAAAGTACATACAAAACTGCATTGTGCCCCTCAACCTGTGTCCTTTGTTGATACTCAAACTGTGACAGAGAAAGGAATCATATCAGATATATGGCATTTGTCGCCGTTCGGTTAGATGCAACCCGGATAAGTTACTAATCTTTTATTTTAAATTATTACTAAATTTAATTATTAGTTTAGTTTGAATAGAATGTATAACATTATTTAATGACCGTTTTTATTCGTTGGAAGGGCGCTGTTAGAATGTTCTGATTCTGACTCAAATTACATAACAAGAGTGACAGTGTAGTGGAGGGACCCAGACGGTGCCGTTGTAGGAAAATGCCAACGGCTTCCCCGTTACCGAACGCTCCTGTCAATGGTATCTTCAGCTGTCTATTAAGGACAACTGCTCCATTGTCAATTCTCCAACGTGAAGACTATACAATACATCTACAAAAGTGGTATCTCCAGCTTGCCTCATTTAAAAAGGGAATGAAAATTAATTGGCCCCGCCTGCTAGTAAACTGAATGCGGATATTTATCTTAGGCTTTCAGCTCATAATATAGTCTGTTAAACCGAAATAGAGATAACTTTGTTTAAAGTTTATTTAATTTTGTATTCTATTCTCAATCTTGTTTCGGTATTTTTATTGCATTACTTTTAAATTGTATTTTTTGTGGGGTTTTTATTTTTTGAATTATGTATTTATTAGAGACTGAATTAAACTGGTAGAAATACCAAAATAAAATTATATTTCTTATACATACTGTTTTTTATTTAATTATATTCACTTAAACTATAAAATAAATACCAATAATACTTAAAAAGTATATAATTACAAAAATACAGACTAGTAGTAAGGCAAAATTCCTAGCAATTTTGCAATTCATTTTAATAAGTAAATTAATTAATAAAATTAAAACTAAAATGGAAGTAAAGGATATACTAATTAATTATTTGGTAAAAAAAAAATAAATAAATCCATTTGTATTTTCATTTTACTAAAAAGGCAACCTTAACTTATAAAAGAAAACACTTAGATTGTAATTTCAAATTCTATTTTTTTTTTCATATTCAGCTCCAGTTCGAATTTTATCAAACATTCCCTTTGCTCCAATTGCTTTAAAGGTTCGCTTTGATCCAATTCCAATTGCTTTAAACGTTCGCTTTGCTCCAATTCCAATTGCTTTATCTGAAATTCATTCACTAATTGTTTTTCCTTCACGTTTTGTCGCTACCCAAACATCTAGTGCAGCTCTTCATAATGGGGACACTTTCTTGCAATATAATTTAGGAAACAATAGTTACTTTAAAAATAATAAAATTATGCTTTTTGATTACTTACCAGCAATGCTTTTCTCATCGCCGACAGCCATAAGGACACCATCCGTTTGCTGCTTCCATTTGTTAATTTCGATGTACGAATTCTTGCAATGCACTATGATTTTTTTTTGAAATTTTAAAGTCGAAAAATGTTTGGAAACAAAACGTAATTTATATTAAGTATTCTTAAAATACATACTTCAAGTATAATGAATTCATAAATATTATTGAAAATATGGCAACCTTTGAATTTTAGCAAACTTTCAAAGTCAGCTGCTTGTTGTAGTAAAAAAGACGCGAATTTTTTGTCAAGCTTTTATTGTGAAGTGAAAACTAATTTTCTGCTAATTTGTGCAAAAATGTAATTATGTGGAATTACAAGGAAAAGTATGTATTTAATACGTATATTATCAATACTTTTTGCGACTTTTTGCGACTTCTCTGGATATCTTTTAATTACAGCTAAGTTTGAGTTCTGCAATGCAATGACAATAATACTCATACATGCTGCTACAGTTTCAGTAAAAAAATCACAACAAAAAGAATTGGCATTTGTATCAAAACAAGCTGTGAGCAATGATAACACAAGCGAAGTAATATAGAAACTTAAAGCTAATAATCCGATTCTAATAAGTCATTAGCTTTTTTGATTCAAAATAGGTTCACAAAACAACAATATCTAAATATGAAAGCACTTAATACGCAGCAAAGATACCAAATTATGGATAGTTGCATAGTTCCGGTTGGAGTTCTTGGAGAAAAAGCGTCAGAAGCACGAAATAAATTATACAAGAACGACAGATGATCGCATGCCAGGAAAGTTAGCCGTTTCATTCATTAACTCATTTATTCATAATAATTTGATATATTACATGTATGTGTTTAAGCAAAATTTTTCCTTTTTTTAAATTAGGAGATCAGGCTACATTTTACTATTTTACTTAGACATATATAAGGGATAAGTAACTATGGGATTAAACAATATGTTCTAAATAGTAAAATGAGGGATAAAAGATTTACAAAAACCCTAAAAAAAACTTATTAAATAATTATTACTTATATCTACACTTAAGACTAATGCATTTGTGCTATACTATTGATATGAGGAAAGTTAGATTGGATACACTTAATTTTAAAATTTAAGGACAGTCGAGCACGTCTGTGTACTATTAACTCGACATTTGCTTTGTGATGCAAGTCAATGGTGGAATGGTGCCAGGGCAGATTAAAAATCATTTTTCATATCTTATTTTGGGTGATTTGCAGTTTATTAACATGACAATTTGCGATATCAAACCAAACTGGGCCTCATAAAAGAAAACTGCTTGAAAAATGGACCTAAATAGATACATATTGTTTTCTATGCTAAGGCGTGAGTTCCTGCTGATAAAAGGATATAAGTGTGCGGATCAAAATGCTAACTCTATTTTTGGTAAAGTTGATGTGCTTAAGTTTATTAAGCCTAAATACCTAACACTATTTTCCCATTTAACGCATGGTTTAGTTTTATGTGAATGTTAGGAAGGGGTATGTCTTTCCGCTTTCTGGTAAAAAATATGGCCTGCGTTTTTTCGGAGTTTACTAATATTTTCCACTTCGAGAAATGTAAAACAACAGCTCTCTGAAGCTTGTCAGAAATGTCGGCAGCTAGGGTCCCTAAACATAAGCCCGCTGTATCATGAGCAAAGATTGAGGTAGTGCAACCTCTTAGTATAAAGAAGTCAGAAGTCAGCATTTATACATGCTGTAAAGGATGGGTGAAAGACAAGAACCTTGTGGACAGCCTGTTCTTATTTCCAAAGCCTGGTACTTGGCATTGGCAATATGGATAACAAACTAACGATTTTTTAGGAAGCTTAGGATATTTTTTGTGAGTTCTGGTGGGAAATTCATAAGACTCATTTTGTGAGCTAATCCATCATGCCAAATTGAGTCAAAAGCTGCTTTTATATCCAATAAAACCATACCCGTCAATTTGGATCTTGTAAAGTTTGTTTTGATAATGCTCTAGATAATGGATGCAATGTGCTATGTTCATGGCGAAAGCCGAATTGCTGCAGCGGGAGCAAATCATTATCATCTAAGAACTGAGAAAGTTTTATTTTGATGACTTTTTATTTGTTTTTTGGAACGATGTTCTTTTACACGGTTTACTGAAATTGCAAAAGAAGGTATGAAACGAAATGTTTCATGTTTCCTATTTTTTGAATGTGTGTAAAGTACACCTGACAGCCAATTAACATTTTCTTTTCTTAATCGGTTTCATCATTCTGAAGCAAACGATGTCTGTTTGCGTTTCTTATTCATGGTATAATTGATAATAATTGATATTACATAAGACGATACGTACATGTAAACATACATATGTTATGGACAGAATCGATATCCGACAATTGAACTACTACTAATTTCTGCAGTTTACAAATTACTGTATTAGTTGAGATAACATGTATTGTATGTACATACATAGACTAATATCGAAAAAATATGGACTTTCGGCTTTGCTCTAATAATAATGATTTATGAAAAACGTTTTCACGCAAAAACAATTACGGTAGTGTATCGATACTACCTGCCCAGATCTTTTTAATTTGTTTCACATTTTGTTTTTGTTTTTTTTGAGGTCCTCTAGCCTCTTGTTCCACTATGGAACATTGCGTAGTTGTTGGTGCAGAGATGTTTTTGGGATAGCTCTGTGTGTGCTTTGGAGTATAATTTAATTTAAGTTTGCTGCCTCTTTATTCACCTCATTTCCAAGTGGGATAGTTCAATTTATAACCGCAATTGAATTTTTAAAAAGATCACAGTTTTCTTTAGCTAACTTGAAATGGCTTCTTGGTGGTGAAATGGGTGGGTTATTTTGGCATAGGGAAGTGATCGCTACCACAAAGGTGCTCAGTCCGTTTCCATGTTGTGAAGGGTTGGGTTTCGGGTGAACAGAAAGAGATGTCTATGTGGGTGAAAGTGTAGTGTGTAGTTAAGTGGGTGGGTGATTTGTTGTTTAGGAGGATTAAGTTATTCTGTGTAATGTATTTGTATGTCGCCTTCTTTGTTCTGTTTATGTGACCCCCATGTGGGGTGCCAACTATTGAATTCGCCTGTGACGATGACCGTTTTGTTATTTGAGGCTATTGTGTCTTCCAAGTTTCTCGTATTAAATGATCTATAAGGAGGTATATACATGGAAAATATGGAAAAATTATCATATCTATGAATGTTTCACTATATTATATTAAGGGGTATGATTAAGTTCCTATGATAGAGTTATTTACTGTCTATTTAATTATGTTGTAGGATTTACTACAGTGAACTGTGGGTTGTATATTATTTGTTTACCCGGCTGACTGACTGGGGAACTGATCCCTACCAGAGGTTTTGCAGTGAAGAGCTCCAAAGCCCGCCAGCTGGGGGAATATGTTTGGATTTAGAAGTGATTACTATTGTTCCATGAAGTCGGAGCTGTCTCCAACTTCAATTTCTGATGAGTCGAGATCGTTAATTTTTTTCTTCGTATTTTTTTTTATTTGTCCAATTACCTTCTTTGACGTTGAGCGTGGGAGTATTTGTTCTCTTGAGCTTTTAATTTGTATAGGACTTTGTCCTCGTTTAGATGCTTGTGAGGCACCAGGTTGGGCTGCTGCTGTCATATCGTCGAGGTCGCCATAGTTGGTGATAATGGAGTTGTGGATGGTGTTGATGGAGTTCGTTGTAGAGTTGAGAGTGGAGCTGATGGTTTTTGTTGTGTTTTTGCTGGTGTCCAGTTGGGGCGTCTTATACCCTGTTTATAAGACGCCTGAAACAGTTCACACTTAGGTCGGGAGTATATTCGTTGGTTATCGTCTGACGACAGTGGCAAATAACATGCGAAGCTACTTTAACAATCGCACATTTTAAATCAGTCGTTATTTTCTCGAACCGTATTTATGTGTCTTATAAATCCAAAGCTTATTGTAGACGTTTTGAAAATCAGCTGTTCCCAAAATGTTGGTTTGTGCAGTGTTGCCATATGGTGCAGTTATTTTCCTTTATTATCATTTTCTCAATGATTTTGTGACTCATAGATTTAAAAATCATTGCAAAATGTTATTAAAAATCAAAATATGCATTTTACATTGAACATTTTTCTTGTACAATGCAATTTAAAAAAAAAAACCTTATTTTGAGAGGTGAGCTACATCATATTTTATGCATATGGCAACTTTAAAAAATACATATACGTTTTTAACAAGAGCGCAAGACGCCGCATGCATAAATAACTAAACAAAAACTGTTCTGAGACAGGCTGACCTAAGTGCAAACCGTTCCAGACGTCTTATAAACGAATTATTAGTAGCGTTGGCATAGGTTCGATGATCAAATTGATGTTTTTCTGTGTATATTTCGTATGGTTTCTTGTTGTCAACTTTTATGTTGGTTTTTATTGCAATAATTTCCTGTTGTTTTATGTATACTGGGCACTTTTTGTCGATTGAGGAGTGTGAATTACTTAAAAGTTTGTTAAAAGAGCAATTAATACCGCCGATGTCTTTTGTACAAACTGCGTTCTCTTCTTCGTTTATGTGATGTTGCGACCCGCATATGGTGCACGTTTTATGACTTTTGCACACTTTGAATGTATGCCCATATCGGAGACAATTATTACAACGTAGTGGGGTTGGGATATAGGGGCGTACGGTTGTGCTCTCGTAGCCGATCATGATGTACTCCGGAAGGGTGGTTGAAGCAAAAGTTATAATATGTAGCCCGGTTTCCATCAGGTTTCCTTCAATTTTTACCATACTTTTTTTTTACCATAGTGACGTTCTGATTTTTAAGTTCACATTGTATTTCTTCTTCCGATATATCACGCAAGCCATTCGACTATATAACTCTCTTGCTGTAATAAAGTGCTGTATGTTCAGTGACAGTTATTGTCATATTTTCAGTGAAGTGTGTCATCTTCAGAAGCTTGTTTGCCATTCCGTTTTGTGCTCATTCGCTCGCCTTCTTCTTGTTGTATTTGCTTGTTTGGAAATAGTTCAGGCATACACAACAACAACATACAAATGGACTGGACAAACAAAAGAGAACAACAACGTTATGCATGCATTCTCTCTCATTACAGCTATAATTATGTCAATATTAATACTTAATTGATTCCTCTGATTTTTCAAATTATTTCATATTAGATTTAACCGTCGTGTCACTTTGACATTTCATTCTGTATTTGTTATGTATCACAATGAAGTGCGTGTGATTATATTTATTTATAAGAAATTTATACGTGTTTTGTGACTGTGACAGGTTGGTAATAAAATATAACAAGACGAAATTCATTATCGGCATACCGTTTTTCATCAGCAAGTACAACAATTTGGTATATTTGTGCGTGTATTAAAGTGAACAACAGTGCAACAAGATAACGAAAATGAGCGTTTCAGTATTGTTATCTCTCTCACTCAGCATAAAGTTCCGTTACTAATGGCAGCTCAGAAACAGACCACAATGAAAGACAATAGAAGCAATCATACAAAAAACCAGAAAGAAGGCTATCATTGGCTGTGCCAAAGATGTAATACTCTTCACACTCCTCCGGGTTGCATCCAACCTTCCTTTCTCCACCATATTCTCTCAGTTACAGTTTGAGTATCAACAAAGAACACAGTTTGGGTTGCATTGTATTTTTATTGTACTTATACTCTTTATAAGTTTGTCATTTAATGTAAGTTTGTATGGGTGTTACCCTTGCTGGTAACCCTAGGATTATGAAATTTACATGGCTGATGGATACAGAACAGAAACTTATAGCGTCCAAATTTCAATTCAATAAGTCAAAAACCGAAAAAACTTTTTCCAATAAGAACATTAATTTAAAAGGGGATTTGTATGGGAGGTACCCCTCCTAGTGGTCCGATTCGGCTGATTCCAGCAAATGTTCAGCGTCTGGTAAAAAGAAACCTACGTACAAAATCTCAGCTCTCTAGCCCAAAAACTGTGGGACTAGTTTTGCGAACAGACGGACATGGCTAAATCAACTCGTCTCATCGAGCTGATCATAAATATATATATTTTATGTGGTCTGCGATGTCTCCTTCTGTGTGTTACAAACTTCATGACAAACTTAAAATACTATTCACTCCCGTGAAGAGTATAAAAAGAGAGGGCCGCCAATTTTGTGAATTTTTTATGAGTTGTCATGTCTGCCAAAAAGTGAAAAGTTATACCAATTTAATTTAAATATTAAATGATTTACAACAAGTAGACGCGCGTATCACGTATAATACATCATTTATTGTAATTTTTGTACTTATTTCAACAAATTTACTTTTTCCACTTTTTACGGCATTTTGAATTGTTAGTTTCAGTTCACCGGAACTATTTTCGACAATAACTGATTTGCCAAGTACAAACACAATTGGTCGTACACGCAATTCAAATCGGCAAATTTGCCAGTTTGACATTTTCGCCGACTTGCTACGTGGAAAAGTGAACTACATTAGCAAGGACGAAAAGCGCACCAGCTACATGAACGCTCATTATTTCGCATTAAAGAGGCATTTCGGCATACGTATTCCCTGTTTCTTGAGCCAGAACATAGCAACGCGCGCCGGACAATCAAGAAATAGGTAAACGTTCCATTATATGTGTGTTTACAATGCCAGCCAGACGCAGGGGGGTCTATTTGAGCCGTCGAAAAAATAATGCAACAAAAATGCAAGGTAGTAGAGCAGAAAGAACGTACGAACAAATACAACAAGATAACGAAAATGCGCGTGTGACCATGTCGCAATTGCGTGCATCTCGATCACAAGAGGCACGAGCTGAACGAAATCAATAACGACAATTGCAACATAGATAAGCGCGCTGGTTCGCAATTGACACAGACAGAGCAAATGACCGACAACGCCAACAAGTACATCGAGAATTTACATCCGCTTCGTTCTTTCGTCTCACATTCGAGTATGAGCCAGATATTAAATATTCCTCCCATCCAAAAGGGCTGATTGGTGCAATGGACAAAGAATGTCCCAATTATCATGCGCTCAAATTTAAACATGAGCAAGCTGGTATGTGTTGCGTATCAGAAAAAGTGCAACTACCAGAAATTGAGACACCAACAGAACCATTGAACAGCTTGCTCATCGGCACGGATCCAGATTCAAACCTCTTCCTGAAGTCCATTCGCACATTCAATTCATGCTTTCATACTGCGGCAAATGGTCAACAATTCAACTCAACATTCAAAATCAGAGGCCAAATGTACCAGAAAGTGGGCTCATTGCTGCCAATGCAAAAAGAAACACATAAGTTTTACAAATATACTTCATGGGCGTTGAGGACGCCAATCGCCCTATTGAATCGGCACCATAAATTATTGAAATTCTGCGAACCACACATGCACGAATTGCAAAATGACAATCACGCTATTGTCATCAATCTTAATACAATACTAGCTAGAGAAAGTGCATAGATTCAATGCGGATTGTGGACAACGTTGCTGGAATCATGGTTGGCGACCGCACAGAGACTCGAGAAATCTTGATTCGAAATAGAAACAATAATCTGGAGTTCATCGCTGACATACACCGTTCATACGACGTTCTCCAATATCCGCTAATTTTCTGGATGGGACAAGACGGTTATTGCATAAACATTAAATAACGAAATTCCGCCACAGGTACTTTATTCATTATAAACATCGTTACTCATTTTGAGATCATTTTCAATTAATATTTAAGAATATTTATGAATATGTTGTGCAGTAGCCGAAACAAACAAGAAAGTGAGCTTGATGGATTTTTATGCGTTTCATATGATGATTCGGCGTGGTCAGGACAACGTCATTTTGCGATGTCGTGAGCTGTGTTCATCGTCGACATGTACGTGAAGGTAGAGACTGCGATTCATACGACACAATTAAAATAAACTGCATGCGAAAGAATACATTCACTTGTGAGACGCAATCAAGAACGGCGACTCCACCGAAATTAGTAACTTCATCATTCTACCATCATCGTACGTAGGCAGTCCACGTCATATGCAAGAATATTTATGAGTACGAGTATGTTGTGCAGGAGCCGAAACACACAAGAAAGTGAGCTCGATGGATTTTTATGCGTATCATATGATGATTCGACGTGGCATACTGCGATGTCGTGAGCTGTGCCAACAATTCATCGTCGACATGAACATGAAGGTAGAGAGCGAACGACTGCCATTCATACGACACAATCAAAATATGCGGCGTGCAGACGAACACATTCACTTGCGAGACGCTATCAGGAACGGCTACACCGCCGAAATTTGTAACTCCATCATTCTACCATCATCGTTCTTTGGCAGTCCTCGTCATATGCAAGAATACACAAAGGATGCTATGGCTTTCGTGCGCGAGAGCGGACGACCGTGTTTATTTATAACGTTTACATGTAATTCTAAATGGCAGGAGATTACATCGTTGTTATTGCCAAGCCAAAACGCAATGCATCGTTATGTGTTCATACAAAAATTGAAGTCTTTAATGAGCTTAATTACAAAATTACACGTATTCGGTTCCACACGTTGCTGGATGTATTCGGTTGAATGGCAAAAGCGAGGATTACCTCATGCAAGCATTTTGATTTGGTTTGTCGACAAAATACGCCCTGAAGAAATCGAAAGTGTAATTTCCGCGGAAATTCCAGATCCGTTTACTGATCAACTACTGTTCGATATTGTTACCACAAACATGATTCGTGGTCCATGCGGTAATCTGAATCGTATATCGCCATGCATACAGATGGCAAATGTACAAAACGTTTTCCTAAAGATTTTACCAACGACACGATCACAAACGTCGACGGAAATCAAATATATCGTCGAAGAAATATTGATAATGGTGGACAATTCACGAAAAATGTCAAAAACGCTGACATTGACAATCGTCGGGTGGTACCATATTCTTCGCTGCTGAGCAGCATTGAGCTGAACAGCAACACAAATTCGTCTACTATTGACTACATGTTTCCCGGGACGAGCAGACACGTTCTGATATAAACACAAAGATTCAATGACTGATGATATATTGCATCGAATTCGTTCACGGTACAACGATGTAATGATTACATTCAGCGACGCAATGTATAATGAAGCATTGATTGCTATCGAGGATCTTTGCGTTGTCATTGCCAGTTTACCACTCAGTCATTTCGGTATGCGTTTGCCAAATTGGAGTGCATCTTATTATATGAACACCGAAATGAATCGTGAAGTGCCGTACAATACTGCAGAAATGGCACAATGTCCCACTACTGACTGATGAACAAAAAATCATTTACGACCGCATTATGCATGCAGTTTCAGTGGGACAAGGTGGACTTGCACCAGGTGGACCTGGCAAAACATTTCTCATTTAACTAATTCTCGCCGATATACGATCAAGTAATGGCATCGCATTAGCCGTTGCATGATCTGGCATTGCAGCAAATTTTTTGGATGGAGGGAGAACAGCTGATTCAGCATTTAAACTGCTTCTGAATATTCAAAATTTTCCACGCGCAGTGTGCAATATAAAAAACAATCGTCCATGGCCACAAGTGCAACATTATTTTCTAGGATGAATGCACTACGGCCCACAAACATTCTCTTGAGGCGTTGAACAGAACACTCAAAGATATAAAAAACAACGGTGTTACTCCTTTCAGGTGATTTCAGACAAAGACTTTCCGTCATTCCACTTTCAACGTACGCTGATGAGATCAACGCTTGCTTGAAATCATCGTCACTGTGGAGTAATTGTTAAAGAATCCAGCATAAAGAAAACATGCGCGTACAAATGCAACAAGATCTACCCGCTGAAACATTCTCAAAGCAATTGTTACATATTGGAAATGGAGAAGTTGCTGTCCATAAAAGTACTGGCTGCATAAAATTGCCCACCAATTTCTGAACAATCGTTGATTCGCAAAATTTTCTCATTGACCGCATATTCCCCGATGTATAAACACAATATTTGCACCATAAAATATGCACGTAGACGATTTAAACTTTAAGATACAACAGTTGTCGCCAGGCAGTGTGCGATGTCAATGAAGCTGTAAATTATCCAACAGAGTTTTTAAACACACTGGATTTGTCAGGCATACCACCACACATTCTACAACTGAAAGTTGGATATTCGGCTATTTTACTTCGGAATTTAAATGACAAATTCCGAAGCGAAAATGTTTTGCTGCCACGCATTTCAATAATCCTATTAGACGTCCCAATTGAAATCAAAAGCGTTCAAAATCCCATTAGATTGGATTTCGCAACGACAATCAATAAGTCGCAAAGCCAAACGATGTCCGTTTGCGGCTTAGATTTGGGCACACCATTTTTTTCACATGGACAATAATACATGGCGTGTTCTCGCGTGGGAAAACCATTTAACTTATTTATATTGGCTGAAGACGGACTAACATAAAATATTGTTCATTCAATTGCACTACGAAATTAATACTGATTTTCTTTGTTTCATTTTACTATTTTACTTTAATTTACGATTAAAAATGATTGACTTTTTTCACGCTACTCATTATTTCGCGATACAGGACCTATCCGATTGATCATCATCAAAGAAAAAATTTTGGCATAGGCGTAGCAACGCGCGCCAGGAAATCTAGTAAATTTAATAAAATTACATCAAAAAAAACAAAAAAAAAAAACTTAACATTTCAGTGATACGTCATAAAGTGAGAAGTGATTGTGTGCGTACTGATATTTTAAATTAATAGATTTATATATACTTCTGATAATTCATAGTTTTGCAATTTCACTTAGGTCGGCAGACCCATTGACTGAAAAATTTTTTTTTTTTTTTTTTATTTCTCATATTTGATTATTATTATTTTTTTTTAAACATGATATATGAAATAGAAATACAAACAAAATATCGGGACAGGTTGTATCGCTACCCTACCGTAATTGTCATTGTGCAACACGTTTTTCATGAACCATTATTATTAAAGGAAAGTCGAAAGTTCAGATTTTTTCGGGGGTACTTCCCATAAAAACCCCCACCTTAATTAATGTTCTAATTAGAAAAAGTTTTTTGTTTTTTGACTTAGCAAACTGACACTATAAATTTCAGATCCATATTCATCAACCATGTAAATTTTATGATTCTAGGGTTACCAGAAGTAGTACCTCTTATACAAACCCAAATTAAATGGCAAACTTATAAAGAATAAATACACAGTAAAAATGCCACTCAAACTGATGTGATGCTAAGAAAGAAAGGTTGGATGCAACCGGGAGAATCGTGAAGAGTATTACATCCTTGGCATAGCCAATGATTGCCTTCTTTTCTGCATTTTTTCGTTACAGTAATCAAAATGAATGTTTATGCATGAGTAAGAGAGAGATAAAAAATCATTTACTGATGTGTGTTTACTTTACGAATAGCGTACGAACAAGTGACCGAATAACCGACCACAAGCCGAATTTGCTTTCTGTCTCTCTCTTCGTGTGTGCCGTAGTTGTTGTAGCGAGTGAACATACAAAAGAACTCTCCATCTCATTTTGCGTTTATCGAGAAGGGAAGTGCGCGGGTCATTGCTGTTTGGTTTTGTGCACAACTTATCAACAACAACACACCCATCAACAGTTGCATTTGCACTATTCTCTTAAATCATATGTGCATTGAGCGAATTTCTAGTATGCTTTTCATTTGTGTGTGCCCTACACGACGCCGATCTCGCATAATAATTTGTGTGCATGTCGCTGAGACTTTGCTGTTATATGTCATATATGTAAATCAATACGTTATTTGACCAAATTATTTCAATTATTAAAATTAGTATAATATGCTTTCAACACTAAAATTGCTTCTTCAATAATGAAATAAATGAATAATATTATACACAACTCTAGTAATTATTTAAAAAACTTGATTTCTAACATTTTGTGCAGCAGTTTCACTTCTATAGTGTGCTTATATAGGTGAGGCACATTACTTTTTTTTATATATTTATTTACCCAATAGTTCATAGTTATACAATTATCATAATTTGATTTTTACAGAGTTTAGTTATATCCTTAAGACTTCACTACTGAAAATTTATATTTTTTTGTTTAACTTAAGTTATATTTATATACTTTCATTTATTTGCTTGATTAAAAAGGGGAAAAAATCTTAAAACTAGTTAGTTATACCTTAACTTAACACTAACTTAACTTAACTTAACTAAACAACCAAGGTTTGGTACTTAAATAACACTGTGTGACAAAAAAAAATGTTTATTACATGGATGAAAACACCTATTCTTTGTTAATTTGGGCATGCTGAACACGAAACAGTTAACGGTTTTCTTCTAACATCATTCAAAAGTTATGATAAATTAAATCAATTAAGAGAGCGAAAAATTTGTACTTTTCAGTCAAAAATCGTACTTATTTTTAAATTTTATGAATTTTTTAAAAAAAAATTTTGATTTTGATATTGAATTACACATATAGGTATCTGTTATTAATCTAAGAACGTCAGACTAAAATAATAAAAAATTGAAGAGTGACGAGAAGTGGAGTAGGAGGAGAGTTGGGAGCAGCGCTGGGTATGCTATGCGCAAGAGCTGGCGCTGTCACAAAACTCTGCAGTCCCTCACGAAAATTGAAATATCTCAGCAACTAATTGAGTCTCCATCAATTTTTTTATATAAAGGTGAAACAATAAGGAATGTCCTCATAAGGTACAGGATTTCCAAAAGTTGGTCCAAAATGAACAAAACTCGATTTAAAAAATATTTTTGACATTTTTTTTGTGATAAAATTTTAATTTTTATATTAATGTTTAACTATCTAAAAAAGCCTACATTTCTGTGTAACATATTCAAATTTCATTAAAATCGGATAATCTGTTTCAAAAATATTAAATTTTGAAAAAAAAATTACCAAATATTTTAGTGCTATGTAGCTCACTCAATTATCAAAATTTTTGAAAACCCTTTGGTGTCAGAAAGTCTCTTATCTAGAACTATAATTTCACCAAATTACAGATTATTCTAAAGACCACTTGCAGATCATTATTTTTTTGGCGTATTCTTACTCATAAGTAAGTTGCGATCATTAAAATTTAAGTTGTATTGAACTATTTTTTCTTGAACTGTTTTTACATTGGCTTTTTTATGTATTCGGGTAGTGGAAAAATAAATTGGTAAGTTGAGTAACATTTTAAGCAATTTATTCTGTACTATTTGAAGTCTATTTACGTGCGTGAGACGCATATAGTAAAATTGGGCTGAATATCCATTTGAATATTATAAGTTTGTTGTCAAGTGAAACTTGTGATTTCCTGTTTATGCGCGGATAAAGTACACAAATAGCTTTGTTTATTTCATCCAGCGTCTTACCAATGTGTACATTAAATGTAAGTTTTTTGTCTAAGTGTAATCCTAGATATCGTACGCTATTAGTCCAATGAATGTCAGTATTATTAATAGTTAGATTAGTTACTTATTAAGTCGTCATGCCATACTGTATCACAAGCTGCTTGTATATTTAAAGTAACCAGACCGATTGACTTCTTATCTTGCATACTCTGCTTAATAAAATGTTTAAGCTTAAGAAGAGGATTAATGCAACACATATTGGACCTGAAACCAAATTGAGTTGTTGGTATAATAGAATGTGCTTCTAGATGCAAGTTAAGCTTCTGCCGTAAGATTATTTCGAATAATTTCGAGAAGCAGCATAATAAACTGATAGGACGGTAGTTTGCAGGCGAGTCAGGTGGTTTCCCTGGTTTTGGAATGGCTACGATTTTAGCAGTTTTCCATGATTTTGGGAAGTAACCAATCTGAAAACAATATTTAAATATGGAAGCAAGAAAATGGGTAACGCTAAGTGGTAAGTTTTTTATACCAATATTAGGAATATTGTCCAAACCTGGAGATTTCTTCGTCTTCAGGGAGTTTTATATTATATTATATATTATATTCTCAACATCATGAGATGATACAGATGGTGCATAAAATTATATTTTGCGAGTCTATATAAACTTCTACTCCTATATTTTCAATTAAGTGTGTATTTACAATTGGAACTTCCCTATGATTCAGTTCATTACTTATAGCTTTAGCAACGCCAACTTCCCTATTTGAAGTACGGTCATTTCGAAAGATGGTATAACTAGAGATTATAAACCGATCCTTTTGCGTTAACCATGTTTCGCTTAACAGACAGAAATGAATTTTGTTATGAATTAGGAAGTTTGCAAGTTCACTTCTTTTGCAACGGACGGCACGTGCATTCCATGCCATAATATTTAGATGGTTTATTACTATAGACATATTTAAGTACTAATTGCGTAATAACATTAAATTACTCACTTTTATTTGAATATCTTTGGAGTTTGTCCATAAGCTCTGACGTAAAAGAGCTTATTTCTTCAAACGTAAAAAGGTCAGCTTTCATTTTAACAGCTGACTCACTTGAATTCGTCTTGTAGGTGAGTGGTGCTCTTTCCTGAGAGCTAATGAGAGCGTTCCTGTAGCTTAGAGAAGGCAATTGATGTACGGATGATCTTTGCGTAGTTTTTGAAGAGTAGTTGATTTATTTGCCAAGTACACTACATATAAGAGAATTTTAAAACCTGCTTTTGTTGTTTTTCAATAGTTTTGACTTCAGTGCATTTTAAACCATGAGAAATTAGCATAGTTTTGATTTTCATCATTTAATCTTAACCAGAGAGGATGGCTTTATAAGGTTTAGTTTCTCTGTTCTCATAAGAGGAACACTCACAGTTGTTACTTTTGAGTCGATCGCAAAGTGTGTTATGGCAGTCAAAGTTGTTAACAAATACTTTGATACCAATTGATATTTTTTTAATGTAATATGCGTCAATTTGGATGGGATTTTTGCTTTATTTACGACTGGAGGCACTGATACATCATCTACTTGGTCTATTATTGGAACATCTACAATGGTTTCACTGTCCATGAAAGTTGTGAGCGGGCGATAATAGTTATTGTAGCAACTACCAGCATTCGAAACATTTGTATGTTTGTTTAAACGTACCATCTTATTTGTGCCAGGCCAGTGTTCTTGTACTGTAGTCTGTGCCGTTTTATTTAATTTGCTTCGCAGCTTTTTGTTGTTATTTTGTGTTTGTTCTGTCAGTTTGTCTGGTGATTACGTTTTACGGTTTCTCTTGTTGGTAGAACTTTGTACTTGCTTAAGTGTTTTTGTTGTGGGCGTAACTGTCGCCGTTGTGACCGATGACGTGATCGATGCCCGATTGGACGAACTATTGTTGTTGCGACTGCATGTAGTGGTGCTTGTTGTTGTTTTTCTTTAGTGTTGCGCAATATATTACAATGTTTGTTTTGCATAAATATATGTTTAAATCAATTATACCAAAAATAAGAAAAGCAAACAGACATCGTTTGGTGTAAATTAATTATGTATTTAAATTTATTACATTAAACACAGGGTAATTATCGTAGAAAAATGATATTTAATGATATTTAATGTTTGTAGAACGCTGAAATAATGCATTTTGTGTTGAACATAATTTAAAAATGCATTGATAATTCAAGAAGCAGTGCTATGAAAATTCTTCAAAATCTTCAATTTTCAATGCATTTTGAAATTACGTTCAACACTTAATGCATTATTTCAGCATTCTATACACTGATATGCGAATGACGTCAAAAATTGAGAACGACACATAACTGTAAACTAATGGCGCCACCTCTATTCCAACCCTTGCAATTCTTTATAGGCACGCGATGCTTGACCATACACATACTCGCATATACACCTTAAATTATGTCTGCTTTGGCTATTTCATTCTTTCATTCTTCCTGTATCTTCCCCTTGCACGTCATACAATTTTTCAATTTTTTATAAATATAATAACACTAAAAGTCAAAATTTCCCACTTCTAATTGACGTATAGCGAACATAACAAAAGAAAAACCAGCGAAGTAGGACAATCCCTTCGCAAGCAATACGCTTATAAAAGAAAAGTTAATTTTCCATTTTACTCACCTCTTTGAACTCCCCCTTTGTTGACATAAGCGCACCAGGACAAAATTCCTCTAACACGCTGCAGCACAAACCATAATTTCAGAATATACAGATTACTTGGCGCTACGAGTTTTGAATTTGAAATTCTGAAAGAGTGGCATATTGTGGCATGTATACCCATTTTAAAAACGTTTTCACGTTAAAATTACCAAAATATGAAACAAAATAAATAACAAAGCTTCTAAAACTGTGCGCAATGCATATTGGAGCACTCGTTTCTTGTATGGGACCTCTTTAATTTTTTAACTTTATTTTAGTTTTAGTATTCGTTGCTATCATGATAATAGAAATACACATTCTGTGAAAATTTCTATTGTCTATCCTATACCCTTTAGGTACGGAACCCTAAAAAACCAAAATCGGTTGACAAATAGAGGAGGAAAAGGGGTACGTTACTTTGCCTTTGCCTATTTATATATAGATACTTCTTGTTTTCAAGCGTAAAATACAATACATATTAAAATTAATAAAATACGTGTATACATCAAACTTTCAGCAATTCATTTAGCTACCTATTGCTTTAGTTACACGCCAGGCATTCGTCAGTCAGTCAGCGTCAGATGAAAGTTGAAAAACGCATGCCTCCTACTACTACTTTTCTGCATGCGTCAGTTTCTAACCGGAAAAGGAAGTGTCTTGTAAACCAAAAATATCTGTTTTCCAACCAAAAATGTACTGCTTCTTGTTGTGGTGAATATTGAAATACTGTTTTGGTGAATAGCAACTTGTATTTTGAGTATGAATTTTTCGCGCCAAACATCTGTTGTTGGGTCAAACAAACTAATATGTCGAACTCATATTTAAAAGCACTTTAAAATTATATTGAAACTTCTGTTATTTCTTTATGAACTATTATTATTTTTAGCAATATACTAGGAGTGGTTAACAATCCTATGTTCAAGAAAACAACAGACTATACAGTGGCGCACAATAGCTTTGAGAGCGACTTCAAGGTAAAATTTCCTACCAGGATGGAATGGAAAGAGAACAACTTTCAGAGTGATTTTGACATTTCAATCTTCACGGATGGATCGAAGATGGAATGCGGTGTAGGAGCAGGGGTGCACTCACCACAAATAAGCTTGGACCACTCTTTCCGGCTACCCGACGAGGCCACAGTCTTTCAGGCGGAGGTCCTTGCCATTAGGGAAGCATGTCGGCTGGCCAAAAATAACGCACCGAAAGGTCGTAAGATAGCTATCTTCGTTGACAGCCAGGCGGCACTCAAAGCACTGCAATCCACCACTGTGAAGTCGAAGCTCGTTAAGGAATGCAGGTCGACGATGAGCGAGCTAAGTCGTCAAGCTGATATCACTCTCATATGGGTTCCCGGCCATAGGAACATAGAGGGGAATGAGAAGGCTGACGAATTGGCTCGTTCTGGTGCTTCTCTTGATTTATCGTTGGCGGAACAGGTCTCGATTCCCCTGGCGGTCGTCAAGAGAAGCAACTTCCTGTTTTTCCGCCAGCTGGCTAACAGACGGTGGAAAGATCTTGAATCTTGCAGAGCGGCACGTGCTACCTGGCCCTATTACAACGAAAATAGGTCTTTTAGACTCATCAACAGAAGACGCTCGGATACCGCAAGGCTCACAGCGGTTTTTACCGGTCACTGGTGTGTAGGTATGCACGCGGAGAGACTGGGTATTCCGTTTAGAAGCCATTGTAGGAGCTGCGGAAACGAAGAGGAAGAGGAGTCACTCACCCACTTTCTATGTCAATGCCCAGCCCTGGCAAAGACTAGAAATAAGTTTCTGGGCAAATATTTCATAGACAATCTCTCGGACTGTTCAGCCACATGTCCGGGTGATTTACTCAAATACCTAAATTCGACAGGTTGGATTTAGTAATACTGATTGCGTTCGGCGAGGAAGTGGTATCAAAACGGCGCTCTAGTGCTAATTGTGGCTTGTAGTGGTTTATGCGAGCCAGCCACGGAAACCAACCAACCAACCATTATTATTTTTGCTTGCTTTGTATTTTGTATTATTGCTTTGTATTTTGCATTATTGAATTATTAAACCAAAAGCACTCGAACCGATTACATCAACTATACATCTGTTTTCTTTTATTTGGTCATAATGAAAGAAAAACTAATTGAGGAAGTACGGAAACACAAGTTTTTATATAAAATAACCAGCCTAGTCTATCGAAATAGAAATAGGCGTGCCAAAGCGTGGCATTCCTTTGCCGAGGCAGTTAGTGCTTCCAGTAAGTACTTAGAATGGCGCAGCTTAATACAACGAAATTAATTCTTTTCTAGCATCAGTGTACCAGGTTAGGTGGAGAAGTCTTCGGGACAGATAGAGGAGGGAGGTCGCTAAATTGGAGCGACCGTCAGAAAGTTCTGCGGTGGTAAGCAGCCCGTTGGCTTCGACTTCCATGCGCGCACTCAGCCATCTGGACTATGCTATTAGCTCCTATACAAATAGTAATGATAATGTGAACTATTTATTAATGAAATAATTTCAGCGCGTATGAAAATAATGGAAGTAACTTTCTAATTTTAAAATTAAGATCCAGAGTTGGCCGGGCATGTGAGAGAAATATGTTTACCATCTATTGGCCCAACGCAGTTTAGTATATTCCACATGCTATCGAAGTCGGCAGCTATGTCACTTACCAACGATCAAATAGGTAAAGTAAATCATTTAATTCTGTCAAAGATCAATGGACTGACTCAAACATACTACTCTGTAGACAATGCTATTGATCTGGAAAGTCACCTTAGCAGTGTTGGGAAATTTCTGCATTTTTTGAAGCTCATTTTGGCTCTTTTTCTTCTTTTTCTTTCCCCTCCAAACATAAAATAGCTGATAACACATAACATTTTTACGTAAAATATAAATTGTTAATTTGTTTTTAAAAGATTTTAATAAAATACGTATCAGGAATGAAAAAGGGAGCATACATTGCAAAATGTTCTAAATTATGTATTTTTTTAATTTTAATTTAGCTAACGTGCTCGCAAAGTTTCACGTGTATGTATAACCAAAATAAAAAGAGAGCTGTTGAAAGAAACTACAACAAAAACAAGGAAAAAGAAGTAGTGTAAGCACCTGTTTAAAAATCATGCATTTTAAAACAGTGTAAATCGACTATAAGTCAACGCTATCCTCATTTAAGGCTGGTCACTCTAAAGCGGCGATACTTACTTACTGCATTTTTTGGTGATGGGATCATGAAATATTTTTAAGTAAATTGCAAATTGTTAATTATACTCTCCACGGGAGTGAATGGTATTATAAGTTTGTCATGAAGTTTGTAACACACAGAAGGAGACATCGCAGACCACATTAAGTATATATATTTGTGATCAAACTAGTCCCACAGTTTTTGAGATAGAGAGCTGAAATTTTGCACATAGTTTTCTTTTTACCATACGCTGCTTTGTCGGAATCAGCCGAATCGGACCACTAGGAAGGGTACCTCCCATACAAACACCCATTTAAGTTAAAGTTCTTATTTTAAAAAGTTTTATGTTTTTGGAAATATCAAACTTAAAATTTGACACTTTAAGTTTCTGGGCCATGTCCACCAACTATGATCATGATTTCATGATCCTAGGGTTACCAGGAGGAGCACTTCCCATGCAAACCCCCATTTAAAGTAATGTTCTTATTAGAAAAGGTTTTTTGGTTTTTTGACTTATCGAACCGAAATTTGAACACTATAAGTTTCTAATCCATATCCATCAACCGTGTAAATTTCATCATACTTACAAGGGTTCCAATAGGGGTACCTTCCATACAAACCCAAATTAAATGACAAACTTATAGAGAATAAAAGTACAATAAAAGTGTCACTCAAACTGTGATCTTTGTTGATACTCAAACTGTAACAGAGAGAATATAGTGATGCTAAGAAAGGAAGGTTGGATGCAACCCGGAGGAGTGTGAAGAGTATTACATCTTTGGCATAGCCAATGATAGCCTTCATTCTGGTTACTGCTAATCTACACGAATGAAGAAGCTGAAAAAGAAACAGAAGACATATTTGAAATTAGCATGAGAAATTTGCTTAAAATGATTTAAAACATTCCATGGAAGAAAAAATGCTATTATCCAGTGTTCCTCCCTTTTTTATTGAGTAGAGAGAGTCAATGAGTGAGAGAGTGGAAAACAACGGATTTACATACATAGTTTCATTTCCCTTAAAAAACTAAAAAAAATTCAATGTTTTACATACATAGTGTCATTTCGCTTAAAAAAAATATATATATTTTTATTTTTTTTTTGTTTGTTCATTATTTATTGTTTACAACAAAAAGATATTATTTTACATTTTGTGGTTAATTTATATCAAAAGTATTCTTAAGTATGTATACCTCCTAGTGATTAAGAGTTTAGTTTCACAATCAATAATGAGTTAAGATTTTCTGGTTTCAGCATGGAACGTTTGTCACTTACGACGTAATGAAGTGCTAAGAACGTTCTTTCTATCGACACCTGAGTGTGCGTGTACAGCTGCCAATGTAGGGGGGACAAACTTTTTTTTTGTTGTTGTTCAATTTTTTAACTTTAATATTTCATAGTTCATGTAGATACTCTACTTATTCACATATCAATGATATTATTAGACATCATTCGATTTAAGTTTTAGTGTAAAGTTTCAAAAGCATTCTAGGTGGGTTTTTGATACATTTTTCACCAAGAAAATAGAGATATTAAGTTAGCAATTACCATGTTTTTATATTTTTATATTTAATTCACCATTTAGGCAATCTTCGCTCATCGTAGTCCTTTGGCATGTTTTTACTCTTCTTGCGGTACTGAAGGATCTCTCTACCGATGCCGTAATGCATGGTAGCGCAAGCAATATGACAATTGCTTCTTGAATTTTTGGATAAAAATCTGAATTTTCGTAAGCAGAAATTAAATCTGCTGGCTCTTTGTAACACCACTCTTTATACCAAATATCTAGCTCATTTTCGATACCTCCAAGTTCATTACAAATTTGAGATTTGAAATCTTTCAAGCCGAGACTTTAGACATGTGCTGGATGTAAAGCAGATAAATTAAATGCAGCATTATTTTCCTGTGAAAATCTTTGCTTAAATGCAGATTTCAGCGAGTCTAAGGCAGAAAAATTGCTCGCCGGAAGTACTCCTTTGCCGTTGTAAGAGAGGGTTCGTCCTATTTTGTTGCTTTTCTGCAACTCTGAGCACACAAACATTGAAAGAAGCTTCATGTGCTAATTCCAAACACTCTTTAAAAATTTAATTGAATATAGTTTCAGGTGCTGATCTGTGCGTTTCAATTACATTCAAAATTCTAAGTATGTGACCTCTGCATTTTATAATGTCTTTGCTTTTGGACTGCATAACATTCACAACTGATTGAAGAAGTAACATCCTATCTAACTTCCAGAACCCAAAGAGTTATCTTTAAAGCAGCTATATCTAAGACTATTCGTGTAACTTCTGGTGTCCCGCAGGGTAGCCACCTTGGTCCGTTATTATTCAATATTTTTATAAATGATTTGCCATCTGCCATAAAAAATTCTAGCGTCTTGATGTATGCTGATGATGAAAAATTATGATTATCTCTTGTATCTGCCATCCAAAAAATGTTTTTTCAACAAGATCTTGATTCCTTATCACAGTGGCACCATGAATATATTAAACGTTGGTCGAAAGAGTTTAATGATCCTGACACTACTAAATTCTTTAATGCGCATCTTGTGTATGGGACCCACAGTTTAAAAAGTATAGTGATAACATTGAATCTATTCAACACCAATTCTTGCTTTTTACAGTGCGTAGTTTACACTGGGATCCTTTTTATATCAATTGTATAACCTATACTTTGACTTTGAATCTAAATCTATTTCTTCCGATCAGTTAAAATTTAATCTTTTAACTCATCTTAACACTTAGCATTCTATTAACTGATTAACTTAATTCATCATGTAACTTTAATTTATGTTACTAGTAAAAAGTTGAAGCTAAAGTATCTTTACTGTACAAACCTGTTTTAAGTCTTAAATTCATGCTATGGCTGATGACGTTAGGTCTGTAGCCGCAAAGTAGTTTACTAAGTTTGTATTGCATGTCGTATTTTAAGTGAATTGTGATCGATACCCAGTCTTGTTCGGTTTTAAATGGACCCCAGTTTGCGCAGGCTCTGGGGCTGAAAGTGGCGTGGGATCGTTTAGTAGTTAGTAGTAAAAAAAAATACAAAATTTTGCTATTATGTACATACAAATTATAAAAACACTTCGTCCAGCAACGCTATGCAACTGGAAAGCAACCTTCCTTGTGGCAGCATTACCTTCTGCACTCGGTCAGCTTTTTTAAGCCCACAACTATTTTACAATAGTATTTTTAATGTGAAAACGTTTTTAAAATGGGTATACATGCCACAATATGCCAATCTTTCAGAATTTTTCGAAAATTGTCGACTTTGTTTTTAATAAATCTACGTGACTCAAAAGTCGTAGCGCCAAGTAATCTGTATATTCTGAAGTAATGGTTTGTGCTGCAACGTGTAAGGTGAATTTTGTCTTGGTGCGCTTATGTTAACAAAAGGGGAGGGGTGTTCAAAGAGGTGACTAAAATGGAAAATTCACTTTTCTTTTGAAAGCGTATTGCTTGAGAAGGGATTGTCCTATTTGGCTGATTTTTCTTTTGTTATGTTCGTTATAGAAAAGTGGGAAATTTTGGCTTTTCGTGTTATTATTATGTAGAAAAATTTGAAAAATTGGATATGAACAATGTCATTTATGTAAGATGTGCAAGGGGAAGAAGAGGAAGAATGAAAGAATGAAATAGTTATAGCAGATATAAGCTAATTTGTATATGTGAGTATGTGTATGGTCAAGCATCGCGTGCCTATGAAGAATTGCAAGGGTGGGGTGGGAGGTGTTTCGAAAAGAGAAGAATGAAATAGTCAAAGCAGACATAAGTTCAGGCGTACATATCGAGTCCTAACCGCGAAAAACAAGTAAGCGCCAAAATTCAAATTTTTCAGGAGCGCGTTTTTTCTACCTATGTTTTTTTTACTATGTATGGCAATGCAAATGATAAAATTAACCTTGCAATATCTCCGTAACTGTAGTGTTATCGCTATGATATTTCACCAGGTGATGAGTTAGTGGGTTTACAATATATTTGCATCAAAAAGTGAATTTCGAAAAAATGTCGCTTCCTGGTTTTTTTGCGGTTATGGCTGGATATGTGTGAGTGTGTGCATGGGTATTTTCAATGATCGCGTCGTTTACAAAGTTCGTAACAGTTAATTTTTCTGTTATTTTTTTTTAAATAAATGTGTTTTAATGTAATAAATACTTAATATTTTAGTAAAAGCAATTGACAAGCAAACCTTCCATTTCATTTTTCACCCTGTGTTAAATGTAATAAATTTCAATAATTAAATAATACCTGACAGCCAATTAACACTTCTTTTCTTAATCGGTTTCATCATTCTGAAGCAAGAGAATGTTTCAGTGGGTAGATCTTGTTGCATTTGTACGCGCATGTTTCCTTTAAGCTGTACTTTTTAATTATTACGCCACAGAGACGATGATTTCAAGCAAGCGTTGATCTCATCAGCGTACGATGAACATGGAATGACGGGAAATCTTTGTCTGAAATCACCTGAAAGGAGTAACAGAGTGCCACCGTTGTTTTTTATATCTTTGAGTGTTCTATTCAACGCCTCAAGAGAATGTTTGTGGGCCATAGTGCATTCATCCCAGAAGATAATGTTGCACTAGTTGTCACGGCTCACGTTGCTACGCCCTTGCTCACGGAATCTTGTCTTAAGTTAGTAGCTGAATTAAATTCAGTTTATAAACTCTTAATTTTATTAATTTCATTAAGATATTGCTGAGATTGCACTCGTGTCTGCTCGTCCCGGGAAACATGTAGTCAACACTATAGCGAATAGTAGACGAATTTGTGTTGCTGTACAGCTCAATGCTGCTCAGCAGAGGCAAATATGGTACCACCCAATAATTGTCAATGTCAATGCCTGCGTTTTTGACATTTTTGTCCATTGTCCACCATTATCAATATTTCTTCGACGATATATTTGATTTCCGTCGACGTTTGTGATCGTGTCGTTATTGAAATCTATACAAAACATTTTCCATCTGCCATGCAAGGCGATAAACGATTCAGATTACCGCATGGGCCATGAATCATGTTTGTGGTAATAATATCGAACAGTAGTTGATCAGTAAAAGGTTCTGAAATTTCCGCGGAAATTACACTTTCGATTTCTTGAGGGCGTATTTTGTCGACAAACCAAATCAAAATGTATGCATGAGGTAATCCTCGCTTTTGCCATTCAACCGAATACATCCAGCAACGTGTGGAACCGAATACGTGTAATTTTGTAATTAAGCTCATTAAAGACTTCAATTTTTGTATGAACACATAACGATGCATTGCATTTTGGCCTGGGAATAACAAAATGTAATCTCCTAACATGAAAACGTTATAGATAAACACGGTAGTCCGCACTTACGCATATGATGTGCGTAACGTACGTTCGATGATGGTAGAATGATGGAGTTACCAATTTTGGCGGTGTCGCCGTTCCTGATAGCGTCTCGCAACTGAATGTATTCTTCTTTATTTTGATTGTAGTAGTAGTAATATATACATAATTACAGATTTAAATTAACTTAATTTATGCATTTTTAGAAAAAAGAAAAAAAGATCGAGAGTTGATTTCTCAGCATGGCTGTTAGCCGTTAGCTGAATTCTGATATTAAAAAGTTTCTATAATATATAGCTTACTAGAGTCTTCCAACTGATTTCATGGGCACCGTTTAATATGTTTACCAGATCATTTTGCTCAATTGAATTTTTCTTAAAATGTGACACCTTAAATTCATTTAAAACAGGGCATCTTGATATGAAGTGCGTCAGTGTTTCCTGCTCATTCCTGTTGCATAGCGTACAAATGGATGACATATCTGGCGCGAAACGATTTGCATTCAGTGGTAATATGTCGCAGCGTGCTTTTATTATCATCGTTATTTCACGATGAATTAGGTTGGTTTTGAAATATTTTTCTCCAGCTGGTGGTTGCAAGTATTTATAAAAGCGGTTTGTGCTACCTGCTAGTTTTTCCAGCATTGTACTCCACGAAGCCGCTTTTAACGCCTCAATGAGCTGATTGCAACGATTACACCAGTCTTCTTCTATCCCAGCATTCCATTGAAAACTTATATTGTGTTCTGCTCCCGGCTGATTAAATTTATTTGCCCACCCAACGTTTCTTCTTAGAATAGCTTTGGACAACTTATGAGGCAATCTATCTGCGTTATATGACAGTAGAGTCTTTGAGATGTATTGCATATGCAGACCTAATGTATAGAAGTACCAGTTTCCAATGACAATGCATAGTTTGGGATTGTGTCCGGTAGCCTCAGCACTCTTTTCAAGAAATACCGCTGGAACTTGTTTACCTCTTCCGGCATTGTGTATCCTTAAAACTGTGCTGCATACGCTTGGATTGATCTGCAAACTTCCAAAAATAGCTTCCATTTTGCCAATGAGATTTCACTTTTGCCATGTCGAGTTAATGCTGTTTTTTGCTTGCTCAATTCGGTTGTTGATGTGTTTGGTGAAAGACATCTTTAGTGTAAGAATTACACCAATGTAACAGTGATGATGTTATCTTCAATGGTTCTTGCTTGTAAGTCCACATTTCTTGGGTCGAAAGTCGACCTCCCTTTCTGAACACCATTATTTCTGACTTCATTAGGTTTACTTCCATACTCCATTTTAAACAATAATCTTCTAACTTATATATCATTGATTGGAGTACATTCACATCATCAGCTAGTAGTACTATATCATCCGCGTACATTAACACTCTTATGTTTGTCCCATCAATATTTAGACCACCTTCCAAATTGTTGTGGATATCATTAAAATATAAAATAAACAGCAACGCCGACAACCTTGTTTTACCCCAGAATAAGCATCAAAGACATTTGAAGTTGCATCACCCATCCATACCGCGTACTTGGTGTCTTTGTAGATATCTTCTATTACTCTTAACATTTTTGTTGAAAGGCCAATCTTATGCAGCTTGTATATTAGAAGCTTTCTGGGCACCTTATCAAAAGCAGCCTTGAAGCCAACAATGTGCACAATACTTGACAGGTTGTATATGTTATCCACCGTTGAGTATCCCCTTCTAAAGCCTGCTTGGAATTCGTTAATGATGTTATACTGTTCTGCCCATTTGTAGATTCGCTCATTTAGCACACCCATGAACACTTTTGCGATGGTATTCATAAACGCTATTCCTCTATAGTCATTTATCATATTTGGATCTCCTTTTTAAAATATCGGGAACAGAATTGTGTTTAAAAATGTATTGTCCACTTTTTCTGTTTCGAGTATAACGTTGTAAGGTCCGGTTAACTCCTCTTAGAACTCGCTGGTTGCATTTTTGACAAATTCATAAGGTATCTATTCCAGGGGCCTTGATATTTTTTGACTTTTTTAAAACCTGATGAATATCGAATATTTGTATAGCACTATCTAGGATGTCGTGAGATTGATATCGTTGGGAATAATGGATTTCACAGAATTCTGGGGTAGGATTTAAGAGGGTTGCAAAGTAATGTTTAAACTTTTCCGCCGATAAATTTGCTCCAGTTTTATAAGTTTGCCCTCTTATTTCGCTTGCAACTCTCCACCAATCTGTGGAGTCTTTTATATGGTTTATCTGCTGTTCCATCCTTTTAAGATATTCAAGTTTGGCCTGCCCACAAACATTTCCATGGACTTGAATGGCTCTTAAATAGTAAGATTTGTCACTTTCATTATTTATTCTTTAAATTTGTTTAGAGCTTCAAATGATTTTATGCGTACTTTCAGACATTTAAAACTATACCACTTCTATTTAAAAATTACTTTTGTGCCACTCTGTATTTCCACTGAATTCCTGATAACTTCAACCAGCTGGGGTAAGGTCGGTGTGTTATTTTCTTTCTTTAGGGTCTGTAGGTTCTCATTTATTTTTTTTGGTCTGTGCTACGCTTCGACTCTATCCAGCGCAGTTTCGGTATTAAATTCTGTGGTTTTGTTTGGGTGTTAATATTTTCAAACTCCATAGTAAGCTTAATTAGCATGTGATCTGACCATATTTGATGACCGACTTCCAAATTTGTGACCAAATGAAGGCACTCCACTGATATTGCACAAAGGTCATTTACAGAGCTTCCGATCACATTTACAAAAGTAAAATCACCACTTTGATCACCTTGCGTCCTTCCATTTAGTATCAATAATCCATAGTCTGTGCAGAACTCAGTGAGTACCTTTCCATTTGAATGTGTTACCATGTCTTTTGAATTCCTGTTTTCATAAACTGCATTAAAACTTAGTCTATTTAAATCTATTTGTTGTTGTAGTTGTCCAATTCTGTACATTAAAATCGCCCATAATTATTAAATTTCTTTCTGTTGTTTCTTTGAAGAAATCTTTGAGCAATGAGAATTCGCCTTGCCAGTTAGATCCTCTTATGTATACTGGAATCAAAGTTATTTCTTCATCGTTAGCGTATAATCTAATACAACCAATTCCATTTATAGTACAGTCCACATGCCTTATTGCTTAAATCCTTTTAATTCCACCGCTAGCTCTTCCGTATTGGCTATTTCTTGTTGCTGGTTTCCAATATGTATCAAATCCATTAAAATATTTAGTCGCCTGTACTACTTTATCATCAGTGATGTGTGTTTCAATTAAAGCGAATACATCGTTTTGCCGCAAATATTGGAAAAAGTCAGGATATAAAAATTTACTTTGCAGGCCATGAACGTTGTAGGAGTTAAGACTAATTTTTGCATTTTGGCAGGGCGTTTTTATTAGTTTTTTTGTAGCTTGTCGAAGTAGTACTTATAATCTATGAAAATTAATTTAGAATCGTTTCCATACAGCTCCCTGAGAGCAATTCCACCTTCCTGCTGGTCTTACATCAACTTTGTTTCGTGGTTCCACCTAAACCATTTATTCCCGATTTTTAAGTTGTCATCCCTCACCATAATCGGATGTTTTTTATTTGTAGCCAATATCGCCGATTCTAACTGGAGCATCGTCTACGTAGATAGATGAACCTGCCAGCTTGTCCGTTCGTTTCAAAACCGAGAGCAATCCCTATTCCGAGTCAAATTCTAACTGCAACGCAGTCACTTTACCACCTCGCTCTGCAATCCTCTTTGTTGCTTTCACCATTGAGGCCGATGGTAACTGTAAGCACTCTTTACATACCCTCTTCACTTCGTCATGAACTGCCTTGGTTGCTGGCAGCCCTTTGAATATCAAGTTCTTGCCTTTGATATGTTATTCCATCTGCACTATCCGTTTTCGGTCAGCTTCCTTTTCCATTTTCAGTTGCTCTAACTCGACTTTCATTTCATTATTTTGGTTTTTTTTAGTTCAGCTACTTCTTCTGCCATACTCGATACTTTATCAAGAACCCTTTATTTGTCTCCTTATTTGTTGCTCTTACAATGGCCTTGATATCTTCGGCGCTTGGATTTTTTGTTTCTACTGCCTCAATATTTGCTTCTAATTTAATATCTACCGATTTGATCGCATTTAAGACATCCTGCAGGCTCACCTCTGGCGAAAGCGCTCCTCAGGACCTCTTTGGCGTACGTTGCATTGTAAACGGCTACTCTACTTTCTCGTCAAAGTTGTTGCTACTTAAGGAGTACTTTTACCGTTAAAATTAAATATGTATGTATTAGTTACGGGTATACTTTTGGGCTTATCTCTAATTTAGAACTAAGTGATGCAAATCACAGCATTCAAAGTCTTGGGGTCCAAAGTCCAAAGCTCGGGAACAGCTAACTAGTGTATTATGTATTTTTCGAATTTTTGCTGCTGCTGTTATTTGTTGTTGCTTCCACTTCTCGATTATATTCAAACGGTTAGCTGCTTACTTTTACTTTCACTGAGGCTATTTTTTATGTATTGCGCTTCCAAAAAAAAGCAAAATTATTGTTGTATGTATTATTTTTTCTTTTATATTTTAATTAATATTATTATGTATGTTTTAACCGTTTGTTCTATTTAAATTTTTGGTTCACTTTTTGTCTTTTGTATTTTCCTTTATTTATATCGACTGCAGAGCACATTTCCACACGTCCTGATTGTTTGACTCTCCAAATATACGACATATTTTGATTGTGTCGTTTGAATGACAGTCGTTCGCTCTCTACCTTCACGTACATGTCGACGATGAATTGTTGGCACAGCTCATGACATCGCAGTATGGCGTTGTCCTGACTACGTCGGATCATCATATGATAGGCATAAAAATCCATCGAGCCCATTTTCTTGTTTGTTTCGCCTCCTGCACAACATATTCATAAATATTCTTAAATATTAATTGAAAATGATCTCAAAATGAGTAATGATGTTTACATTGAATGAAGTACCTGTGGCGGCACTTCGTTGTTTAATGTTTATGCAATAACCGTCTTGTCCCTTCCAGAAAATTAGCGGATATTGGAGAGCGTCATTTGAACGTTGTATGTCAGCGTTAAACGCCAGATTATTGTTTCTTCTCGAGTCTCTGAGTGTTCGCCAACCATAATTCCAACAACGTCGTCCACAACAGGCGTATTGAATCTACGCACATGTTCTCCAACTGGTGTGTTATAAGGATTGATGACAATAGCGTGATTGTCGTTTTGCAATTCGTGCATGTGTGATTTGCAGAATTTCAATAATTCATGGTGCCGATTCAATAGGGCGATTGGCGTCCCCACCGCCCAGGAAGTATATTTGTAAAAAATTATGTGTTTCGTTTTTCATTGGCAGCAATGAGCCCACTTTGTGGTACTCTTGGCCTCTGATTTTCATTGTTGAATTGAATTGTTGACCGTTTGCTGCAGTATTATGAACTATTTCTGTTACTCTGAACGATGTCGTTTGGAAGCATGACTTGAATGTGCGAATGGACTACAGGAAGTGGTTTGAATCTGGATCCGTGCCAATGAGCAAGCTGTTCAATGGTTCTGTTGGTGTCTCAATTTTTGGTAGTTGCACTTTTCCGGACGCGCCACACTTGGCAGATGGCTCATGTTTAAATTTGTGCGCATGATAATTGGGACATTCTTTGTCCATTGCACCAATCAGCCCTTTTTGATGAGCGGAATATTCAATATCTGGCTCATACTCGAATGTGAGACGAAAGAACGAAACGGATGTAAATGCTCGGTGTACTTGTTGGCGTTGTCGGTCATTTGCTCTATCTGTGTCAATTGCGAACTGGCGCGCTTATATCTGTTCCAATTGTCGTTGTTGATTTCGTTCAACTGGTGCCTCTTGTGATCGAGGTGCACGCAATTGCGACATGCTCACACGCACATTTTCGTTATCTTGTTGTATTTGTTCGTCCGTTCTGTCTGCTCTACTATTTTGCATGTTTGTTGCATTATTTGTTCGACGGCTCAAATAGGCCCCCTGCGTCTTGATGTTATGGTAAACACACATACAATGGACCGTTTATCTATTTCTAGATTTCCTAGCGCGCGTTGCTATGTCCTGGCTCAAAAACAGGGAATACGTATGCCAAAATTTTCTCTTCAATACAGAGCAAATGGATATGTCCTGTATCGCGATATAATGAGCAGCGTTCATGTAGCTGCTGCACTTTTCGTCTTTGCTAACGTAGTTCATTTATTCATGTCGCAAGTCGACAAAAATGTCAAATTGCGTGAACGACCAATTGTGTTTGTACTTGGCAAATCAGTTATTGTTGAAAAAAAGTTCCGGTGAACTGAAACCAGTGATGCCAGCTACCTATCACAAAAACAGGACAGATTATTTTGTAATTTTTATCTTAATAATTTATTTTTATAAATTAGGTGAGTTTTATTGCCTCATGTATCATGTCATAATCCTCTTCATGTGCGGTACTTACAAAATTTGCAGTAGCCTTATTGTTGTCTTTTGGATCGAAGGACAGATCTGTCCGGAAAAAAGGCTCAAATGGCGTCACTGACTGAAACTAACAATTTAAAATGCCGTAAAAAGTGGAAAAAGTACATTTGTTGAAATAAGTACAAAAATTACAACAAATGATGTATTTTACGTGATACGTGCGTCTATTTGTTGTAAATCAATTGTTATTTAAATTAAATTGGTAAAAGATTTCACTTTGGATCAGACATACCAACTCATAATAAATTCATAAAATTAGCAGCCCTCACTTTTTTTTATGAATGCTTGCTTCTATTATCTTTCATTGTGGTTTGTTTCTGCGTTGCCATTAGTAACGGAACTTTATGCTGAGAGAGAGAGAAAATAATACTGACACGGTCATTTTTGTTATCTTATTGACTGTTGTTCACTTTAACACACACACAAATAGACCAAATTGTGGTACTTGCATTTTTCATCATTTGCTTTGATAGCAGGACATTGGAATTGTGGTCTTTTGAAACGCTTAGTACATTTTCATAACGAGTAGTCTGTACGTCGTCTCATTTTTAAATTTCTTAATCATTTGATTTAGATCTTTAGTTGTTTTGTTTAGAATAGTTTTATCTAATGGTGCTCGGGTTTGGTGCCACTCCCTTCTAGGTTGGCGTTTCAATGAAATTATTTCTCTTATGTATTTTGGATACCGAGTATTGATTGGAAGTTTCTTTAAAATTAGTGTTAGTCTTCCATGCTGCCAATTGCACATTAGACGTAAAATTTTCCATTTCATCTTCCAGCTGACCGGCACTTCTTATTTGTCCATTACTTTCACAACTTTCAAGTAACTTTCTAAGGTATTCCCAATCTGTAATTTGATTACTTAAGGTGGCAGGAGATTCATTTAAAATAATATTTTCGCTGAGCGTTAAAAATATTGGTGTGTGATCCGAGTTAATATCGGCGCTTTCTTCAATCGTTAGGTAGTTTCGAGATATTTTATTAATAATGAAGAAATCAATCAGATCTGGAACTTGTTTTGGATCTGTTGGCCAATAAGTTGGTTTACCAGTCGTGACTGCATCACATCCAGTTAAGTGTAGTGTTCTGTTGAGTTCTCTTCCCTTTGTTGTTGTTAATCTTGAGCCCCATTGTGTCTCCACCCATAATAAATCTTTTTTTGCATTTATTTAACAGGATTTTGTATTCATCATACTTAATCTGGTGCCTCGGTGGGCTGAACACTGCAATAAGAGAAAGTGGGTGTTTAGTCTCGTTGATTGTTACTGTGGTTGCTTAAAACTCGTGTTATCAGCTTTTCTTCTTTAAAATGTTAAATGTTACTTTTTATAATCATAGCACTTCCGCCTCGAGCACAGTTGCTTGGGTGAATTGAATGGTAAGTTTCGTAATTATTTATTTTCATGTATGATTGCGTTGTAAAGTGTGTTTCAGCTATCATACAGATATCAACGTTTTCTGATTTGAGTATTATCTCTAGCTCATTTAGGTGTTTTATCAGACCGTTCGAATTCCATAGGATAATTTTTAAAGATTCTGCAAATGCGTTTCAAGCTAAGATAGACGTTCTTCAAGCAATTTATTAAATTCCATTTGCTCGTTCATTTTTTGTAGAATTTGAGGTAGTGGATCAAGTGGCAGTATCTTTGGGTTTGTGATTCGAAACTTGTGCGTAAGAAACTTTTTTCTCAGACTCAGCATTAGATTGTTGATTTTTTATAAGATTGAAATTCGTTGAAATCTCTGAGTTGGTGGTAGGTTAATTTTTTTTCTGTCCAGTTATTTGATTGTGTATTTTTTAGTTTAGCTTAGTTCTTTTGCCACAATGCAACCTCTATAGCAAGCTGGATGGGTTTCTTCACAGTTACAGCACTTTGGATGTTCATTTTCAGAGTTTGTGCTATTGTCTTGTGTTTAACAGCACACTTTACTTATCTTGGCTGTTTGCCACAGTAATTGGGGGTATGGTCGTAAGTCTGACAAAATTTACATTGTGGTATCAGCTTTGGTAATCTAACTGACTCGAACTTTATAACTGAATTCAAAATAGTTTTGATTTCATGGATCTTTTAACATCCATGGCGTCGAAAGTTAAAAAGAACATGTCAAGAGGCTCCTTAGTATTTCATTTTATTTTGTTTATAGCACTAATTGCCTTAAGACCTTGTTTTTTCAAGTCGTCCAAAATCGATTTTGATTCGCAGGAGTGATGCAAATTTTTTGCTTCAACTTTTATAGGTCGTGTCTGCTAATTTTCAAAACTATACCAGGCAATGTTTTTATAAGAGAGGATTTTAGACATATTTTTGTAATCCTCGTTTCGCTTACTTTAAATACTTTAAATACGCTATTATTCACTAGTATTATAGAGAAATTTTCTTTTGATTCGGTTTTGGCAATTGTATGTAGTTGTTCATAGTTGCAATCTCCAGAAACCATAATTGGTGGAGGACGTGAGTTACGTGTATTAACTGTTGGCTTCACAGGTTCCTTCTTCTTTAAATTTAAGAGAAGAATCTGCTTTCCTTTTTTAAGTCGGTCTCTTCTTTAAGATTCACTCGGTCTCACTAGTTCTTCTTCGTATGTAGAGAAATGGTCTTTATCATTTGCTACTTCTTTTGATAGCACACAGTTTGTCCATGTTTTCAAGCTATTTAGTGAGTTCTAAGATATTTTCTTGCGTTTTTAATATTTTTCCTCCTCCTGGTGGAGGTGTCTTAATAGTACGCATTATTTTTTATATGTTAATTGCAAAAGAAGGGTAAATGAACTTTGCAGATGCCCCTCTAACAATAACCGATGTGTTTTTGTGTTGCTGTTTTTATACGGATCTTTTGTTTTCAATCGCTCGCTGAAATAAGAATACAGAAATCAAAAATCAAAAATACTGCTAGTTTGTGTTGTTGCTCTAACTATTGCAGTTGTTGTTGGTATTGCTGTATTGAAAATGTTATAATATAAATTTTGTTGCTGGTGCTAAATTTAAAGTAAAGTAGGGGTTTTTTTTTCTATTTAATTTGCTTTTTTTTTAATTTCTTTGCTATATTAGTTCTCTGATGGCGGAGCTGTTGAAAACACGTGTTTCGCTTCGGAGATCAAATATGAATGATGATGATGAAAAACGGTAATGCCGATAATGTATTTCGTCTTTTAATATTTTATTACCAACCTGTCACAGTCAGAAAACACGTATAAATTTCTTGTAAATGAATATAATCACACTCACTTCGTTGTGATACATAACAAATACAGAATGAATTGTGACACGATGGATAAATCTAATATGAAATAATTTGAAAAATCAGAGGAATCAATTAAGTATTAATATTGACATTATTATTTCTGATATATTTGACAACGCTACTTGGTTGACTTTAAAATTTGTCTCTAATTATTTGAAATTGTTCGTACGAAAATTCAAAAATCGCGATTTAAAAATGGGGGGTGGGTGTAGAAGGATAAAAAATACATTACGACCTTTTCTCATACCTACCAAATATATTGTTACAAATTTCCAATTTGTCTGACAGTTTTAAAATTACACAAACTAGAAATCTGCTGTCAGTTGGCGAGCGGCCACTAATTGGTGTTGTGTGAAGGTGATGGGGCATGTGCAGCGATCTGACGGAGGCGGCTCGACGCGGTGATCCAACGGAGGCAAGTGGTGACGTGGTAATCCATCAGCGACTTGCAGCTCGACGTGGTGATCCAGCAGCAACAGGCAATGCAAAAACACCTCAAAACTTCTTTCTTTGTTCTCGTCTAAAAATTCAATATGGAGGTTTTTTTCCTTAGTCCAGTTAATCAAATTCTGCTATTCATTTTCTGCTTCTTAATGTCATTGACTTCTCATTTGTTATTGTTTCCTCTTCTTCTCTCCTAATTCAGCTGTTCCACACCAGGGCTACCTGCATTTATTAAAGTGCTTCCAAGGTGTCCTGGAAATGATCGATAATTTGTGTAACAATATAAAAAAAAATATCATAAAAATCAGTCGAGCTGTTTCAGAGGAGTTTATACACTAGCACCATAACACGAGATTTTTATAAACTCGTATTAAATTGTATGAATGATTTGGGATATAAAGCAGAATTGAATTGAATTGAATAATCACTTTCCGTTATTATTATTAACTGATACAAGTTAAACAATTTATTGTTGTGGTTAATAAAAAAAAATATAAGCGTGCAGCTTTATTGGATATTCGCTTAAGACTAAATTACAATTTGTTTTTACTTAATAATTAAACATATTTGAATACAAAAAAAATGCTTATTTGACAAAATATGAAAAAGACTAAAGAAGCCAAATTATTGTGCAACCATTTCCTGTGTAATATTTTGTCAACAGAAAAAGCTGACAAAGCGTCTGCAAAACGACATGTGTCATTATTTGATCTAATTTCTTGTGTCTTAACTCCTCCACCTTTAAATCGGTCGTCCACGAACGTTAGAAATACGGGACGTCATTGGTTGTATCATACCGGATATTGCCCTCCAGCTGGGAAACTTCTAAGTTGCTGTATGTGTGTCCATTGATGTGGACAGATGTATTGTGGAACTTTAGTAAATATGTTCCTAGTATTTTCAGATTTCCCTTTTCTGTGATTACGGTGACGTTGAAATCGTTGAGCAATATTGCTCCTGAGTCTATTGCTTCTACATCTTGGATGTGGTGTCCATTACTGAACAGGCAAGAATAATTTTGACTTTTTTGGATTCTTGGTACACAGCTGTCGTTGGTTATATTGGTTAATTGGTTTCTTTTACAAATCAAAGTATTACTTATTCTATTACAATTTTCATTTTATCCAAAAACAATATTTTCACATTTTATGATTTTCTTAAACTCTAATTGAATTACAGTATTATTTCTCTTTACTGGTCTTAATATTATATTTCTAAACTTTTGTTTATTAAGCATGGGAATTTTTATTACATACAAGATTTTTTCGTTATTATAAAGAACATTTATTCTTACAAATTCTAGCGCTTCTTCAATTGAATTAAATACTAAATTTTCTTCCTTTAATTTATCAATAACAATTCTTATCTCTTTTTTATTTAATAGCATCGAGTTAATTATATTTTTCTTAGCCCATTGTATGGCATATTTAATATTTGTTAATATCTCAATACAATTTCAATTTTATTTTTTATGCTTATATTGTGTTTCTTATCTCATTAATGACATCTTCATCTTTTTGTATTGTGTTTCTTATCTCATTTATGAATCGTTTTTTATATTACTTTTGTGTACTGTTCTTCCTGAGACTGTTACTATGGTCGTTGACTTGTCTTCTTTTACTATTTCTTTTTTATATTGTGCTGAATGTTTAGAACCTAACCTTTTATTTATTCTTACAAAAATTACGTCTCCTGCTTGATATTGTCTGGTTGTTCCCCGTTTTTTATTGTGGACTTCTAAAGAAGCTAATTGTTTCTCTTTCAGTTTGTCTATATTCTCCTGCCTGGTTTTCTCATAGTCTTCTGGTTTTGCATTAATATTCCTACCGAAAAATATGTCTATAGGCTTTTTCCCTGTCGTAGAATGTATAGAACTGTTGTATTCGTATACGGCTTTGTCTAATAAGTCGTTGAATTCGTTGTGAACCGTTCTATCTGTCCGTTTACCGTACTTTTATATGGTGGTGTTGTAAATATCTCTATTCCCATTTGGTCAGATAACATGAATTTTATTGTCGCAGAATTGAATGCTTTTTCATTATCCATAACTATTACTTTTGGGATCCCGTATGAAAATAAGAGTTCGCGTAAGGGTTATTTTATATCTTCTACTGATTTGGTTTTTAAAATACGGGTCTGTGCATATTTCGAGAATTTGTCTATTGCTGTCAGGACAAGTTTCCCTTCAGTTGTGTAAATGTCTATATGAAAAATGTGACCAGGATATTGTGGAATAGGTGTTTCCTTTAGTTCAGGACTATTAGGGTGCCTATCGTATTTCTGTTCCTTACATACTTGACATTGCTTAATTATCTTGCTAATTTTCTTGTTCATCTTAGGGAAGTAATACTTCTCTGAAATTTGAACTTTATTTTCCTGTACACCAAGATGAGCTCGTTTATGTGTTTCAATGATAATTTCGTCCTGTGACGCTTGGTCTAATATGTCCTCTACCTGCTTCTGGGTATAGCGAACTTTATAGTTGCTTTAGTTATTTGGATACGTTTCCTGAACCTTACCCATTATTTCTTCTGAAGTAAATAGACCGTTTATGACCGATGGGTTCAAATGTTCCTTAAGTAGGTCAATTATTTCTGCTTGATTGTATTTTGGTCTGACTATTGTATGCCTATGAAAAGTTGGAAAACGTATCTTGAATTCATAGTTGGACTCTTCTCCGTACAAGAGGAAGATTTGATTCCTAAAAGCGTTTATTGGTGCTTCCATGCAAGGTATTAAATTGTGAGATGAGCTCTCGTTGCTATGTACTGTTGAGGTGACTGAGTTTATATTCGTACGTTGCGGAATCCTAGAGAATGTGTCTGCAACCAGATTTGTTGCACCAGGTTTATAAACCAATTCATAATTATATTCTTCAAGTGCTGCTTTCCATCGTTTTAACTTTGTATTCGTATTTTAATTGCTCAAACCATAAGTTAGTGGCTGATGGTCTGTAAATATTTTTATACTCTTCACGGGAGTGAATAGTATTATTAGTTTGTAACACACAGAAGGAGACATCGCAGACCACATAAAGTATATATATTTGTGATCAGCTCGATGAGACGAGTTGATTTAGCCACGTCTGTCTGTCTGTATGTATGCAAACTAGTCCCTCAGTTTTTGAGCTAGAGAGCTAAAATTGCACAAGTGTTTCTTTTTAGCATACGCAGCACATTTGTCGGAATCAGCTGAATCGGACCACTAGGGGAGGTACCTCCCATACAAACACCCCTTTAAGTTAATGTTCTTGTTAGAAAAAGTTTTTTGTTTTTTAACGTATCGAACTGAAATTCGGACTCTATAAGTTTCTGATCTATTTTCATCAACCATATAAATTTCATGATCTTAGGGCTACCAGGTGGGGCACCTCCCATACAAACCCCCTTTAAATTAATGTTCTTGTTAGAAAAAGTTTTTTGTTTTTTAACGTATCGAACTGAAATTTGAACTGTATAAGTTTCTGATCTATATTCATGAACCATATAAATTTCATGATCCTAGGGTACCAGGAGTGGTACCTCCCATACAAACCCAAATTAAATGGCAAACTTCTTTACATAGTATAAAGTGAAGTCGAAATTTCATGAAATTAGAATACTGATTACTTCTAAACCACGCAACGTATTTTGATACGGTTTTCACTTTTAATTAAAGAATTTCCTTAGAAAAGATTGCATGTACATAAATAATTGATTCAATAATAAAAGTAATTATGATTATTATCATTATTTATCCATATTTGTCATTCACTAAAGACAGCAACACTATTTTTGACATTCATTATTCATTGAAGTAGGAGATTTATTTTATCAGTTTAAAAATATTTTCCATGTATACAATAGGCACATGACTTAAGAACCCGAATTTACACCAATTAAACTCATGACACTTTGAAACAATATCTTAATCCGTTGGTTTTGAATTTCATTAAAACCACAGATCCCATTGTGCTAAAAATTCAGTCAATTTATTCAGATTGTTTTCATAATTATAAAAATTAATTTTCCCAACCTTTTGTGTCGAATATTATTTCAAGAGAGGGTCAAGAGAAAATTATTTTCGAAACGCATAGAAAGGCTCACAGAAGCGATAAGGAGAATAAACTTTAAATTTTGGAAAACTATTATTAATTCTCCTCAATGTTGAGGAAAATAAAAGAAATGGTCAGGAATAGCAGAATCTGTTAGGAAAATAAGTAAGGCCCCCAATTGAGCAACCATTGGGTTTAACGCCAATACCAACTTTTCCAGGATATATTCTTTTTGCAACTAATGGTTATATTCAAATTACGGCGATAGACAATGTTACAAAGTTTTCAGTCGTTAGGAGAATAGATGGCAAAAGGATGTTAGGAAACCCTTAAAGCAATTTTTTTTTTATTGTGGTATGCCAAAATCTGTTGTGTTTGACAACGAGAAAGCTTTTAACTCTCAAACAATCCAATTAATGATTGAAAACGACTTAAAAATATAAATTTTTACGACATCACCTTATAAAAGGGTGATGAATGGCGAGGTGGAGCAATTTTACTCAACCCTTTCAGAAATAATGAGGTGTTTTAAACAAGAGTATTCATTGAAAAAATTTGGTGAGTTACTTAAATTTGCTTTAAATGAATATAATCTGTCGGCAGCAGAGGGTTTGAAGCTGACGTTCGATCGAACGCGCCTGATCGAATACAGCTTCAGACTCTAGCAGGACAAAAAAGAATGTCCAAAAATCAGTTGGTGAAAACGCGCAAAACCAAACACACGTAACGTCGCACAAGCTGTGTTTTATCTAAGCAACAACAACAACAATAATAACAACAATAAATACAACAATTAATACAAATAAGTTTTATAACAAAACAAAATTATTGACTTAAGACAAAGCAAAAATTAAAAATAAAATAAAGTAAAAAATAAAGTAAACACATAACAAAGTGTTTTTCTTTAAAAGCGGTGGATAAAAATTATTATCCTTCCTCGAAACATTTGGTGACCCCGACGCGATATTGTTCACAATTATAGTGAGTTATTGTTGTTGTTGTTCGGTACGCGTAAACTTAAAGTGCATAATAATAAAGGGTAACAAACAAAGTGGCCCCTTAGTGAACTCAGTGTCTTCTTAAAGTTTAAAATATTTGTGACTTCCAACTCTTGTAGCTTTCGTGTCTACAATTTAATAAACAACCCCGCGCAGAACACATAGTGCAACATTTACTAACACTGTGTTACAAAAAAAAAAAAAATTAAAAAACTTCTTATCAGACCTAGTGGAGGTTATAGGTTATAAAAAGCCAAAAAGAATGGTATGTATTAAATCTCTGATACACCCTCAAAATCTTGTTTTAGAGCCCAAAACCCGTTTTTAGGTAGGTTCCTGTACATATTACCTTATAACTTGGCCATTTTTTAACGGATTAAAAATTTTTTGTTTGTATTTAGAAGCTGAAACGTAGCCCTTTACAACCATGTAAGCATTTCATTCAAATTCATGAAGATACAGACCAAAAACTTTCCAAAATTTTGATTTTTTCATCGATTTTGCAACTTTAAGTCTAATTTGTGTCTCTTATCTTATCTAAATTATATTTTTTCTCAACGTACATCGAAAGTTTAGTCATTTTAGCTTTAAATGAACCCTGTTTGAATAGAATTGGTTAAAAATTACTTGATTTATTGTACTTTTTATAATTGCATATGACAGTTTTCTTTCCTTTTTATTCTTAATTGTCTAGCTATCTCCCTCTATCTGAAACAATTAAGAAAAATTTTTAATCCGATAAAAAATGGACAAGTTATAAGGTAATATGTACAGGAACCTACCTAAAAACGGGTTTTGGGCTCTAAAACAAGATTTTGAGGGTGTATCAGAGATTTAATACATACCATTCTTTTTGGCTTTTTATAACCTATAACCTCCACTAGGTCTGATAAGAAGTTTTTTTTCGCTGTTACACAGTGTAATTATTCTATATTGCAATAATTATTTAATCTTTGGTTTCGTGTCTTGTGCATATCGTTGCCAAGGCAAGCTTCACACATATACATAAGTAGGTACCGTTTCTGTCGTGAAGCGCCTATGTACATGCAAACGTGTAGCTATACATAAGATCAGCAATTATTTCGGTACAAATATATATACGCGGTGTGCGGTTTTTTCATTTAGCTGTTTCTTTTTCATACTCTATATACATAAACGCATTACATACTTTACATACATATAAATTCAAGATTTGACTCAGCACAGTCAGATTTTGAAAGGCTAGACTTTAAAGAATTTGAGAATCACTTTCTCAAATCTTTATTGTGAAAGGCTAGACTTTAAAGAATTTGAGAATCACTTTCTCAAATCTTTATTGTGAGCTTAAAGCGAAGCTTACTCATGAGCTTAACCTTCATCAAAAGGACACAGCTGCTCATTCTACTGGACTGCGGCAATTTATGAATGATCCAAACATATCCATGATTGGGCAAACACATACTTCTCGTTTGCCTGAATTGCAGTTACCGAGGTTTTCTGGGGATTATACTGATTGGCCTGATTTTTACGCAATGTTTAACACAATTGTTGGTAAAAATTAATACATGTGTAATGTGGAGAAGTTCCAGCACTTGCGGTCTTGCCTGGATGGTGTCGCTTTGGATGCAATACGCTCTCTTGAACCAACGGAATCATATTACGATAAGGCGTTAGATTTTGTTGAATCGATTTAATAATAAATTGTTAAATTTTCAGGCACACATTCGGTCTATTTTTGGTATACCAAAGGTGAAGAAAGCGGCAGCAAGCAGTCTACGCGAATTAAGCGACAAGATTAATGCATACTTAAGAGCATTAAGCACAATGTCAACAACGGCGGAGCTGACAGACGGACTGTTAATTCATCTCATCGTTGGAAAATTAGATCGAGTTACCATGGAGAAATGGGAAGAGTCTTTACAAATAAACAAGCTGCCAAAGTGGACGGACATGTCATCGTTTCTTGAAAAGCGATGTCGGATGATGAAAAATGTAGAAAGCGCTATGGTAAAACAAACACCTAGCCATCAGGTGGATGGCTATGCCTAATTCTCCACCTACTGATGAAACCAAAATAGCCGACTACGTGTTGCTTGCTACTGCTATAATATACATAAAAAGCCGTACTGGGTTATTTGTGCCCTGTCGTGCGTTGCTTGATTCTGCATCACAATTAAACTTTATCACATCTCGTTTTGCAAATCAATTGCAATTAAAATCATATCGATCAAGTATTGCCATATCTGGTATAGGAGAATCTAATCTTTCGTTTGATAAATCTACTAATGTTTTCACCCAGTCTCGGGATAAAAAGTATCATGCTTCATTCACTGCTGTTATAACTAACACAATAACAAACTATCATCCTCATTCTGACTTAAACTCTTCGAATTGGAATATCCCAAAAAACATCAGTCTTGCTGATCCACTATTTTATAAGTCTCAACGTATTGATCTACTTCTTGGTGCTGGACTTTTCTTCGAACTTATGTGTATTGGGCAAATTCGTATTACTGATCACTTACCTACTTTACAAAAGACAAGGCTTGGTTGGGTGGTCTCTGGATGTCTTTCACAACAAGGAAGGAAATATACATCATTACAAGTTTCAGCCAATTGCTCAGATATCAAAGCCGATGTTAATAACTTAGCAGACGTTGTTAATCGGTTTTGGGAAATCGACAGTTTCTGTGGTTCATCGTCTCCTGTATCTGATGATGACATACTTGCTGAGCAATTATTTCAGCAAGGCTGCACTCGTCTACATTCTGGTCAGTACTCTGTTCGTCATCCGGCCAAGACCAATTTTGATGCACTTGATAATTCATATGGTAGTGCATTAAGGCGATTTAGGACCCTCGAGTCTAGGCTGAATAGAAACACAACGTTAAAATCGCAGTATTCAGCATTCTTTCAAGAGTATATCAATTTGGATCATATGTCTTTGGCTCCTAACAAGTGGAATGGGCCTGAATATTTTTTACCACATCAATGTGTGCAAAAGCTCGATAGCACCATAACTAAATTACGCGTTGTATTTGACGGCTCTGCAAAATCTGCATCTGGTTCATCTCTAAACGACTTACTATTGGCAGGGCCATCTATACAAGCAAAGATTTTTACAACACTTTTACGTTTCAGATTTTACAAAGTTGCCTTGTGTGGGGAAATTTGTAAAATGTATCGCTGTGTTCGCATAACACACCCAGATGAATATCTTCAATGCATCTTGTGGCGTGACAATCCTAACGAGGGCATAAGGACATAAACTTTAAGCACAGTCACTTATGGAACAAAGCCAGCAGCATTGTTGGCTATTCGAGCCATGCATCAGCTTTCCTACGACGAGGAAGGCGAATTTCCGCTTGCTGCTTAAATTATACGCAGGGATTTCTACGTCGATGACTTAATAACTGGAGGCGACACAATCGAGGAGGTTTCTCAAATTCGATGTCAGGTGAAGGAGGTATTGCGGAGAGGACATTTCCCAATAAGCAAGTGGTGCTCCAATGAACCTGCAGCGCTTTCTGGCGAGGCTGAAGTGGACAGAGAAACTTTTCTCAAATTTCATGACGGAACAGACATTATAAAAACACTTGGTTTATCCTTGGATCCTGTGTTGGATAATCTACTTTTCAACTTTACGCAAACCTATTCAGGTTTCAATCACTAAACGTTCAATTCTAGCTGCCGTCGCTAGATTCTATGATCCTTTGGGATTAATAGCTCCTATCGTCACGAGGCTAAAGATATTTCTTCAGATTCTTTGGAAGGAAAAGCTAAATTGGGACGAAAGTTTGCCACAAACTTTACACTCTGCTTGGTTGGAAATTGCTTCGCAGATCTCGAGCGTTACCAGCCTCAAATTTCCTCGTTTCGTCCTGGTGCCTCATGCTACGTTTCAAATTCATGCATTTTGCGATGCAAGTATGGCTGCTTATGGCGCTTGTATCTACATTCGTTCTGAAATCCAGGGGACATTTTCATCACACTTGCATTGCTCTAAGTCTAGAGTAGCTCCATTAAAAACGTTAACAATTCCCAGGCTAGAGCTTTGTGCAGCTCATTTGCTTTCTGAACTTGTTGCCAATGTCTCTCTAAATCTACCATTCGATTGCACCTTTCATTGTTGGTCAGACTCAACAATAGTTCTGGCATGGATACGTGACTCACCATCAAAATTTAATAACTTTGTTTCTAACAGGATTTCGCAGATTCAGGAACATACTGTGGGTATGGAATGGCATCACGTGAGTTCTCAACTAAACCCAGCTGACATTTTATCTCGTGGATGTACACCTTTTGAGTTGCTGAAATCTAACCTCTGGTTCAATGGTCCATCGTTTTTGCTTTCTGATGAAACCTGAAACCTTGCCAGCACCTGTAGAGCTACCAGAACGTCGACATAGAGCGTTAGTTTCTTCATTGCAGACAGACATATCTTTTTATTGCAAGTTTCAAAATTCATTTGGAAATTTGCAGCGAGTCTTTGCATACGTTCACCGGTTTCTGATGCTGAAATATAAGGACGTTCCTCGTTCTAAAGGTTCCCTCACTGTTGATGACATCAGAAGCGGCACGCATTTACTTATCAGATGCATTCAGCAAGTGCACTTCGCGGATGATTACAGAGCACTTCAACTCAAAAGGAAGCTTTCATCTAAAAGCAAGCTTCTATCATTTAATCCAATCATTGACTCGATGGGTCTGATGCGGGTTGGCGGACGGCTTCAAAATTCTTATTTGGATTATGATGCTAGGCACCCGTTGTTATTACCAAAGCATCATACTATAACTAGCGCAATCATCATGTTTTTTCATCACAAATTCTTGCATGCGGGGCCTCAGGGTCTTCTTGCTGCTCTGCGACAACGATTTTGGCCAATCGGAGGTCGCAAGACCATACCAAACATTGTAAACAAAAGCATACGCTGTTTTCGACTAAAGCCAAGGATCGCTGAACATATTATGGCTCCATTGCCTGCGGATCGCGTTCAGCCGAATCGTCCATTTTGGACAACTGGGATTGATTTTTGTGGGCCTTTTTACTACAAATCGGAAGTAAGGAACAGGCCATCAATTAAATGCTACATTGCAATATTCGTATGCTTCGCTACTAAGGCTGTACACTTGGAGGTCGTGGAGGACTTATCCACATCATCATTCATCACTGCCTTAAGGAGATTTATTAGCCTAAGGGGCAAGCCCAATTCAATTTGGTCGGACAACGCTACAAACTTTGTGGGTGCAAAGCATGAGCTAGAGGATCTGAAACAGCTATTCTTAAGCGATCCTAACATAAATAAAATATCCAGTGAATGCTTTACACTTGGCATAAACTGGTGTTTTATTCCTCCCCGCTCACCTCATTTCGGTGGCTTATGGGAAGCCGCTGTAAAATCAGCAAAATTTCATTTTTATCGTGTTGTTGGCAAATCAGTTTTGTCATTTAACGAACTTCGTACACTTGTGTGTGAAATCTCTGCAATGCTAAACTCACGACCACTTTGTCCCATTTCAGAGAATCCAGATGACTTAGAAGTGCTCACTCCTGGGCATTTTCTGATTGGTTCGTCATTCGCTACAATTGATGAACCTGACATAACGCATCTCAACATGGATCGTCTAAGTCATTGGCAACGTGTGTGCCAGCTGCAGCAGATGTTCTGGAGAAAGTGGAGCGTTAGCTATCTGTCACTACTTCAAGAGCGTGGCGCTCGGCGGCTGCAAACCGACAACCAGGCTTGTTGGTACTTATCAAAGATGATAACTTGCCTCCACTCAGGTGGCAGCTGGGTCGCATTGACAAGTTATTCCTGGGGACGACGGCATCGTTCGGGTTGCTATTATCCGAACGGCAAATGGCCTAATCAAAAGGGCCATAGGCAAGCTTGCAGTTCTGCCCCTTAGTACCACTTCAGTTGGAACCACTTCATCGCTTCCAACGGGGGGAGCATGTCGGGAGCAGAGGGTTTGAGGCTGACGTTCGATCGAACGCGCCTGATCGAATGCAGCTTCAGACTCTAGCAGGACAAAAGAGAATGTCCAAAAATCAGTTGGTGAAAACGCGCAAAACCAAACACACGCAACGTCGCACAAGCTGTGTTTTATCTTAGCAACAACAACAACAATAATAACAACAACAAATACAACAATTAATACAAATAAGTTTTATAACAAAACAAAATTATAGACTTAAGACAAAGCAAAAATTAAAAATAAAATAAAGTAAAAAATAAAGTAAACACATAACAAAGTGTTTTTCTTTAAAAGCGGTGGATAAAAATTATTATCCTTCCTCGAAACATAATCATTCGATTCACTCTACGACGAACAAAAGACCAGTACATTTATTTTTTGGTAGAGTAGCAACTTTTGGACACAATGATTATAAAAGATCTAGGCAAAGTTACCTCCAGAAACTTTTGCATAGGCAGCAAAGGGACATAGCATATCACAATAGAAATAGGTTGGGGCCGAAAGAATATCAACCAGGTCAGCAAGTTTATTTTGGGCAGAATGAAAGATTAGGGATAGTAAAACTTAATAGGCATTCGACAGTTATAACACAGTCAGGGAAAGTAGTTCATAAAAGACACATTAGGAATTAGATAGGTTAACTACAAATTCAATCGGGGACAATTGATAATTAGGAGGGAGGAGTAAAAGCACTTCTTTATCATTTACTTAAATTCTTTATAATCTCTCTCTTTTCTTCTCTTTGTACTACTCTTTGACTAATGTCTTATAGAAGCTTACGTTAGATTTTAATTTCAATCCAGAACTCATGGAAGACACATAGTGTCGTTAATAAATAAATATAAAAAATATAAATAGAATATTTTATTTATACAAAGATCTTGACTTAAAGATAGAAGTGACATATCATAACAATAGTTAAATGCAAGGTACAAAATCGTGGATAATGAACGCACGAGGTGATCTTCTGTGGTTAAATGGGAGTCCACATCAGCAAAGCAGAATGCCATTGTGCACATTATGCAATATGAAAGAAGAAGAAAAAAATCGCCACTTTCTTGGCACATGTCCGGTACTTAGAAAATATAGATGCAGATAGATACTGGGGGAAATCTCAACTATCAGAGAAAGAAATTATACATGCTTTGAAAAGTGTAGGACAGAGGTGCCCAAGCCCTATACTCATCATGCTCATTTGTGTTTGTAAAACTCTTAGGCATAGCATGAGCATTCTGCACGCAGGTAGAGTATGCCCACCCGCATTCAAAATACACACACATTCATTTTTTTTCTATTTCGCTTCTACTCTTCATTTTGTCTTACACACATTCGCGATAACGAAGATTCTGTTGTTGTTTGCCGTACGATTTAATAGGAAAACAAATTTGCAGCTGCTCATTGAGAAGCACTTAGAGAAATCGTGGTTTGTTTTAGCACATATACATATATGTGAAAGTGCTTTTACGAATTTAAAATTAATAAAAAAATAAACACAGATCTAGAATAAGCAACGAACATTTGGTAGCTTTATTAAAATTGTGTACAACTAACGTTCACATAAATTTGAACAATTTATTGGAAGCAGGGTTGCAAACCGCTTCAAAAATCGTTGTGGTTCGGTTCAGTAGTTCGAAACACTTAGAGGTATCTTGTACCGGTGCAAGCACCGGTTCGTGGGTACCTCTGAACAGCGGTTTGGTTCAAATGGTTCAATATTTTTGCACTGAGTGTCAATATTATGTATCAAAACTTTTTTTTACGTAAATTATTATTTCAAGAAACATTTGGTTATGAATACAAGTTAAAAGGCATTGTTCTTTAATTGCTTTGCAACAATTTATAAAGGTTATTAAATAAATTATTTCATTTATTCAGTATTAAAATTTAATAAAAGAATGTCTTCTGAACGTTCTTCATCTTCATTTGACCTTAAGTCAAATAAAATAAATTTGAGTAGATTTATAATAAAGAATTACCATTTTATCATAAACCGAACCGAACCATTTTTGGAGTGGTTTTCGGTTCGGTTCAATCTGTTTAAAATAAGAAGTCCGGTTCATGGTTCTGTTCGAAATCCAAAAAATGCGACGGTTCGGCTCAAAAACCGGTTCGGTTCAGAACCGATTTGCAACCCTGATTGGAAGGCTCGTGGAAGAATTAAAAGAAATTTGTATATTCAAGTGTATTAAAAAAATAATATAACTAAAATATATATCTTATATATAAAAATCTCATATCACGGTGTTAGTGTATGAACCAGAGTACAAAAATATTCAAACGCGAACGCTCATGAGCGCTCATTTATGAAAAATTTCATAAATGAAAATTTTTTGTTTTTTCTCGCGTTCATATATGAACGCTTGATAATTGTGTTCTTGCTCTTACTCACTCTCAGCATTCCTTTTGCTCTTTCTTCATACGGGAGTGATGAACAAACGAAAAAAATGCTCTCAGCTCATTGCTGATAACAATTCATTTATGTGCATGCACGTGCTCTCATGTGCACTGCTCATGTACATTTCAGAGTTGTCATCTCGGGATATGTAACAACAAAATTACACATGTTGTTGGGATGCAAAAATTTAAAATAAGAAGAAGAGCTTCGTTTTGTCTATTCTATTCTTTTTATTCAACCGTTGGTTGATGCTTCTCACTGCACATGCATACACGCATATATGCTAGTCATTCGAAAATTAACGCTTCGTTTTTATTGTGCAGTCAAGCAAAGCAGACGTGTTTCCATTTCTAACGCTCCGCAAAGTTAAGTTCTTTTCATAATTTATTGTGCATTGCTTTATTGGATCGTGTTGCGGCTTATTGAGTAGTGCTATATTCACTTTTGAAAATAACCTTTGTGCTTATTAAGTTCATATTTTTGAAGTGTAAACTTCTTTAGCGACGGGAGTAAATTCAAAATTTATGAAACGGAAGTAGAAAATCGGAAATGGAGTATGACCATAATTTGAAAGTGATAGTCGTTTATGTTGTCAAGCAATCTCTTGTTACTTAAAGCAAGATACTTTCAAAAATTTGTTGGTGACAAGTTGCTGGAAGTAACAAACTGAACGTATTGCTGGAAGCTACATAAACTTTGTATAAATGAAATTAAGTTGGGTAGCCTACGCATTGCTTTAAGTTACAAAACTTTTAGGTGAATACATAAATTAAGTTGAAAAGTTGCTTAAAGTTTCAAAACTTTGAGTGATAACGTAATTAAAGTTGCAAATCATACGAATTCAAAACTTTGTGTCTTTGAGTAGCAAGAATTATGATCAAGCTCATCGTATATTACAAATTACTTTTCAGGTAACTTTCAAGCAGATCTACAGCCTGAAATATCATACTTACATTATCATCGAAATAAAGTTGCCCATGAAGAATTTCCCAAAAAGTCTTTTAACAATATGTTCGGTTATACACATAGCGTCAAAAGTGAGTCAACACCTATGAAAATTTTACTTCTTTTAAGAGAATGAGAACAAAATAAAAGTTTCATCAATTCTCTTTACTCAAAACGAAAGGTTGATAAAATAACAACAAAATAAAAGCATAAAAACAAGAACAACTTTGCACCATAAATTCTTAGGTATAGTTGAACCAAAACTTGTCACTTTTTACGAGTCAAAAGTGAGTCAACACCTGCATTGTGAACAAATTGGGAATTGTTCCGTTATAATTGCAGTTAGTTTTGCAGTCAGTTTTGATAGACAAATAAAAAATGCACTGTCTTTGTTTAGTCTTGCTTGTAATCAGCAGTGAAATAGTTAATAAACGGCAAAGAAAATCATGAGATCCGAAATTTCTTTAGAAACAAAGAAAATCATTTTCTTTAGTTTTTGAAATGCCTCCAAAGCTTCTTTGTCGAGGTTTATTAATTATTTATCGGATAGTTTCTTTGATTCCCATAATGCAAAGTTAGGCATCTGGAAATGGCTTTCTAGTCAAGAGGTGTACTGTACGATTCTAGTACAACATCTGCATCGCCTATTATTTTCCCTCTTACTACGCTCAAGATCGCAAAATATTTTGGAGTTCCTTTTATATGGTCATACACAGAAAATATGCGATCCACATATTTCTTCCAAGAGCTGAACTCTGAAGTCTGTCCGGAGAAGATTCTTAGGCATTTTACTATGTCAGGTATTTTGTCTAGATCCTGCAACTGGTTGCTATGCTCTGGTCCAATCGTTTGGTCTTGCACGTTCGTAAAGTCCGTAATAGGGTTAGGTAAGTTCCTCACTAACTGTGGTGCCTGAGTATTCAAAATTTCGGTTATCATTGTAATTAGTTGGGGTCGTAAAGTTTCTAAACTCGTATTGCTAACTTGAGGAGATGGGGCAGTTGGTGCCATAGGAAGTGGTAATATAGCTGGTCTAATCAAGTTATTGGAATTGGCCATCACGATTATTTAATATTTATCAATCGGAAGGATTCCGATTCAAAATAACTTTTTTTTAAAAAAAATTTAAATTTACAATAAATTTCTTAAATATTATGTAAAATTTTTTCAACCGTAATTTATTTAATATATTCTTTTCTTAAAGCTTATGTAAAATATTTTCACACTCTTTTTGTTTTTTAATCGGGTTTTTTTTAGATATTTCCGCACGAAAAGGATTTACATTAACTTGTAATATCCTTGTTTCGCCGAAATTTACCGCACTCGTGAGAAGGAATTATAGTGTCCTTCTTTTATAGTTATCACGCCGCGATCCCTGCTCGGGCGCCAGTTAAACAATTTATTGTTGTGGTTAATAAAAAAAATATAAGCGTGCAGCTTTATTGGATATTCGCTTAAGACTAAATTACAATTTGTTTTTACTTAATAACACTGTGTTACAAAAAAAAAAAAATGAAAAAACTTCTTATCAGACCTAGTGGAGGTTATAGGTTATAAAAAGCCAAAAAGAATGGTATATATTAAATCTCTGATACACCCTCAAAATCTTGTTTTAGAGCCCAAAAATCGTTTTTAGGTAGGTTCCGTACATATTACCTTATAACTTGGCCATTTTTTTCGAATTAAAAATTTTAGTACTCTTTATAATTGCATATGACAGTTTTCTTTCCTTTTTCATTCTTATTCTAGCTATCTCCCTCTATCTGCAACAATTAAGAATAAAAAAAGGAAAGAAAACTGTCATATGCAATTATAAAAAGTACAATAAATCAAGTAATTTTTAACCAATTCTATTCAAACAGGGTTCATTTAAAGCTAAAATGACTAAACTTTCGATGTACGTTGAGAAAAAATATAATTTAGATAAGATAAGAGACACAAATTAGACTTAAAGTTGCAAAATCGATGAAAAAATCAAAATTTTGGAAAGTTTTTGGTCTGTATCTTCATGAATTTGAATGATAACAAAAAAATGCTTACATGGTTGTAAAGGGCTACGTTTCAGCTTCTAAATACAAAAATTTAAATTAAAATTTTTAATTCGATAAAAAATGACCAAGTTATAAGGTAATATGTACGGAACCTACCTAAAAACGGTTTTTGGTCTCTAAAACAAGATTTTGAGGGTGTATCAGAGATTTAATACATACCATTCTTTTTGGCTTTTTATAACCTATAACCTCCACTAGGTCTGATAAGAAGTTTTTTTCGCTGTTACACAGTGTAATTAAACCTATTTGAATACAATAAAAATGCTTATTTGACAAAATATGAAAAAGAATAAAGAAACCAAATTATTGTGCAACCATTTCCTGTGCAATATTTTGTCAACAGGAAAAACTGACACAACGTCTGCAAAACGACATGTGTCGTTATTTGATCTAATTTCTTCTGTCTTAACTTACACATGCTTAGCTGTCTTTTGTTTACTAAAAGCCAATAACAATAACGTCGTTTGTGTGGTTCAACGTCGCTTGTGTAGTTTGAAGCTGAAATATCCCTAGGTCCGAAACACAGCCTGACGGTGACGTCGTTTGTCTAACTCAAGCTAAAAGGTGCGACGACACAGCACGCTTTGTGGCTTCGTAGTTTTCTATTTAATATTGTAACACAACAAAACGCAATTTAAATAAATAAAGAACAAGCACGTAGGCAAGAGAAAATTCAAAACAATGATTTACCGCTTTTTTTTATTGCATTAAAAAGAACCTCACTCTACGAACGCAAAATTAAATGAACAAACACACGAAAGAGGTGAAAAGAAAATAACGAATAAAAAGGCAGCGAAATTTTTGTCCGTAGTACATCGGACACGGCTGCATAACGAAACCCCGCGCGCGCTTGCCAACAAGCAAAAGTCCGATGATTGAATTCTGCCGCAAAGTTCGATAATGTAAAAGCGGACTTATGGGATAAAAGCGACGCACGTTACCACAATAGTAACAGAAAAAAGTAATAATAAAAACATCAGCAGAATAGTAAAAAGGGTACAAAGACGATGGTTCTAAGCAAAGTTCCTTCATTAAATTTATATGCGACAAATAACTTTTTTAAGGAGCCAAGCTAGCTGGTTAGAAAATTAAATTCCTTCACCGGGTCATAGACGGATTTAACTACTTAATTTTTTTATAAGCAGTATTTTATATTTTTTCTTTTCTTATGTTATTTTCTTACTTTAAGTTTAATATTATTACTTTTAAGTTGAGAGGTATTTGTCATAAATAAATAAATTTACTCCATTGGCATTGGAAGAATTTCCGCTCTTTCTTCATTGCATATCATTTGCAATATGACAGTCTTTATCAATGAGTTATTATATTACCACATATGTTCTATTTTAAAATGAATATATAAATAAAAGCAATATGTAAATGAAGTGTTCAGTGTTGTACAAATAACTGAAACGATTGACAACACTAAAGATTTGGACTGATCGTGTAAAAACAAGCATTTTGTCAATCCATTTCGATTTCTGAAGCTATAACATAGACTGAGACTGAACTGACCGTCTAAAAGGCCTTTTATTGAAATATTATATACTATTAATTGCAATTAATCGCGACAAATAAATCGATTAACCGATTGATTGATGAGCCAGTGAGTTTTTTTACGAATGCAACAAAATTAACCGATTCGATGTTTTCGGCTAAAATTGGAAATTATCTTGAAAATACAAAAACAGATTTTGCCTGAGGGCGAAATGCTAAAACAATTGATTATGATTAATGATGGTCAGTTCAGTCTCAGTCCATGTTATCACACCGATAACCAACACGATGTCAGAAAAATGGACTGATGGCCCAGCTTATTTGTCAGTTCATAAAGTAGTAAATAGGGCTGGGAGGCAGTTTTGTGACTTTTGCGAAAATAATAAATTAATCATCGTAAACGGAATAACTAACAACGATGAGTTTGGGAAGTTTAGATTTATAAGTAGTGTATTACAGTTTGTAAATGACATTTCTGCAATAACGCTAGACATTGTGAAATTCGCGTCTGACTTTATGGTAGTTGATAAAGTCTGATCCGATCAAATTCATTGTAACATTAAAAATTCGTATAGAAAATAATTTCAAGTGTAAAGGTGCTGTCCGACGATCATAGAAAACTATGTCATATAATATGATATAAGTCATTTTTTTAGGGTTCCGTACCCAAAGGGTGCTAACGGGGCCCTATTACTAAGCTTCCGCCGTCCGTCCGTCCGACTCCGCTGTATCTCATGAACCGTAATAGATAGACAGTTGAAATTTTCACAGAATGTGTATTGCTATTTTCATGATAGCAACAAATACTAAAACTAAAATCAAGTTACAAAATTAATGGGGTCCCCATACAGGAAACGTGTGCTCCAATATGCACTGCGCACAGTCTTAGAAGCTTTGTTATTTATTTCGTTTCATACTTTGTTAATTTTTTTTTTTTGGAAGTATACTTATTTGTATGATTATTTCACTTTTGCTTTTCATATTTTTCACAATGTTGATATGCAGTATGAATATTGATTCTACCCTAAACATAAGTCAAATCAATCAATAATTTAAAATTTGGAGCATTGAGCTTTTTGTCAATTTCATAATACAAGGTGGCACAAAAGACATCACCCTATTGGAAGATGCTCTCATTTTTGCAAATGGCCGCCAATGTCAAATCTGTTTTGACATTTGTGGACTAGACAGATACAGAATACAAGTGAATAAGCCATGGAGCGATACACTCCCCAAGAACGCGGAATAATTGTGTCTATTTTTTTGCGTAACAATTCGTCGATTTGCACTGGCCCGCCAGATCGCCTGATTTAACGGTCCCGGACTTCTTTTTATGGGGTTTTTTGAAGTCCCGTGTTTACATCAACAAGCCTGAGACCTTGGAAGCCCTCAAGGACACGAATGCGAGAATTTATCGCCCGAAACGCTCGCCGAAGTGATGGAAAATGCCATAAAACGAGCCCGTATGGCAATCAATTGTGGCGGCGCCCATTTGTCCGATATCATCTTCTCGACTTAACACAATTAATTCTAAAGGTCTAAATAAACATAATCAAAAATCAAATCAGAATCGAAGTTTTTCATTTAGAAAAAAAATAAGAGCCAAACCTTGTATATGCATATTCATTGTGTTTGGAATTGCTCGAGTATTGAGTTATTGAATACATTATTAATTTTTGTGGCAAAAAATCTTGTACGATGGTACGGAACCCTCCTATTAACGCATATTTGTTATCCAATCTTAGCACAGATGACCTGGCAGTGATTGTCGTAGAGGGGGACGATGGGCCCAAACTCCTTGCCTCCTGCTACTTGGCACACGACGCCGAGGGACCGCCCTGGAGTTGCAAGATCTCATGGAGGAGGCCGGTCAACGTGGATGGAGGATAGTGGTAGGTGCAGACGCTAATTCGCACCACCATCAATGGGGTAGTAAGGACATCAACCAACGTGGTGAGAACCTTTTTATCAATGTATTGCAGTATAATGTATGTTTAGCAAATAGGGGAAATATGCCTACTTATAAGGGTCCAACATCGGAGGATGTATTGGACATCATTCTCTTTTACGGTGATAATATGAAAATCTTAGACTGGAAGGTGCTTGAGCAACCCTCCTTCTCCGATCATAGTTATATAAGTTTCACTGTAGATATAAAGATCCCACTAAGAACGAAAGACATATTTAGGAACCCTAGAAATACGAACTGGGGCCTATATGAGAACTTGTTAAAGGGATACCTTAGAAATGTTCCCCAGATCACTACTAGCAGCGACGTTGAAGCAGTAACAGAACTCATAACATTTAAAATTCTTCTAGCTTACCATAAATCCTGCCTTCCCACTCGACTTGGACGCAAATCCAGGCCCCCATGGTGGAATAAGGACGTTGGTAAGCAAAGACAGGAACTTAGAGAGTTCTTTAAGTTAGCCAAACTTGCTGATTGTGAAGAGTGCTGGAGAGAATATAAGACACAACCATCGCTATACAAAAAAGAGATAAGGAGAGCCAAGAGGAGATCATGGCAGATCTTCTGTGGTAATTTGGACAAGACTTCTGAGGAGCCGAGACGTCGGAAAATACTTGCCAAGTCTTCTATAATCCCTTCACTAATCCGCAAGGACACAGTCGAATGGACCAAAGACGGAAAGGAAACGCTGAAGACACTTATAGAAGCCCACTTTCCTGGTTGTACTGAGGTTTCAGACGTAACTGTAATGACACGGGGTGTAATAAATGAGGTATGTGAAGGCTTAATTACATCGGTTAGACTGGAATGGGCCTTAAAATCGTTTGAACCCTTTAAATCCGCGGGACCAGACGGCATCTTTCCTGCGCTCTTACAAAAGGGTTGTGCTGTACTGACACCATGGCTTAAAGGAATATTCAGGAATTGTCTGAGGTTTAATTATGTTCCGAAGAACTGGAGACTCTCAAGGGTTGTATTCATACCAAAGCCAGGTAAGAGCAGCCACTTGTATCCAAAGGACTATCGGCCAATAAGCCTCACTTCATTCATACTAAAGACGTTTGAAAGACTATTGGACTCGTATATTAAGGAAAAGGTTTCACCGAATCTAATATCGAGAGACCAACACGCCTATACGAAAGGCAAGTCCACTGAGACAGCGCTTCATAGGGTCGTGATGCAGATAGAAAGGGCCATACAGTACGGGGAGTATGCCATAGGTGTCTTCCTTGACATATCTGGAGCCTTTAACAACGTTTCGACAGAAGCGCTGTTAGAGGGTCTTGAATCAATTGACGCACATCCATCCATACGGCACTGGATCGGCAGTCTACTGAACTACTGCGTCATACTTACGTCCCTCTCTGTCCACGTTAAAAACAGAAATAGACGCAGCAACGATTCAGGAGGCGAAGAGAATGTGGGATGGAACAATCTCTTGCAGAACCGCAAAAATCATGCTTCGCTCTGTTAATAATAAGACTACCAACTACATCTTAGCTCTCCCAAGAGAGGAGCAAGTTATTAGTCGGAATACTCACGGGACACTGTTAAACACCTTCCCACGCAGCCAAATTGGGTGTGGTACAGAGTGATGCATGTACAACATGACACGAGGTAAATGTTAGGGGAACTCTAGAACACCTACTTTGCCAATGTCCAGCTCTCTACAGATCACGATTAACCTATCTCGGATCTGTATCTTTCCTTTCCTTGGAAAGTATCGCGGATCAGAAAAGTAGCAATTTATTAAAGCTCGGAAAAAAGTGCATAAAAAACAGTATTTAAAGAATCTCCATACTTCTTCTTGGCAACACAAAGGACCATTATTGGTCTATGTGAGATCTCTTAATCAGCTAAGCAAACCTAACCTAACCTAACCTACGGAACCCTCCGTGTGCGAGTCCGACTCACACTTAGCTGATTTTTTAAAATGATATACGAGGGCGGGTAAATAAATCCTTAGAAAAAAAGCATTAAAACAATTTTTTTATGGTAAATTTTTTTTTTATTTTTCAACATAATCTCCTGGGAGCTCTATACACTTAGACGTTTCTCTAATTTTTATAACCCGTCAGAAAAATAAAATTTTGGAAGGTCCTCAAAATAAGCATTTGTTTGATCGATGACTTCTTCATTTGAAAAAAAACGTTGTCCACTGAGCCATTTTTTCAGGTATGGGATTAGGAAAAAGTCACTGGGAGCTAAATCTGGCGAAAACGGTGTGTGGTCAACCAATTCGAACTTTAAGTCTTCAATTTTAGCCATTGATCGTAAACATGTGTGAACGCTGGCATTGTCCTGATGAAAGAGGATTTTTTTTCTGTTTAAATGAGGCCGTTTTTTTTTTCAATCTTTTCTCTTAGCTGGTCCAATAAAGATGCATAATACTCCCCTGTTATTGTTTTTCCCTTTCCCAAATAGTCAACGAAAATAATTCCATGTGAATCCCAAAAAACAGTAGCAATAACCTTACCAGCTGATTTTACCGTTTTCGGGTTTTTGGACATGGTTCGCCTTTCAAAATCCACTGTTTTGATTGTTCTATCATTTCGGGAGTGTAGTCGTGAATCCATGTTTCATCTACAGTCACAAACCGACGGAAAAAACTCATTCGGATTACGTTGCTTGACCGACAACAGAGCTTTAAAGGCAACCACCCTATTGCGTTTATTGTCGACTGTGAGCAAATGCGGCACCCATCTTGCCGAAATCGTTTTCATACACAATTTTTCATGTAAAATAGAAATGACGCTACCTTTTGATATCCCTGTAACCTCAACTATCAAACTCAACTTTAATCTTCGATCACTTAACACCATATCATGGATTTTATTGATCATTTCTGGCGTAGTCACCTCTACAGGGCGTCCTGAGCGTGGTTCATCCTTTGTTGATGTACGACCACGTTTAAATTCATTTAACCAGTTATAAATAGTTGCAAGTGAAGAAGCAGATGTGCCGTGAACTAAATCCAACTCATTTTTTATTTCCTTTGCTGTTAAGCCTTTTATATGAAAATGTTTAATAACAGATCTATACTAAAATTTCTCCATTTTTGTAAACAAACAAATTTTTTTTCTTCAATGTACGAGAAACACACAACAACTCAACCAATCTGGCTGAAACTTCACAGCATACCTAGACGGTAGTGATGTTGCATGAAAACAGACCGCGCGAAATATTTAATTTTTTTAATTGTGAAACAAAATTGTTCCTTTTTTTGTATATTAAATAACAAAAGTTGTAGGCGGCAGTTCTGAATTAGAGAAGTGGTTATCATAGCAGGTATTACTTGCACTGGAAGGATTCCCTTGTGATGACCTTATTTGCAGCTAGAAATGTTTAATTAGTATTTATTTTATTTTTATTTATTTACTATTAATTAGAACTAGATTACAATTATAAATTATAGCCTATTTATTTTTAATATGAGCAATAGCAACAGAAGCCTTCAGCTTATGGGTAAGTACAATATGACTCTGGGATGTCAGCTCGGCGCAATAATCTCCGAGCCAACAAGCCAGTCTACTTAATTTATATTTTGTGGTTCACCTTTTTTTTTTTGTTAAACATTTATTGTATGAAAATAAGCCTCCAACTTAATGGTTAGCAACGGAGGTGGCTGTGTGTGTTCTCGAGTTGTCCAAAGATGATCCATCCCAGATGCCTGTTTTGTGCAATCGGTTGATCTGGACGTCATCTTCGGATTTCTCAACAAAATCAGCTGGGGAATAACATCTACGTCAATCAGTAAATCGATACGATTGGGTTGTGTGAAAGTGGGATCGGCCAACGAAAGGCCTTTTAAATGATGACACTCTTGTATACTAAGATTTGACTTTGGTAACCTAGTGGTTAGAGATCGCAATACAAAGGCTGTGTCAATAACAGTTCATAAATTTGGGTACAGGCTTTGATTCTGAACTCTGTACGGTATTTGTATGTATTGTTGGAGTGTTCGCCAACACCACTGATTACAGCATGCGCTGGGTAACGCTGAAGTCCTACTGCTTGTACAACCCTTTCAGTGATAAGGGTGCCCGCGGAACCATGGTCAATGAGCGCTCGGACTATAGAGGATTGAGTGTACAATTGCAGTGGCAATTACCATCGTGCGAGGTGCTATGTTTGAAACTACTGCAGTGGTTAATCGGGTCGTATTGGTACTGACAGGAGATTCGATAGATGTGAACGATGCATTTCTAGCAGAGAAGTAAATGTAGTTGCTAATGGTTGTAAAGGTTGGGATCTCGGATTTGTTTGTTGCTGAGGAATATGTAATAAATTGTGGTGTTGTTGACCACATTGTAATTAATTTTTTGAACTTGAGCATTGCGCTATAGAATGAGCAAGCCTTTGTGCGATCCACAATCCCTTTCCGTGCATAACAGTCTTTGGCTAAGAAGTCAGGACAACGACGCAAAATATGGTTGTCGCTACAGTTGATGTTAGCAGATCCAGTGGTTTGATGGAAACAGCTACCCCTGTAGGATGTGTTGCCTGAAGGTTTTTGATGTGATCGGTTCAAGTCAGTCTTTGGGGTAGACTGTCCTGACGGTGGTCAGGTTTAGTGACTCTCGATCACATCAATGCTGACAAGGCGACTGTTGAGGAAAGATTCGAAAGTGTTGAAAGTGGGTAGGTCTACGCTGTTGCCTGTGGTGGTGGACAATCCAGTGATCGCAATTTGATATGTCAATGCGCAAACGCTTGAATTCATTTATACAAACATTGGCAGTGCTAAGCATTCGTTTAAGTTCAGAGGAGTGTTCTTTAATAATATTATAATAATAATAATCTTTATTTGGTTTAATTATATAAATGTTTTCACACAATACTATACTGAACATATATGAAAATAAAGAACATATATGACTTTGACCCTATGAACCCGTCTGTCGGGGAATACATACTAACTTAAATTAAAACAACACAACTAAAAAAAAATACAAAATGTTACCATTACATAATTACATATTAATAAAATTCATTTAAAATTTATTTCCTATATACTAAAGCACCAGTGATAAACAAAGTCAGATTTTTCCATCCACTATAACCGTGTCCGTTTACGATTTCTTCTTCATTCAGGTTGTATTTTTCAAAGTATATTTCCTAGGAAGTGGGACATATTTTCAACTTAATTGAGATTGCAAAACAAAGTAAATCCCCATACTTGAGCAGCATAACTTTGCACTGTCCTAGTGACTGCTAAAATTAGCTTCCATTTTGCGGTAAGCGTTATTTGGCTTTTGGCCAAAAATGTTCTCCAAGCTGCATTGATGCTATTTTTGGCTAGGCTATTCCTATTTTCTAAGTGGGCTTTGAAACTTAGTTGTGGTGTCAATATTACCCCTAAGTAATTAAATTCTGAATTAATCTCAATATTCTCGCCTCTAAACTTCAAAATCTCATTCTTGGCCAAACGACCCCCACGCATAAATGCCATTATTGCTGACTTCACTAAATTCACTTCCATGTCCCAAGTGTCGCAATATAATTCTAGACGATCTATCATTCCTTGTAACACACCTATGTCATCTGATAATATAACTCTGTCATCTGCATATAAAAGGAGCCTAATATTTAATTCATCAATATATATTCCTCCACCTAACCAGTCATGCAAATCATTTAAATGTTGTGAAAAGAGCAAATTGGGCATCAAATATCTTTGTTTTATGCCCGATGATATATACAATTTTTCAGACATATCTTCTCCTGTCCATACTAAAGAGCTGGTTCTTGCATAAATTTGCTCAATAAAATTCACCATTTTTGTTGAAACAACTAGAATATGTTTTTTTTTTAAGAGATCTGGTTACGTTTCCTATTCTACTTAGACATATATAAGGGAATAGTAACTATGGGATTTAACAATAAGTTCTTAATAGTAACCAGAAAGAAGGCTATCATTGGCTATGCCAAAGATGTAATACTCTTCACGCTCCTCTGAGTTGCATCCAACCTTCCTTTCTTAGCATCACATCAGCTTGTGTGGCAATTTTATTGTACTTTTATTCTTTATAAGTTTCTCATTTAATTTGGGCTTGTGTGGGAGGTACACCTCCTGGTAATCCTAGGATCATGAAATTTACACGGTTAATGGATATAGATCAGAAACTTATATTGTCCAAATTTCAGTTTGATACGTTTAAAAACAAAAAACTTTTTCTAACAAGAACATTAATTTAAAGGGGGATTTTTATGGGAGTTACGCCACCTGGTAGCCCTAGGTTCATGAAATTTACATAATTGATGGCTATAAATAACAAACTTATAGTGTCCAAAATTCAGTTTGATACGTTAAAAAACAAAAAAACTTTTTCTTACACGAACTCTAATTTAAAGGGGGGTTTGTATGGGAGGTACCCTCTAGTGGTCCGATTCGGCTGATTCCGACAAATATGCTGCGTATGGTAAAAAGAAACCTATGTGCAAAATTTCAGTTCTCTAGCCCCAAAACTGAGGGACTAGTTTGCATACATACAAACAGACGGACAGACGAACATGGCTAAATCAACTCGTCTCATCGAGATGATCACAAATATATATACTTTATGTGGTCTGCGATGTCTCCTTCTGTGTGTTACAAACTTATAATACTATTCACTCCCGTGAAGAGTATAAAAAGAGGAATAAAATATTTACAAAAACCCTAAAAAACTTATTTAATAATTATTACTTATATCCACACTTAAGACTTAAGTATTTATTCTATACTATTGATATGCGGAAAGTTAGATTGGATACATTTATTTTTAAAATTTAAGGACAGTCGCGCACGTCTGTGTACTTTTAACTCGATATTTACTTTGTGATGCAAGTCAATGGTGCCAGGGCAGATTAAAAATCATTATTAATATCTTATTTTGGGTGACTTACAGTTTATTAACATGACAATTTGCGATATCAAACCAAACTGGGGCCCCATAAAAGACAAATGCTTGAAAAATGGTCCTAAATAGGTACATTTTGTTTTCTAAGCTAAGGCGTGAGTTCCTGTTGATAAAAGGACATAGTGTGCGGATCAAAGTGTTAACTCTATTTTTGGTAAAGCTGATCTGCTCTTTGAATGTCAGCTTTTTATCTAGAACATGGTTTAGCTTTATGTAACTCTTAGGGGGGTTTATGTCTTTCCGTTTTTTGGTAAAAAATATGGCCTGCGTTTTTTCGGAGTTTACTTATATTTTCCACTTCGAGAAATATGAAACAAGACAGTCAAAAGCTGCCTCAAGGTTGTCAGAAATGTCGGCAGCTAGGGTCCCTGAACATAAGCCCGCTGTATCATGAGCAAAGATTGAGGTAGTGCAACCTCTTAGTATAGGGAAGTCAGATGTATAAATGTTGTAAAGGCTGGGTGAAAGACAAGAACCTTGTGGGCAGCCTGTTCTTATTTCCAAGGCCTGGTACTTGGCATTGGCAATATGGACAACAAACGAACGATTTTTTAGGAAGCTTAGGATATTTTTTGTGAGTTCTGGTGGGAAATTCATAAGACTCATTTTGTGAGCTAATCCATCATGCCAAATTGAGTCAAAAGCTGCTTTTATATCCAATAAAACCATACCCGTCGATTTGGATCTTGTAAAGTTTGTTTTGACAATGTTCTAGATAATGGATACAACGTGCTATGTTCATGACGAAAGCCGAATTGCTGCAGTGGGAGCAAATCATTATCATCTAAGAACTGAGGAAGTTTTATTTTGATGACTTTTTTAAAGAATTTTGCTGACCGAGGACCACAAGTGGTCGCTGACAGAAACTGCAATACGTTGTTTTATCATTCACAGACTAAAGCGGCCTCGTTAATTTTTTCATATTTACAAACATCTAACTCGAATGCAATTCGTGGACGTCCACGTGCTGATTTGAGAGTGTTCAAAGAGATCCCAGCGACGACGAATAGCTGAACTAGCAGAAATTGATTTGGCCGCGGCTGAAGATTTACGTTTCGCTGCCCTACAAGCTAATCCTCCAATTTTACCAGAAAACATAAATGATGTTATATCACTTATGATGGAAGCAAATTTAACAAAACATCAATATATGCTAATAAGAACCTTTGTAAATAGTAAAATTCATGTTGATCTTTTACCCAGCTATGACAACATTTTAAAAGAAAAAAAAAGTTACCCTAATAAAATAACTGTTAGTGAATCTCATGCTGAAGTTGAACTGCAAAGTTTGTTGGACCATACAGCTATGCGAATACTTGAGCTACAAAAAGAAGTAATCAATGAAGTATTTGAGGAGTCCGTAAATGGTCTCACATTAATTGGAAAATGGGTTTGATGGTAGTTCGGGACACAGCGAGTACAAACAGAAAGTGGAGGATAGTAGCTTGGAAGACAATAACATTTTTATCACATCATATGTCACACTCCAACTTGTAACAAAACCAGATGAGGCTAATAATACCTAGATCATTTGGAAAAATCTTTGACCATCATCCACACGCTACTGTCGACCTAAGTATTAGATTTCAATTCAAGAAAGAAACCACTCAACTAAAAATGTGGCAAGTAGGGTTGCTAGAAAGAGACCAATTTCTGGCAAGAAAAGGAAGTGTTCAATCCGAATTTCGAGTCAAAATGGAGTTGATAGTCGAAAAACAAAAAACTGGTCGGAGTGAATCTTCAAATGATGGAAACACGGCACGAGAATTTTTCAATAACTCTGCCTTGTCTGCTGAAATAACTGGGCTTGATCAAAATTTGATTGAAAGTTGTGGCACATTATTGCAAGCTTTGTCTTCAGGGTACAAAATTAATATTACGAAATTTAGGAAAAATGCTCTGGATACTGCAAAGCAGCTGACAATAAAATATCCATGGTACTATCTGCCACCCTCAGCTCACAGGATTTTAATCCACGCTCCAGACGTTATTAAATATGCACTGGTGTCATTTCGAGAGCTCTATGTGGAAGCTGCTGAGTCCAGAAACAAGGACATTAAAAACCCCCACCATTTTTTAATGGAATAGTTCTGTCATTCATACAAAGACGTAACCAAAGTATCAGATTGATATATTCACTGGAAGTATTTTTGGCCGCTCTCTCCATACAAGTCCGACCACTGTGGGGCGGTAGGAAGAAGGCAGCTCAGTAGGTTTGTTAGCTTTTCTTATGGGTATAATTTTTGAGATTTTCCATGGCTTTTGAAAATAGCAAAGACGTAAGCACTCATTGATAAGAGTAGTAAGATATTTTATTCCCTTGCGAGGAATGAGTTATCAATTCCGTCCGATCCAGGGGATTTCTTAGACTTCATATTTTTTAAGATCGTTGCCAACTCAGAGATTCTTATGTAATATGCCTCTTCCGGACAGGGCGAAGATGAGTCAAGTAAAGTCATGGAGTTTCTGACAACAGACGTTGTAATTGGGTCACTTAAGTCGATAGAGATAGAGTGATTTAGGCTTAATGTTTGTGCTAAGATCTCCGCTGTCTCTTAGTATGGGGATATCGCCCTGCTTTTTTTAAATGACTTTTGTCAGTTTCCAGAAGGGCGAGGAACTTTTGTCTAACGAGGGTAATGTTCCATGATTCATTACAGATTGTGGAGATCTTATCGGAAATGAGTAAAGTTAGCCATTTGAAGCGGACACGGTCTGTCGAGTTTCTATATCTCTGCCAGTTTCGACGGTGTAAGTTTCTAAGCTTAATCAAAGTTTGTATGCAACGAGGGAGTGGCTTTGTGGTGGGTATAACTCTTTTCAATGGGCCGCTGTTATGTTTCGCAGTAAAGATAGCATAGTTCATCGACCGGGAAGTGATCAGAGCTTAAGTCATTGATAAGGTTAGCGTTTGATAGAAGTTGCGGACAGTTTGTTAAGAAAAAATCGAGAGTAGAACTTAGGCTCCTACTGCACGCTGGGATGTACGTATGCTCAGTTGGTTAAAAAACGCTGGTATTTTTTGAGTTATCATATCATAAAGTATATTACCCCATGAATTTGCTCGGCAACAGCCCCAACTTCGATGAAGAGTGTTGAAGTCGCCTCCTATAACATAATTTCCACTATTGCAGGTCAATTTGCGAATATCGGTTTTGAACTGTTGTCTTTTATCTGCACAAACGCTTCCTCCGGGGAAGTAGCAACAATAAACTGCAGTCTGGATACCATTGGAATCCGTTATGTTAATGCCAATAGATTCGATAAGTTTGGTACTGGGGAGAGGTAGCAAGCTGTGTGGATATTCTTTTTTATGATTATCGCCACCCCTACCCCTCTATGGACCTCTTGGTCATTCCTATAGCAGTTCGTCTTTTTTGTTTCTGATGCCTCTGGCATTCCATGTTATGTACTATAGAATGTTGGTCTAACATTATGAAAGAAATTTACAAGCTAAGGAAGTAATGACTGGTCAACCTTGGATTTACAGTTTCGCAAATTGTTAATCAACTCGAAGGTAATGTTTTTAACTTCCTCTAAAGTAAAGAGGTCTTGGTTACATTTCGGTAGGACTGGTGGACTTACCCAAATGTGGTTGGACTGCTCATTTGCATTATTATGTAGCCTATGCTTCAGTGTTGGACTGCTGAGGTGGCCTGGCTGGATTTCTAGCTTGGGTGTTAACGCGCTTTGATTGAAAATGAGATCTTATGCTAAGGTAATTTTTCCTGCTAGGGCAATAAGGAAAGTTTGATTTGTGAGGTCCGTTGCAGTTGGCGGATTTAACGGATGTGTTCTCCTTACAATCAGGCGTCTTGTGGTTTACCACACATAATGAACAGGAAGATTTGACGGCAAAGTGGCTTGCTCCATGCCCGAACATTTGGCAATTGTAGCATTGAGTGACTTTGTTCACATTTCTTTTTTGATATTCCCATTTGACCTTCACGTAGTTTATTACGGAATAAATTTTCCTAAAATCGTTTAGAGAGGTTGACTTTTTAGTAAAGTTAACCACGAAAATGACCATAATGCTATTATTTGATCTCTTCCTCTGGACACGTTTAACGTCAATGCAATCCAGTCCCATGTTAATAAGTTCTCTTTGAGAGACTCCGGTTCCATATAGTCAAGCCCCAATAGTTAGGCTTTGTAATGTTTATCATTTTTGCTGGCGTATGAAAAATACTCAATCTTCCCATTTAGAAAGCTGCAGGCTGATTCATAATGTTTTAATAGCACACAGTGATGCTTGATTCCAATGGAGATCATCCTGATGGAGTAAAGACTGCAATTTATTTCTTTGCAATGTTATGGAGTTGCTCCACAGTACATTTGAGTACCGTTATTGGTGGTACATACACTTTGTTCTTTTTTTTCAAGATGATTTCAGTCCCATCCATATTGGCTTGTTCTGGATTTTGACAGTTACAATTACGTTTTGTACCACTGTTCTGTTACTCGACATTAGAGTCATCTTCGATATCTAGTAGTTCAAACCTATTGTTACTGTTTGGTTTGATTTACCAGTGCTCAAGTAATTTTGTTTGTGTAGTTTTTTGCAATTTGCTTCATTGCTTTTTTTTGTTGTTTTGGGTTTGATCTGTGGGTTTGTCTGGTGACTGCATATTACGGTTTCTCTTGGAAGAGTTTGACCGTTCGAGAAAAGAATTATTATGAGCACTTTGTACTTGCGTGTGTATGTTTGTTGTAGGCGTAACTGTTACAGTAGCGATCGATGACGGGATCGAAACCTGATTGGATGCGTTGTTGTTGTTGCGATCATACGTTTGGTTGAATAATGTTGCGGTAACTGCATGCGATGACAGGATCGATGCACTTGTTGAGTTCACAATTGTTGTTGTTGATGCTGTAGAAGCAGTTGTTGTAAATGATGTACATTGCGTTGTGACTGTAGATGTTGTTGATACAGCCACTAATGGGGCCGTGTACAGTGGGACTTGCGGTGATGGGCACTGGGTGCTCCACGGCAGTGAATGTCTGGTGCTCATATTGTTCGAGCACATAGTAGGTGAGCACGAATTTGCTCTACGCTCAGGCGACTTGATGGATAAAAATGATGAGCCACTCTTGCTATCCCGGTCAGCAGCGACGAACGAGAAATAAGCATTTATCGATGTCTTAGATGCTGGCTTTTTGCTTTGTTGATGAGCAAAGCACACCTTTGCGCTTTGGGTTGTTATATTTTTTTTTATTTTTTTTTTTTAATTGTCACTTTTTATTTTATTTTTCTTTTTTTTATTGGCACGTCTTTACTCAAAGGTGTACCAATGACGAATCCCTAGCATATGTAGTTTGTATATAAGTAGCTGTCTTGGAACCTTGAAGTCTACGAAAAAAGGCGTACACTTTCTTCTCTTCTTTAAACTTTATGTGAATTATAAATGCTAAATTATATAACTATATTGTCAACTGTTGAATGTTTTTTCCGAAAACCTGCTTGAAATGCCGTTATAAGCCTCTCATTTAATATGCCCATCATTATTTTTGCGTGCAGTTCATAAAAAAGATTTCTCTTTAATTTGAAGCAACAGTTTTATCACCTTTCTTGAACAATGAGAATATTATACTTGTCTTAAAAGCTTTGTCCGTTTGTGCAAACTTGTATAATCTAATGTATGTCTAAGCCAATTCGTTTAAAAATCTTACATCTGCCTTCTTAAAAAAATCGTATGGAATTCTGTCCAAACAAAGTGCCTTTCTCGTCTTTGCCTTTTTCAGCATACCCAAAATTTCATCTGCCGTAATTTCTCAATCCGAACTGTCATTGCATACTAACAATGGAGCGTACTGTATAAAGTTTACATATTGGGTGGATTTAAGAGGTTCTCAAAATATTGTTTGAACACTTCTACAGGTATGGCTGCGCCACTATTTTAGTTTTGACTTTGTAGGCTTTTAACTACCTTCCACCAGTTTTTGCTATCATTCACATTATTTATTCTGTACTCTAAGTCTTCTTGCCTTTATGAATGATTGGAATATGATTTAAGAATGATTGGAATATGATCAGACCAGACCTTATCATCTACCATAAAGTCAGACGCGAATTTCACAATATCTAGCGAAATTGCATAAATGTCAATTACAAACTGTAATACACTACTTATAAATTTAAACATCGCAAATTCATCGCTGTTAGTTATTCCGTTTAGGATGATTAATCCATTATTTTCGCAAAAGTCACAAAACTGCTTCTCAGCCCTATTTACTATTTTATCTTTTGAAACTCTATTCACTCTTCCAACCGTACTTTCATGTTTAAAATTGTCATCGATACATACTTGTAACTCCCCTATTCGAACGTTTAAATCCCTCGTCACAATATTATTCAAAATATTGTTCTGATTAAAATTTTCTTTCACAATTTCAAAATCTTGGCTCCACTTATTACCGCTTTTAATGCCTCTATAACTACATATAAAATTCCTCCATATGCCCGCTTACACTTGCTTGCACGTGTCGCTGGTCGACAATAGAGGCTAAAACCTATGAAATACTTTCTATAATAATCGAAATTTGCCATTTGCACGTGAGTCTCTACCAGAAAAAATAAATTAAACGATCGTATGTAGATAAGGAATTCATTACATAGTATTTTGCTTCCCAAACCGTGTATGTTGTATTTCTTCCTTTCTTTCCTTTCTGTCTATTTCTCTATTTCACTTTAGTTCCTTCAATTCTGTCCTAAGCAATTCGTTTTCTTTTGTTAAAGCCTCAAGTTAGCCATCAACGGATTGCTTCTGGCCTTGTATATCCTGTTTGGTCGCCAAGTCTCTAATTTTTTCGAAGTCATATGTTCAACTTCCTTTATTGCCAATATTATGTCACGTAGAGATAGCTCTGGTGACGTTTGCGCTTGCCGTTATGTTCCGTTGCATATTGGCTTTGCTTTGAGCGATAAAAACAAAAAACAGTTTGGCGCGGGAGCCAAGTCGACGCCAAACACGACAGTTAAATTAGCTCAGCAGCAAATCAAAGCACAATGGGAAAAATTATTATTTGCTTGCTTGATTGTTTCTGTTCTTGTTTTTACACGATCCGTTCCGTTTTACTTTCTCAATGACGCTATTGTTGTGGCTAGCGCTTCAGTAACGAAATTATTGTTTTGCGTTATTGCAGTAGTTATTTTCTTACTGTTATTGCTCCGCTCTTTACTGCTCCTGTTACATTCGTAATATATTTGTGATTGCTGTTATTGGTTTGTTTGAATATTTCAACTTTCGCGATCACTTAACAAAACACGTATGCTAACTTCAACAGTTCAATCTATTCCTATCCCACAAGTATTGTTCCATCCCATCGGAACGGTTTTTTTCCAAAGCAATCCCAATAGAAAAATGTAACAGATGAACTACTAAGCGCCTATCAGAACTCTTATTTTTGAATTAGCAAACTCGGCTTGCTACGCTACGTCCACTATTTTAATTAACTTAACTTTTTTTTTGTGAACTGAAAAACTTGCAATAAGAACAACAATACATTCTCTTGATCTCTTTCCGCTCTCAGTGGATATCATCTATACCTAAGATGTGCAACGAAAAATTGTTTTTATTGTTGTCTCTATCACTCTCATCCAAAACTTTGTTGCTCTCATTTGTTTTTCAGGTCCATCCGTATATACAGAAAGAGAAAAGAACGAAGAGCGACCGATTTTGATGAATTTTTGGAACGAAGTTCTTTTACGCGGCTTACTGAAATTTCTAAAAAAAAGGTACGAAACAAAAATCGTAACGCTGTGTGACTTTTTTGTGTGTGAATGTGCATTTTTGCTATTTTTGTGTTCGTGTGCGCGCATGTTTGCTATTTTTTGTATATGTGCGCCCATTATTCCAATTTTTGTGTGTGTGAATGGTTTATTCTTATTTTTGTCTGTGTGTGTGCACTGGTCCTATTTTTATGTGCGCTTGAAGAGTAAAAAAATGGTTGTTGTCTCCTTTTTTCTAAAAAATTTCAATATAAACCATACAAAAATTAAATGCAATATCTCAAAAAACATTTTGTCGCTTCTAAGACCAAACCAGACAATAGTAGTCGTTGGCCGAGCGTAATAAGGCGTCGGTGCAGTATATACATAACAATACAAAACAATATGCATACATGAGAGATCGCGTCACAAGTTCGATCCCCAGTTTTTACAAGTCAATTTTTCTTTTATTTCTCGCTATTTGATTAGTAGTATTTTTTTGAGAACATGATATTATAAAATAAAAATACAAACAAAAAAAAAACAATTCAAAAACTAACTTTCACAACTATGATCGTCGTCTTATTGCATTAAGCATCGAGTCTCATATAAAATAAATTTATGTATAAAATAAATTTTCAATTCAAATAATTGAACATTAATTTTTTCTAACAAATGTCATAAGCAACCATACAAAAATTAAATACAATACCTCAAAACATTTTCTCGCATCTAAGACCAATAAGTAGTCGTTGGCCGAGCGTGCTAAGGCGTCAGTGTAGTATATGCACAACAATGCGTACGTGAGATCGCGTCATAGGTTCGATACCCAGTTTTTACAAGTGCATTTTTTTTTTTATTTCATGTTATTTGATTATTATTATTATTATTTAACTCTTCACGGGAGTGAATAGTATAATAAGTTTGTTATGAAGTTTGTAACACACAGAAGGAGACATCGCAGACCACATAAAGTAAATATATTTGTGATCAACTCGATGAGACGAATTGATTAAACCATGTCCGTTTGTCCGTCTGTATCAAAACTAGTCCCTCAGTTTTTAAGCTAGAGAGCTGAAATTTTGCACATAGGTTTCTTTTTACCATACGCAGTTCATTTTTCGGAATCGGCCGAATCGGACCACTAGGGGGGGTACCTCCCATACAAACCCGCCTTTAAATTAAATTTCTTATTAGAAAAAGTTTTTTGTTTTTTGACGTATCGAATGGAATTTGGACAATATAAGTTTCTGAATCATATTCATTAACCATGTAAATTTGATCATCCTAGGGCTACCAGGAGGGGTACCACCCCTACAAACCCCCAATAAAATTAATGTTCTTACTAGAAAAAAGAGAATTAAGTGATGCTAAGAAAGGAAGGTTGGATGCAACCCGGAGGAGCGTGAAGAGTATTACATCTTTCGCAAAGCCAATAGCCTTCCTTCTGGTTTTTTTTAAACATGATATAGAAAATAGAAATACAGAATACAAACAAAAAAAATATTTGGCAGTTAATGGGACTGCCGACCGAAGTTAAAACGCAAAACTATGAATTAACAGTATTTTTTTGAAGTGAAACTTCTTTAGCGAGGTGTAAGTCTAAAAAAACGTTATGGTAATGAAATGTGATGATGCCGGGGAGAGACGTTGATGGGGGATACACATTGCATATTGTTCATCTGCAGCGTAGAAAATGAATGTTTTTGCATGAGTAAGAGATAAAAAATGCTTTACTGGTGTGTGTTTTTACGAAGAGCATACGAACAAGTGACCGAAAAACCGACCACCAGACGAAGATGCTTTTCTCTCTCCCTCTCTTCGTTTGTGTCTTCGTTGTTGTTGTTAAGAGTGAACATACAACAGAGCTCTCTTTCTGAACTTTATTGTGAAGGGAAGTGCGGGTAGCTGCTGTTGTTTGGTTTTGTGCACAGCCTATCAACAACAACACACCAGCAATTACTACAGTTGCATTTTCGCTCTTCTCTTGAATCATATATTATTCTTTTCATTTGTGTGTGCCCTACACGACGCCGATCTCGCATATTAATTTGTATGCATGTCGCTGAGTATTTGCTTTTATATGTCATATAATTCAATATGTTATGTAACCCATTTCTTGTCATTATTAATTATAATGTGCTATAGTGAAATAAATGAATAATATTATAGAACACAACTCTAGTAATTATTTTAAAACTAAAAACTGAAACTTTTGTCCTAACATTAAGTGCAGCAGTGTCACTTCAATAGTGTGCTTATATGGGTGAGGCACATTACTTTTTTTTTGTGAGTTTTCCGAGCAACAATACTATAAATTTTTTGTATGGCTTCCTTATTTATCAATTTCTCATTTCATTTTATTCTAAAAAGGATATGATAGCCATATGGTAACTGAAGTAAGATAGAAGGAAATTTGATTGAATTCTATGTAAATATCGAGTAAAAACCGCATCGATCATCGTTTTATATTTTGTAGTGCTGAGTTTTCAAATATTGGACATAGTCAAACATAATCATTCATTCAAAAATTCAATTATTGGTCGATTTTTATCATCTGCAAAGTTAATATTGAAGTCTCGACTAAATATCATAGGTACATCGTGCAATTTTTCTCCAAATCTTTTTTCGAGTACTTCAGAAGCTTCTCTTGTATAAATCCTTAAATTTTCAAATAAAAATTGTTGTAAATGTCTCATGGATTTTCCAGGTGAAATATAAACGGCAATTATGAAAATGTGTTGGCTATTTTGGGAACTGCAACGAGCAACTCATTTGTTATGGATGTCTATGAATGAAGTGACAATGTTTGACAATACGTCTCTACTTGCTACGTCTGCGGATGATACCACTATATTCTGCAACAACAGCTCTATTGATGAGGCTACGGCTGAAGTTCAGGAATACCTCAATCACTTTTCAAACTGAGGTAAATCTGCCCATTGCTATTTCACACTCGCACGTGGTGTTTGTCCTTCAGTTATGCTTAACAACACTGCCATTCCGCAAGTTGACCGTGTCAAATACCTAGGAATGACTCGATAACCGTCTTACCTGGAAATCACACATCTCATCCACTACTGTAGCTTGCTACGGCAAGCTAAAAACATAAGCGTGGCTACTGCGTCCAAATAGCCAACTTAGCGTGAGTAACAAACTATTGGTATACCGTCCCTCCTGGACCTATGGTATCAAACTCTGGGGCACTGCCTGTGCATCGAGCATAAAAAAAAGGAATGTGCCTCACCTATAGAAGTGAAACTGTTGCACAAAATGTTAGAAATCAAGTTTTGAAATAATTACTAGAGTTGTGTATAATATTTTTCATTTATTTCATTATTGAAGAAGCAATTTTAGTGTTCATAGCATATTATAATTAATAATTGAAATAATTTGGTCAAATATCGTATTGATTTATATGACATATAACAGCAAAGTATCAGCAACTTGCACACAAATTAATATGCGAGATCGGCGTCGTGTAGGGCACACACAAATGAAAAGCATAATTGAAATTCGCTCAATCCATGAGCAATATGATTGAAGAGAAGAGCGAAAATGCAACTGTTGATGGGTGTGTTGTTGTTGATAAGTTGTGCACAAAACCAAACAACAGCAACGAGCCGCACACTTCCCTTCTCGACAAACGCAAATTGAGATAGCGAGTTCTTTTGTATGTTCAGTCGCAACAACAACTACGGCACACACGAAGAGAGAGACAGAAAAGCATCTTCGGCTGGTGGTCGGTTATTCGGTCACTTGTTCGTACGCTCTTCGTAAAGTACACATCAGTAAAGCATTTCTTATCTCTCTCTTACTCATGCATAAACATTCATTTTGATTACTGAAACGCTTTTTTTGGACTTACACCTCGCTAAAGAAGTTTCACTTCAAAAAATCAAATAGATTGCAGAACAAAGCACTGCGTCATATTACGAATGCTCCTTGGTACGTTAGGACTTCTGCAATACACAACGACATTCGGATGCCTTCGTACACCTAATGCAATTAAGAAAACTGGCTATACGCCTCTCATGTGATATTAAAATGCTTGACAAAAATGTACCAATTGTTGTTAAGTGGTATGGATGATGTTTGAGGAGTGATTGGCACAGCATCATCGTTCATCATCAAGATTGAGGTGCGCACTAAGATTCTTGATTTTGTTGCCCGTTTTCGTCCACAATATTTTGAGAATATCATCCAAATTCTTATAATGTCACGATTCTTATAATACAATTTTCCTACAGTTCCATTTGATAAGCCATCTGCAACATCTATGTTATTAGTTATCATGTAAGATCGGTTAAGAACTAATAATAATTCGTAAGGCAATCCCTAGTATCAACTGTTCTCATTTTATGCAACTTCTGCCTAACGAAATTTTCTTGCTCAGCATTATGGCAACCAACGAAAACATCCGAAGCCAATGATTTTATTTTATTTTCTACACAGTTTAAAATGGAATGATTGTACTTATTAGCCTCGGCGTTTGTAAATATAAGGCTAATTCCGTCAGGACATACCATGGAGCTTCTTTTTTGTGATAAACATTGATTCCATTACTTGTATTTCTTCTTCCGTTAGAATAATTCCATTTCCAATCTTCTGTTAGAGGTAGCACTGGTTTGTACTACCTGTTGAATTAAAAATGAAAACACGATCACGCGTTTAGGTTTTAATAGATTGTGATACACTTTTATTTGTAATATAATATTGAGTTCAAGCGGTTGTTACAAAGTAATTATAAAAAAGGAAGCAAACATTTGATGAAGTAAAAAAAGAAAAAGAAGATAAAGAAGAATAAGCTCTTCTCTCTTTGCGTTTACAAAAATTAATGCTCTTTAACTAATTCTGCAACTCTCTTATCTGCTGCAGCGAACACTCTCCCCCCGTTGGAAGACCAGAGCTTTCAACAGAACCAACATCAATAGGTAGAAATGCAATTCTGTTTACGGCTCTCTTAACTAGCCCAGTAGATGACTTGATGATTGCAACGCTTGCAACATCATCCTGACCTTTGACAATGCTTTCTACACGACCGAGCTGCCAAAGTTCATTAGCAAAGCACACTTGTTGAATGCTCCTGATCAGCAAATCTGTTCCCATTCTTCTACAGCAAGTGGGTGCTTCAGGCGTGACAAGTGTTTATTCTTGGCCGAATCGGACCACTAGGGGGGGTACCTCCCATACAAACCCGCCTTTAAATTAAATTTCTTATTAGAAAAAGTTTTTTGTTTTTTGAGGTATCGAATGGAATTTGGACAATATAAGTTTCTGAATCATATTCATTAACCATGTAAATTTGATCATCCTAGGGCTACCAGGAGGGGTACCACCCCTACAAACCCCCAATAAAATTAATGTTCTTACTAGAAAAAAGAGAATTAAGTGATGCTAAGAAAGGAAGGTTGGATGCAACCCGGAGGAGCGTGAAGAGTATTACATCTTTCGCAAAGCCAATAGCCTTCCTTCTGGTTTTTTTTAAACATGATATAAAAAATAGAAATACAGAATACAAACAAAAAAAATATTTGGCAGTTAATGGGACTGCCGACCGAAGTTAAAACGCAAAACTATGAATTAACAGTATTTTTTTGAAGTGAAACTTCTTTAGCGAGGTGTAAGTCTAAAAAAACGTTATGGTAATGAAATGTGATGATGCCGGGGAGAGACGTTGATGGGGGATACACATTGCATATTGTTCATCTGCAGCGTAGAAAATGAATGTTTTTGCATGAGTAAGAGATAAAAAATGCTTTACTGGTGTGTGTTTTTACGAAGAGCATACGAACAAGTGACCGAAAAACCGACCACCAGACGAAGATGCTTTTCTCTCTCCCTCTCTTCGTTTGTGTCTTCGTTGTTGTTGTTAAGAGTGAACATACAACAGAGCTCTCTTTCTGAACTTTATTGTGAAGGGAAGTGCGGGTAGCTGCTGTTGTTTGGTTTTGTGCACAGCCTATCAACAACAACACACCAGCAATTACTACAGTTGCATTTTCGCTCTTCTCTTGAATCATATATTATTCTTTTCATTTGTGTGTGCCCTACACGACGCCGATCTCGCATATTAATTTGTATGCATGTCGCTGAGTATTTGCTTTTATATGTCATATAATTCAATATGTTATGTAACCCATTTCTTGTCATTATTAATTATAATGTGCTATAGTGAAATAAATGAATAATATTATAGAACACAACTCTAGTAATTATTTTAAAACTAAAAACTGAAACTTTTGTCCTAACATTAAGTGCAGCAGTGTCACTTCAATAGTGTGCTTATATGGGTGAGGCACATTACTTTTTTTTTGTGAGTTTTCCGAGCAACAATACTATAAATTTTTTGTATGGCTTCCTTATTTATCAATTTCTCATTTCATTTTATTCTAAAAAGGATATGATAGCCATATGGTAACTGAAGTAAGATAGAAGGAAATTTGATTGAATTCTATGTAAATATCGAGTAAAAACCGCATCGATCATCGTTTTATATTTTGTAGTGCTGAGTTTTCAAATATTGGACATAGTCAAACATAATCATTCATTCAAAAATTCAATTATTGGTCGATTTTTATCATCTGCAAAGTTAATATTGAAGTCTCGACTAAATATCATAGGTACATCGTGCAATTTTTCTCCAAATCTTTTTTCGAGTACTTCAGAAGCTTCTCTTGTATAAATCCTTAAATTTTCAAATAAAAATTGTTGTAAATGTCTCATGGATTTTCCAGGTGAAATATAAACGGCAATTATGAAAATGTGTTGGCTATTTTGGGAACTGCAACGAGCAACTCATTTGTTATGGATGTCTATGAATGAAGTGACAATGTTTGACAATACGTCTCTACTTGCTACGTCTGCGGATGATACCACTATATTCTGCAACAACAGCTCTATTGATGAGGCTACGGCTGAAGTTCAGGAATACCTCAATCACTTTTCAAACTGAGGTAAATCTGCCCATTGCTATTTCACACTCGCACGTGGTGTTTGTCCTTCAGTTATGCTTAACAACACTGCCATTCCGCAAGTTGACCGTGTCAAATACCTAGGAATGACTCGATAACCGTCTTACCTGGAAATCACACATCTCATCCACTACTGTAGCTTGCTACGGCAAGCTAAAAACATAAGCGTGGCTACTGCGTCCAAATAGCCAACTTAGCGTGAGTAACAAACTATTGGTATACCGTCCCTCCTGGACCTATGGTATCAAACTCTGGGGCACTGCCTGTGCATCGAGCATAAAAAAAAGGAATGTGCCTCACCTATAGAAGTGAAACTGTTGCACAAAATGTTAGAAATCAAGTTTTGAAATAATTACTAGAGTTGTGTATAATATTTTTCATTTATTTCATTATTGAAGAAGCAATTTTAGTGTTCATAGCATATTATAATTAATAATTGAAATAATTTGGTCAAATATCGTATTGATTTATATGACATATAACAGCAAAGTATCAGCAACTTGCACACAAATTAATATGCGAGATCGGCGTCGTGTAGGGCACACACAAATGAAAAGCATAATTGAAATTCGCTCAATCCATGAGCAATATGATTGAAGAGAAGAGCGAAAATGCAACTGTTGATGGGTGTGTTGTTGTTGATAAGTTGTGCACAAAACCAAACAACAGCAACGAGCCGCACACTTCCCTTCTCGACAAACGCAAATTGAGATAGCGAGTTCTTTTGTATGTTCAGTCGCAACAACAACTACGGCACACACGAAGAGAGAGACAGAAAAGCATCTTCGGCTGGTGGTCGGTTATTCGGTCACTTGTTCGTACGCTCTTCGTAAAGTACACATCAGTAAAGCATTTCTTATCTCTCTCTTACTCATGCATAAACATTCATTTTGATTACTGAAACGCTTTTTTTGGACTTACACCTCGCTAAAGAAGTTTCACTTCAAAAAATCAAATAGATTGCAGAACAAAGCACTGCGTCATATTACGAATGCTCCTTGGTACGTTAGGACTTCTGCAATACACAACGACATTCGGATGCCTTCGTACACCTAATGCAATTAAGAAAACTGGCTATACGCCTCTCATGTGATATTAAAATGCTTGACAAAAATGTACCAATTGTTGTTAAGTGGTATGGATGATGTTTGAGGAGTGATTGGCACAGCATCATCGTTCATCATCAAGATTGAGGTGCGCACTAAGATTCTTGATTTTGTTGCCCGTTTTCGTCCACAATATTTTGAGAATATCATCCAAATTCTTATAATGTCACGATTCTTATAATACAATTTTCCTACAGTTCCATTTGATAAGCCATCTGCAACATCTATGTTATTAGTTATCATGTAAGATCGGTTAAGAACTAATAATAATTCGTAAGGCAATCCCTAGTATCAACTGTTCTCATTTTATGCAACTTCTGCCTAACGAAATTTTCTTGCTCAGCATTATGGCAACCAACGAAAACATCCGAAGCCAATGATTTTATTTTATTTTCTACACAGTTTAAAATGGAATGATTGTACTTATTAGCCTCGGCGTTTGTAAATATAAGGCTAATTCCGTCAGGACATACCATGGAGCTTCTTTTTTGTGATAAACATTGATTCCATTACTTGTATTTCTTCTTCCGTTAGAATAATTCCATTTCCAATCTTCTGTTAGAGGTAGCACTGGTTTGTACTACCTGTTGAATTAAAAATGAAAACACGATCACGCGTTTAGGTTTTAATAGATTGTGATACACTTTTATTTGTAATATAATATTGAGTTCAAGCGGTTGTTACAAAGTAATTATAAAAAAGGAAGCAAACATTTGATGAAGTAAAAAAAGAAAAAGAAGATAAAGAAGAATAAGCTCTTCTCTCTTTGCGTTTACAAAAATTAATGCTCTTTAACTAATTCTGCAACTCTCTTATCTGCTGCAGCGAACACTCTCCCCCCGTTGGAAGACCAGAGCTTTCAACAGAACCAACATCAATAGGTAGAAATGCAATTCTGTTTACGGCTCTCTTAACTAGCCCAGTAGATGACTTGATGATTGCAACGCTTGCAACATCATCCTGACCTTTGACAATGCTTTCTACACGACCGAGCTGCCAAAGTTCATTAGCAAAGCACACTTGTTGAATGCTCCTGATCAGCAAATCTGTTCCCATTCTTCTACAGCAAGTGGGTGCTTCAGGCGTGACAAGTGTTTATTCTTGAGCTGCACAAATCTGTAAATATAAGCAAAACTGCGTTGCAATTTTTAAACGAATTTTGGAATTTACAATTATATGAAATATCTCGGTTCACTGATGCGGCCAAAATTTTTAGTCTTAGTTCTGGCAATTCGACGACAGATGCTGTATTTTTTGGCCATTTGGAATCATCCTCCAGTAAGAATGACGGACCATGATACCACAAATTCGGATCACGCAATTCCTGTGTGGTGCATCCACGCGGAAAAAAATCTGCTGGGTTTAATGAAGACGGTACATGCCGCCATATAAAGCCATGAGGGAGTGATTGAATCTTTGAAACCCGATTAGAAACATAGACATTGAAACTTGATGTCGACTTACGAATCCAGGAAAGTGCAATTGTGGAGTCAGACCAACAATAGATGCTGACAGGGCATTTAATAATTTTAGTCACGGAAGAAACAAGTTATGCTAATAACAGTGCAGCTGACAATTCCAACCTTAAACCTTTAAAGGCGCAACACGACTCTTTGAACACAGCAACTGTAACTGTAAGAGCCCTGCAACTTCCGAACTGATGTATATGCAAGCACCAAAAGCTGTCATGCTAGCAACACAAAACGCATGAATTTCCCACGAAGAATAAAACCGAGGGAATTTGAAACTGCTTACTACTCCAAGTTGATGAGTGAGATCGAGCCAAGCTGTGTGAAGCACCTGAGACACACTTTCGTCCCAACCAAGATTTTCCTTCCATAACGCATTTATGAACGTTTTTGCTTTTGTTGTTACAGGAACAAACAGCTCCAAAGGATCGTAGATGCGTGCAACTGCAGAAAGTATCGCTCGTTTTGTTATTGGCCCTTCAGTAGAGAGTGCTGCAAATTTAAACAGAAAATCGTCAGATTCAGGGTCCCAAACAAGACCAAGCGTTTTTGTCACACTAGTTCCGTCATGGAATTTCATGAGCTTCTCTCGATCGGCATCAGCTTCATCTTCAATAGCGCCTTGCTGATTTAAGCACCACTTTCATATGTAGAAATTCCCTTTCTGCAACGGCTGTTTTACCTGCATCCGAATTTGGTTGATCTCACTGATTGTATTTCCTCCAGATATGAGGTTATCCACGTAGAAATCTATGAAGATAATCTGATCTCATCCCCTGCCAACTGCCGCATTGCTCTAATTGCCAAAAAGGCTACCGATCTTGTTCCATAAGTTACGGTGTCAAGCTTGTAGACACTAACTTCAGCCGCTGGATTATCTCTCCACAAAATACACTGCATGTATTCATCCGGATGTGTGACTCGTACACACCGATACATTTTTGAGATATCACCGCAAAGAGCAACCTTGAATGTTCCGAAACGAAGCAAAGTATGAAACAACTTTTGCTGAATAGTTGGACCTGCTAATAACAAGTCATTTAATGAGTAACCAGAAAACTACTCTAAGCTTTGTACTTGAGATATCCGGTTTTAGCACGCAATGATGTGGAAGATAATACATTGGGGTCTGACATTACGAGTCTGCTAAAGACATGTGGCCAAGATCAGCATATTATAAGGATTTCTTTCGAATTTTCTCTCCAGCACTTTTAAAAGCGAGATTAACGAGTCCCCAAGGGTACTGAAGCTTAATTTTGCTGGAAGCCACACTGAATATTCTCCTGTATTAAGACGCGTACAGCTTTCTTGAAATAACTGCTCACAGACGTCATCGTCAAAGGATCCAGCAGAAGTTGAACCAAAATCGCTCTCAATTTCCCAGAATTTCCTTACAACGCCATCCAATGTATCGCCTTCAGCGTCTGTTTTACCTTCGTTATTAAATACTGCAAATATAGAACATTTTTGAGCAGACCAGACGCAACTCAACCGAGCTTGGTTTTCTGAAGAACAGGCGCCATGCGAATTTGCCCAATACAAATTAGCTCAAAGAACAGAGATGCTATGAGGCTTAAAAAACAACGGATCAGCCAGTTTGTTGTATTTTGATAGCTGCCAATCCATTACACTAAAGTTGAAATTGGGATGATAATCTGTTATGCTGTTGGTGATGACAGCACTAAACAATGCCTGATAACTTGCATCCTTTGCATTTGAATGTCAACTGCTTGATCAGAAATGAACGAAGATTCGCCTATACCAGATATCGAAATAGGTGAGTGGTGAGATTTGAGCTGCAATTGCCTTGTGAAACGTGAAGTGATGAAGTTGAGTTGAGAGGCAGAATTCAAAATAACACGGCATGTAATCAGCGCACCATTGCGCCCCTTAACAAGTACTACTGCTGTCGCTAACAATACGCAGTCGATAGGCTTGGCCTTTGAAACATCAGATGAGTTGTGTGTATATGAAGACGAGTGTTGATAAGGCATTTGTTGGTGATTCAATTGGAGCAGCCTCTGCATTGACGAGCTGATATGAAGCATTGCGATCTGAATCGTTGTGCAGTAATGAATGATGCTTTTCCTTGCAATGTTTGCACACTTCAGATTTACAATCTTTTAACGAATGCCCCTCACGAAGACAGTTGAAACACAGATGCATTTTTCTCACCTCCTTGAAACGAAGCTTGGAAGAAAGATTTAGGAAAAGCCGACAATTTGATATGTAATGATCATTTGATTTACAAAAAACGCACAAAACACGAACGTTCGTGTTATTTGAAGCAAGAAATACATTACGGTTTGTTTTGTTTGAGACGGATGTCCTTCCTGCTTGCTGGACAAAAGCTGCTGCGGCGGAGGTTTCTAGATTCTCCAGTGCACGGAACCTTTTCTCTAGAAATGACAATATTAATGACGACTCAGGCAGCGTATTTGAGGGCAAATCCTCTTCCCACTTCTCCTGCGCTTACTTATTAAGCTTTCCGCAGAATAGATGGATTAACAAACCATCTGAGATTTGCTCCGGCGTGGCAAGCGTTTGTAGAGCATGCAGATGTGAGTTAACTTTATCACTTAGTTCACGAAGACTTGCTGCAGAACCTTTCTCAACGTGTTTTAAGTCAAATATGGCTCTAATATGGGCCTGAAAGTGAAGAAGCTTATTATCAAATCTTTTGGCTAATAATTCCAAAGCCCTTTTGTAATTTTCATCCTTTGGCTCAAGAGATCGAATGGTGTCCAGTGCGACACCCCCCAGACAGGCACGCAGATGCTGGAATTTTTCTACGACACTTAAATCATGATCACGATCGATAACTGTAGTAAACATCGCGTAGAAATCCGGCCAATCTGCGTAAGCAACAGTAAAATGCGGAATTTTCAGCTCAGGAAGTCTTGATTTTTCGTTGTGGGATATGATACGATGCATCCAGAGGGGAATTATTCATAGCAGTAGAATGTGATGCATGCACTTTACACGCTGCCGTTCCAATTTGGCTTTGACATCGCAATACAACATAGTAAATTCAGTTCTGGTATTTTCAAAAAACTTCAGTCTCTCAAGGCAAGACTGTGCCTCATCGAAATTACCAGATGCTAATTTATCACTGTACTTTTTTGGCATATTCGTTTGTTTGTTCACTGCAATGATCAGCGCAATGTTATAAAAAGCAACGGTTATGCTTATTTATATAAGAATTTATGATCTATGTACACAATCATGTGTACATATACTTGCACTCGCGACAAATGTATGTATTGTATGTATCGTATATATGCTCTTATGTACCGTATGTACCGTGTGTATGTATTATTTATTATTTTTGCATGGCTTATGCGCACAACCGTATACACATATACTCGCACTCACGACAAATTTTATGTATTGTCAGTTAACGTTTCCGAAATGTATATAAGTGGATGTAACGGTTTTACAGCCTAACCAAAGTTAGTAAAATTATATGATTTTTTATGATTTGCATATAATTATCGTGAGGTAGATTTGTGATCGGCACAAAACACTACGATAATATATATGTGTATGTCACTTGCATGTACCTTTGTCCGACTGACAAAGTAATGCATTCACAATAAGAGCCACTGCAACACCGTGGAGCACACACACGCACACACAATTAAATGCCAAAAAAGAATTAACCAAAACTATATCACGTCGGGGTCACCAAAATGTTAGAGGTAGCACTGGTTGAATTAAAAATGAAAACACGATCACGCGTTTAGGTTTTAATATGTAGATTGTGATACACTTTTATTTGTAATATAAATTTTCAGCATGCAATTGCATGTGATGAGTTCAAGCGGTTGTTACAGAGTAATTATAAAAAAGGAAGCAAACATTTGATGAAGTCAAAAAAGAAGAATGAAATGAAGATAAAGAAGAATAAGCTCCTCTATCTTTGCGTTTACAAAAATTAATTCTCTTGTCTCATTATTTGCATCAATTCAAATTTTTTAAATTTTCGCCCAGGTGATTCACCAGTCATTCTCTTTTTAATTTGCTTGAAGATTGGCGTGTACTGGAGGTAACCATCGGAAATCTCCAATGAGTATAACATCTAATTCTCCAAAATCTTTCGTAAGCAAGCCAGTAATTTGTTTCAGACGAGTAATAATCTGTTCCAATAATTTAGCGGAAACCATGCTTACTTCATCAATAATAATGACTTTAACAAATTTGAATGAAGGTCTATATTGATTAGCTTTTTGAAGATTAAGTGGCAGTAGCCTGGACAATGATAAGCTTAATGCACTATGAACTGTTGAACCACCTATTGCTGTAGCAGCCTTTCCAGTTGATGCACACGCTATATAAGCATTGAAAAGGCCATCAGTATCTGAAAATCTATTATATATTTCCATTATTCCTTTTATTACAAAAGTCTTGCCACTATCAGCTGGTCCAGTTAAATATACGAGCAATGGTTCTCATATTGACTGATCGTTAGATATTAAGTGGTGTATTGTATGAAACAGAATTTCTCACTGTTCTTCATTTGCCCGGCGCATAAGTGAAGTTATTTCATTATGATCACGCCTAAATTACATACGTAAATCTATAAATTATAAATATCGGTACACACACTATCACTTCACACTTTATGCCGTATGACTCAAATGTTAAGTATTTTTTATACTCTTCACGGGAGTGAATAGTATTATAAGATTATCAAGAAGATTGTAACACACAGAAGTAGACATCGCAGATCGCATAAAGTATATCTATTTGTGATCAGCTCGATGAGACGAGTTAGCCATGTCCATCTGTCCGTCTGTATGTATGCAAATTAGTCACTCATTTCTTGAGCTAGAGAGCTGAAATTTTCCACATAGGTCTCCTTTTACCATACGCTGCACATCAGCCACTAGGTACCACTAGGGGGTAACTCCCAAACAAACACTCAATTAAAATAATATTCTTATTAAAAAAAAATTTTTGTTTTTGACGCATCAAACTGAAATTTGCCCATTATAAGTTTCTGGTTCATTTCCACCAACCATGTAAACTTCGTGATCCTAGGGTACCTCCCAGACAAATCCCCATTTCAAATAATATTCTTATTTAAAAAATTTTTTTGTTTTTAACTTATCGAACTGAAACACTATATGTTACTGGGCCATATCCATCATTCTTGTAAATTTTATGATCATAGGGTTACCAGAAGGGGTGCCTCCCATACAAACCAACATTAAATGAGAAACTTATAAAGAGTAATATGCAATTTACACCAAAGTACATCATCATCAACATTGATGTGCCTACTGATAAGTATCAGATTCGACAACAACCACAAAGAAAATGACGTCATTCAGGGGTTCTTGTTGTAGAATGTGATGGGGATCAATATTCGCATTAAAAACTGATGTGCCTTGATATGAAAATTAATAATGGTCACTCTAGACATTTTCTGACAGTGTCACCAAGTTTTTCCTAGTGCTTCCAAGTTTTTTTGTGTTTTTCCGCCTGTGGAATCAAAAACAGCAGCTGATGGCACAAAACATTAAGTAAACCATAAATTGTCAATTTTTTTAAAAGAATTTAATAAAATAAGTATTAGGAATGGAAAAGGGAATTGCAAGAACTATTTGCATATGTCGCAAAATGTTCTAATTCATGTATTTTTCATTTTAATTTTTTTTTAACCAACGTGCTTGCAAGTTCCACGTGTGTTCTCACTTGTTTATCCAGTTCGTTTATATGTTGTAGTGGTGCATGTGTGAACTATTTCCAAACAAGCAAATACAAAACAAGAAGGCGAGCGAATAAGCACAAAACGGAATGACAGGATAGCATGCCGTTAACGCGAATTCATAGTTTAACCCTCTGCCAAATATCGCTCAGCGTGCCTAAAGAAGTTTTCACTTCAAAAATACAATTTATGTATATTAGAGGTCTGCATGATGGCAAGAAAACTACGTTCAAATCAACAATGTTCAATATAAACTGAGTGAAATAGAATGCGACGCCGAAAGAATTCGAGTGAATTTGTGCACTGACGTCACAGCATTCACACAAAGAAGCATGAATTGAATGAGTGAGAATGAGAGGTTGTTTTGCCTTCATTTTTTTGCATAAGAACTAAGGGTTCTTGTTGTTTTGCTGAGCGTAAGGAAAAGAAGAAAGAAAACAACAAAAACAACATATGTAGTATGCATATACATACACACAACCACTTATATGCGTCTACGTTTTATTCTCCTCTCATTTCCTTGTACGATCGCGCGCTTCACTCAAATCAAACGAAAATTCGAATTAATTCGGATGTGTTCGGCTATGCTGAAGTTTTCATTTCGTTTTGCACGCTAATTCTTTCTAACTCATTTCACAGAATGCAGACGGCTTTCGAACTCAAAACACAAAAGCTTATTGTATTGTCATCAGAATTAAAGGTGTATGTAAAATTCCAATTCAATAGGATGTCAAGAAGTGGTTCTAATTTTGTTTGTTTTGATTTTGTTAGCAAACTAACATCCTAAGCAAGTTAATAAAAAAAAAACTTGTAGAAAAAAAAACTTCGTTCTGCACAGGTGTCCCACGACACCGCTCTGACTTTTTTTTGTTGCACTTATGGAGTCACCTGGAAGGTTGTAAGCTACAGTTGGACGCAGTTATTGAAATACGGGCAGTTTTTTTAAAAAAAATTTTAACATATTTTTACCTAGCGCACAAATGTATTAAAAAAATTAAATCCTAATGAATCGAGTTTCAAACTTATTTTTTTTCATTTGTTAAAGTTGAATATACTAAATTTAAGTATTAAGTTCTTGTAAAATCACTGCAAGCACAAGAACAAACGTTTTTTCTTTGTTAATGCTTTGGTTGTTATTGTTGTATTTTCTAGGGATGTAACGATACAACATTTTGCCGATATGATTCCGATTATTGGAGTAAGAAATTGGCGATTTCGATACGATATATACAAATAGCTTATTAAGGGAACCATATAGGTTCGCAAAAATTTTGTTGTCGATTTTTTTTTTTGCTTAAATTGTGTGTTATGGTGTTAAAAACATCGTATTCGAAAAAAAACTTCTAATTTTTTTCTAAATTAACCGTTGTTTCTGAATAAAAAAAACATTAAAAACCTCGAAAAAAGTTATTAAATATTAGTTTTTCTCTAAAAATATAAAAATGTTGCGAAATTAAATTTTTCGGTTTTCATACGTTTTTTGTTTTTACCCCGTTTTCACGGACTTTGACCTAAATTTCTCGAGAACTACTAAGCCGATTTTGATAAAGCTAACATCCCAATGCAACGAATGAATGCTTGAAATCTATTAAAAAGAATTTTTATTTGATTGAAAAAAGTTGTTTAAACTTTAAACGCGATTATCTCAAAACCACTTTTTTCAAACTGGTTGGGAGGATAACTTCAGTAAATGTAGACCGATTTTCAATCTTTTTTTTTTAAATTACTCCTAATACCAACCATTCTGGCGTATCAGAGGATATTTTGGATCGGTCAAAAAATAAAGGACCTAGGACCAAAAAAAGGGGTCAAAAAAGGTCGATTTTCGAAATTTTGACTTTGACACCCCCTTACTCCCCTATATAGTGACCTATCCCAAATATCCTCTGATACGAGATAACCACATAAATTCTTAACATAACTCCATTTCTACTTTTTCTTTCAGATAATCCGTTCTCAAAAAATCGTCTCAACCATGGGCCTATGTTTTAAATTTTTCGTCAACTTTAGAACGAATTACAACAACAACCGATGCAACAACAACAACGAAAAATATTTTTTAATTTGATTTCATTAATTATCTTTAAAACTGCATATTGATACCTCTCATACTTTTTGTGTAATTGAATTTTTTGTAAACCTTTGCAAAACGACACCTGAGACTATATGGTCCCCTTAAATTCCTTTTTATTTTGACGGTCAGTTCAGTCTCAGTCCATTATAGCCTTTCGACAGTGAGTAAAAATTATATGTTCTGGTTCTGCATCCACAGTGAGCTCTGGTGTGTTCTGAACAGCTATTTTTTGTTTTGGTTATACACATACGTGCAACTTTGCGCGCACGTTGACAAAATTAAAGCTGAAAATTTGTGAAAAATACATGATTAAGAAAATATGCAGATAGTTCTTGCAGCTCTTGGATCATCAGTATCGTATGCAATGTTTTCTTCGAAACTGTGTTTTAACGTTATTTGTTTTTTAGATGGCAGACCTCTGTCGGTCTTTGACGTGAAGTTATGCAACTCTTTTTCATGATAGCGCTTTAAGTGTGCCCACATGTTTGATGTCGTATAGCTTTTGTGTATTCCAACAATTTTTTGCGCCGACTTATTTATGGTGTCACTCCAGCGGATTTTTGTAACTTAGTGTTTTCCCGCGCTTATTTACTGTTTCTAGGCTTTTAAACTTAAGTCAGATTCAGAAGAAAAAATATAAACTACGACTAAATTGGCAATACTGACTGTGTCAAATTGGTTAAAAGACAATCGGCGATTGTAACATCCCTAGTATTTTCCTTCTCATTTATTGAATACTCACAACAGAATTGCGCTCCTTGTTATTTTGTTTCTGTTTATGATGTTCATGGGTGGCATGCGAGAGAGAGTGTGTTTTGTGCATGATACAATAGAACAAGGTAGCGACATTTTGGCCTGCTACTCTCTCAAAATTGCTCGCTCTCAATTTTGACTTCATAAGTATATCAGTGTGCTAAAACGCTGAAAAAATGCGCATTAATTGTTCAACGTGAATGACACACAAAAAAATGAATAAAAAAACAAATTAATATACAAAACAGCTACTTTTCTATTTATCACACAAATTTCAGGCAGTTAAATAGCACATTATTACCTATATAAATTGAAGAAACAACATATGAAAGTGCTGTACAGCGTAAAAATTTAAAAGAAGAAGAGCGTAGGAGAGAGAGAGAACCACATAACTGTAAATTACTGTCGCTACCTTCTTTTATTGTACCATGTGTTTTGTGTTTCGTCGGTTTTTACACGATGCACGATGGATTACGACAGCAGAACTCTCTCTCTCAACTTGCGTTGATTAGGATGGGTCGCTCAATCGCTGTGTTCATTGTATGAAAAAGCAATCGAAGGCGTAGCAACCCGCGCAGTGCAACGCAAGTTTATATATAGACAGCTGATATTGCTAATTTTGATGTTGTTGTTACAGTTAAAGTAGAGTAAAGTACAGTAACGTGTTGTTGTTGGTTTCTTTTAATAGATTATATTATTGCTTCAAACATTGCACATGACACGCATACATACATATACTATGTTAATGTTCCAACCCGGTGAACCCAACAGCGAATTATGAGCGGAGTTCTGTGCAAAGAAATGCTATGTATAAGAAACAATAACCAAAAAAGACGACAAATGGTTTCGCTGGCACTCGACACAACATAACAAACCAGCGCCGCAACAACATTCGCTTAATGGTCACAAACGTGCTCGCAAATGAAAATATTGCGTGGCTAAAAACGTTGAATACAAGATTAAGAGCAAAGTAATGGTTTCTCGGACACACGACTCTACAACTAAAAAAATAAGTAAAAAAATCTTTAAGTTAATGGGTTTTTTTTGTAAAGAAACATAATAATGATATATATAATGTACTAAAAGCTTAAAAATAATAATGTAGTAAAAACCAGGTACCAGTCATCACACATCATTCTAGAGCAGTGTTTTTCAATGTGTTTTGTGTCGCGGCCACCTTAGTGTGTAAAATTATTCCGCAACCCTCTTGTTATATATTATTATATAAGAAATGGATAAATTTCTAAAAAGATCAACACAACCGTCAGCTTCTAGTGCTAGCGCTAGTGAGAGTAGTGATGCGAAACCAAAGAAAATACGTCAGTATGACGACAATTATTTAAAATTCGGGTTCACTGTGATTGAAAACAAACCGCAGTGCGTTATTTGTTTCGTAACTTTACTAAGTGAAAGCATGAAACCATCAAAACTAATGCGCCACCTCAGTACAAAACATTCAAATGAAAAAAAAACAGACCATTGGATTTTTTGAGAGAAAATTGAAGGTCCTTCAACTTCAAAAAACTGATGTAGTACAAATGTCCAATCTAAATGAAAAAGCGTTGCTAGCTACTTACCAAGTAGCATTTCGTGTGGCTAAAGCAGAAAAACTTCATACTATTGCCGAAAATTTAACTTAACAGTGGCATTAGATATAGCAGATATAATGTTTCGCAAGCAAGAGGTTGAAAAGCTCAAAAATCTACCTCTTTCTGAGAGTAGTATTCAACTGACGTCCGTGTTCAAGTTATAGAAAAAATAAAAGATAGTACTTTTGTATCCTTGCAGATTGATGAATCTACGGATATTGTGGGTTGCGCACAGTTTGTAGCTTTTGTGCATTTGAATCCAATGAGATATTGATGGAAGAAATTTTGTTTTATACACAAAAGAAGACAGAAGACTTCCATGTCGATTGGGCGAAGAAATGCATAGCTCTTTGTAGTGACGGAGCAAGAGCCATGCCTGGTTCGAAAAGCGGATTTATTACCAGACTAAAAAAACTAATACCACATGATTGTTGGGTGCATTGCTTTCTTCATTGCCAAGCTCTTGCGACCAATATCTTGCCACAGGAATACAATGAGGTTTTCAATATAATTATAAAAATAGTAAATTCTATTAAAAGAAAATCGTTACAGACACGAATATTTCGAATCATTTGTGAAGATATGGGTTCATTCCACCAAAATTTACTTTACCACACAGTTAGGTAGTTATCGAAACGCAAAGTACTGACAAAAGTTTTCGAACTTTGAACTGAATTTCTGGTGTATTTACACAAGGCGAGGTTAGAATATACCAAATCTTTTTGTGACTCGGAATTACTTTTAAAACGGTCTCTTCTTTCTGACTTATTTATCCATTTAAATGCCTTGAATAAAAGCCTTCAAGGACAGGATGAAAATGGACAGAATCCATGGTTTTACAAGAAAAATTATCTTATGGTTATCATCTATAGAACAAAACAACTTCGATTCATTATCATCAATTTAGCCTTTTATTGAAGAAGTGGGGTCTGAGATAAACATCATAGCATATGTTCTATTCGAAAAAAGTTATTAAATATTAGTTTTTCTCTAAAAATATAAAAATGTTGCGAAATTAAATTTTTCGGTTTTCATACGTTTTTTGTTTTTACCCCGTTTTCACGGACTTTGACCTAAATTTCTCGAGAACTACTAAGCCGATTTTGATAAAGCTAACATCCCAATGCAACGAATGAATGCTTGAAATCTATTAAAAAGAATTTTTATTTGATTGAAAAAAGTTGTTTAAACTTTAAACGCGATTATCTCAAAACCACTTTTTTCAAACTGGTTGGGAGGATAACTTCAGTAAATGTAGACCGATTTTCAATCTTTTTTTTTTAAATTACTCCTAATACCAACCATTCTGGCGTATCAGAGGATATTTTGGATCGGTCAAAAAATAAAGGACCTAGGACCAAAAAAAGGGGTCAAAAAAGGTCGATTTTCGAAATTTTGACTTTGACACCCCCTTACTCCCCTATATAGTGACCTATCCCAAATATCCTCTGATACGAGATAACCACATAAATTCTTAACATAACTCCATTTCTACTTTTTCCTTCAGATAATCCGTTCTCAAAAAATCGTCTCAACCATGGGCCTATGTTTTAAATTTTTCGTCAACTTTAGAACGAATTACAACAACAACCGATACAACAACAACAACGAAAAATATTTTTTAATTTGATTTCATTAATTATCTTTAAAACTGCATATTGATACCTCTCATACTTTTTGTGTAATTGAATTTTTTGTAAACCTTTGCAAAACGACACCTGAGACTATATGGTCCCCTTAAATTCCTTTTTATTTTGACGGTCAGTTCAGTCTCAGTCCATTATAGCCTTTCGACAGTGAGTAAAAATTATATGTTCTGGTTCTGCATCCACAGTGAGCTCTGGTGTGTTCTGAACAGCTATTTTTTGTTTTGGTTATACACATACGTGCAACTTTGCGCGCACGTTGACAAAATTAAAGCTGAAAATTTGTGAAAAATACATGATTAAGAAAATATGCAGATAGTTCTTGCAGCTCTTGGATCATCAGTATCGTATGCAATGTTTTCTTCGAAACTGTGTTTTAACGTTATTTGTTTTTTAGATGGCAGACCTCTGTCGGTCTTTGACGTGAAGTTATGCAACTCTTTTTCATGATAGCGCTTTAAGTGTGCCCACATGTTTGATGTCGTATAGCTTTTGTGTATTCCAACAATTTTTTGCGCCGACTTATTTATGGTGTCACTCCAGCGGATTTTTGTAACTTAGTGTTTTCCCGCGCTTATTTACTGTTTCTAGGCTTTTAAACTTAAGTCAGATTCAGAAGAAAAAATATAAACTACGACTAAATTGGCAATACTGACTGTGTCAAATTGGTTAAAAGACAATCGGCGATTGTAACATCCCTAGTATTTTCCTTCTCATTTATTGAATACTCACAACAGAATTGCGCTCCTTGTTATTTTGTTTCTGTTTATGATGTTCATGGGTGGCATGCGAGAGAGAGTGTGTTTTGTGCATGATACAATAGAACAAGGTAGCGACATTTTGGCCTGCTACTCTCTCAAAATTGCTCGCTCTCAATTTTGACTTCATAAGTATATCAGTGTGCTAAAACGCTGAAAAAATGCGCATTAATTGTTCAACGTGAATGACACACAAAAAAATGAATAAAAAAACAAATTAATATACAAAACAGCTACTTTTCTATTTATCACACAAATTTCAGGCAGTTAAATAGCACATTATTACCTATATAAATTGAAGAAACAACATATGAAAGTGCTGTACAGCGTAAAAATTTAAAAGAAGAAGAGCGTAGGAGAGAGAGAGAACCACATAACTGTAAATTACTGTCGCTACCTTCTTTTATTGTACCATGTGTTTTGTGTTTCGTCGGTTTTTACACGATGCACGATGGATTACGACAGCAGAACTCTCTCTCTCAACTTGCGTTGATTAGGATGGGTCGCTCAATCGCTGTGTTCATTGTATGAAAAAGCAATCGAAGGCGTAGCAACCCGCGCAGTGCAACGCAAGTTTATATATAGACAGCTGATATTGCTAATTTTGATGTTGTTGTTACAGTTAAAGTAGAGTAAAGTACAGTAACGTGTTGTTGTTGGTTTCTTTTAATAGATTATATTATTGCTTCAAACATTGCACATGACACGCATACATACATATACTATGTTAATGTTCCAACCCGGTGAACCCAACAGCGAATTATGAGCGGAGTTCTGTGCAAAGAAATGCTATGTATAAGAAACAATAACCAAAAAAGACGACAAATGGTTTCGCTGGCACTCGACACAACATAACAAACCAGCGCCGCAACAACATTCGCTTAATGGTCACAAACGTGCTCGCAAATGAAAATATTGCGTGGCTAAAAACGTTGAATACAAGATTAAGAGCAAAGTAATGGTTTCTCGGACACACGACTCTACAACTAAAAAAATAAGTAAAAAAATCTTTAAGTTAATGGGTTTTTTTTGTAAAGAAACATAATAATGATATATATAATGTACTAAAAGCTTAAAAATAATAATGTAGTAAAAACCAGGTACCAGTCATCACACATCATTCTAGAGCAGTGTTTTTCAATGTGTTTTGTGTCGCGGCCACCTTAGTGTGTAAAATTATTCCGCAACCCTCTTGTTATATATTATTATATAAGAAATGGATAAATTTCTAAAAAGATCAACACAACCGTCAGCTTCTAGTGCTAGCGCTAGTGAGAGTAGTGATGCGAAACCAAAGAAAAAACGTCAGTATGACGACAATTATTTAAAATTCGGGTTCACTGTGATTGAAAACAAACCGCAGTGCGTTATTTGTTTCGTAACTTTACTAAGTGAAAGCATGAAACCATCAAAACTAATGCGCCACCTCAGTACAAAACATTCAAATGAAAAAAAAACAGACCATTGGATTTTTTGAGAGAAAATTGAAGGTCCTTCAACTTCAAAAAACTGATGTAGTACAAATGTCCAATCTAAATGAAAAAGCGTTGCTAGCTACTTACCAAGTAGCATTTCGTGTGGCTAAAGCAGAAAAACTTCATACTATTGCCGAAAATTTAACTTAACAGTGGCATTAGATATAGCAGATATAATGTTTCGCAAGCAAGAGGTTGAAAAGCTCAAAAATCTACCTCTTTCTGAGAGTAGTATTCAACTGACGTCCGTGTTCAAGTTATAGAAAAAATAAAAGATAGTACTTTTGTATCCTTGCAGATTGATGAATCTACGGATATTGTGGGTTGCGCACAGTTTGTAGCTTTTGTGCATTTGAATCCAATGAGATATTGATGGAAGAAATTTTGTTTTATACACAAAAGAAGACAGAAGACTTCCATGTCGATTGGGCGAAGAAATGCATAGCTCTTTGTAGTGACGGAGCAAGAGCCATGCCTGGTTCGAAAAGCGGATTTATTACCAGACTAAAAAAACTAATACCACATGATTGTTGGGTGCATTGCTTTCTTCATTGCCAAGCTCTTGCGACCAATATCTTGCCACAGGAATACAATGAGGTTTTCAATATAATTATAAAAATAGTAAATTCTATTAAAAGAAAATCGTTACAGACACGAATATTTCGAATCATTTGTGAAGATATGGGTTCATTCCACCAAAATTTACTTTACCACACAGTTAGGTAGTTATCGAAACGCAAAGTACTGACAAAAGTTTTCGAACTTTGAACTGAATTTCTGGTGTATTTACACAAGGCGAGGTTAGAATATACCAAATCTTTTTGTGACTCGGAATTACTTTTAAAACGGTCTCTTCTTTCTGACTTATTTATCCATTTAAATGCCTTGAATAAAAGCCTTCAAGGACAGGATGAAAATGGACAGAATCCATGGTTTTACAAGAAAAATTATCTTATGGTTATCATCTATAGAACAAAACAACTTCGATTCATTATCATCAATTTAGCCTTTTATTGAAGAAGTGGGGTCTGAGATAAACATCATAGCATATGTACCTGGTATGGAAATGGTATTGCAGAATTTGAAAGATGAATTCTGTCAGTATTTCTCGATGCAAGAACTATCAGAAAACACTGGCCTAAGGTGAATAATATATCCGTTGTAAACTCCAGGGGGTCGCGGCCCACACTTTGAGCAACACTGATCTCGAGCAAAGATCACACTAAATTAAAATCTTGGGTAGTGTAGCGATACTTACTGGCCCCATTTTTATATTCTTCACGGGAGTGAATAGTATTATAAGTTTGTCATGAAGTTTGTAACACAGAGAAGGAGACATCGCAGACCACATAAAGTATATATACTCGATGGGATGAGTTGATTTAGCCATGTCCGTCTGTCCATCTGTTCACAAAACTAGTCCCACAGTTTTTAAGCTAGAGAGCTGAAATTTTGCACATAGGTTTCTTTTTACCAAACGCTGAAAATTTGTCGGAATCAGCTGAATCGGGTAACTCCCATACAAACCCCCTTTTAAATTAAAGTTTTTATTAGAAAAAGGTTTTTTGTTTTTTGGCTTATTGAATTAAAATTTGCCCATTATAAGTTTCTGGTTCATTTCCACCAACCATGTAAATTTCATGAGCGTAGGGTTACCAGCAAGAGTACCCTCATACAAACTCACATTAAATGACAAACAATAAAAATACAATGCAACTCAAACTGTGTTCTTTGTTGATACTCGAAGTGTGTTCTTTGTTGATACTAAAACTGTAATAGAGAGAATATGGTGATGCTAAGAAAGGAAGGTTGGATGCAACCTGGAGGAGCGTGAAGAGTATTACATCTTTGGCGCAGTCAGTGATAGCCTTCTTTTTTTTTTAATTAAGATCTTTCAACGAAAACTCAAGAAAGCCAAATATTCGAGTCTCCTATTGTTATTGTTCGGTTTGTGTTCATTCGCTCGTGTTCTGCTTTCTATTATTATTGCAGACTTAAACCATTTGAATATTAGAACTGCTGTAGTTTTGTAGCAGTTAGCTTTTGTTTGGCATAGAAACCCACGAAATCAAAACAAAACGCTATGTCCCAAACGCAGAAGAAAATAAAAGATAAGAAAATACGACTTTTCCAGTGAATTTTTAATAAAAATATTATTGCACATTATTTGTCTTCAGAATAATAGGTATGTGCCAGATCAATCGGTCAACAGGAAAGGGATGAAATTTCAATAACTTGATTCTGGCACAAGATCCTGACCTAAATAAAATCTATTAAAAATATTGCCGCCAGAAAATTCGCACAATGCTCGTAAACGTGCTCGCAAACGAAAATATATCCAGCATAAAAACGATAAATAGATAAATTGCAATAAGAGGCAAGAGCGACAAAAAACGATTTAACTGGCAAACGATACAACTACTAAAGTTTCGATTATGGTTTTGCTGCCGTTTGTGTTATTCAATTTTATACGCATTTTATTGCTTCTCAGAAACACACAGTGGTGTTTATTTTAGCGGGTCAGTAGACAGTTTTTAAAATGCATTAAAAAAAAATATTGGGTCATATAAAAAGTATCTGCGGTTTTTTGGTACATTTTTTAACAAAAATTTTCTTTAATTTAATAATTGCCAATTTTTTATCATTAAGAGAGTTTTGCAGAGATTGAAACAAATGGTAGTCAGAGGGCGCAAGGCCCGGGCTATACGCTAGATGCATCAAAACTTCCCAACCAAGCTTCGTCAATTTGTTCCGTGTCATCAAAGTGGCATAGCACTTTCATGATGGAAGACAACTCCAAGTGCATCCTTTACATTGAAATTTCCGGAATGGAATCGAGCAAACCACTCTTGAGTCCGGCATTCATTCACATTTTTCGCCATGTTTTTGCAGCGTTTTTCCCTTTATTATACTAAAAAAGCATCACATAGCGTATTTCTTCAGATATTTCACTAATATTCAAATCAGTATCACTTTTAACATGAGCAACGAATTACACAGCTGTCTTCACAAAAAATTTAGCCTGAAATGTCACTTTTCAAAGACGTGTTCGTTTGACACAATGAGATTAGTGCTTCAGATCTTCTTCGATATCCATAGTCATCGATCGCTGCAGGAATGCCATCACAACTCATTTCTGGCAGGCATCGGTCATGACGCCACATTATTCCCCCTCCAGTGACACTGTCACGAATTGATATTTCCCAAGCACACGCGAAACTGTTTCTCGTACGTCTTTGGAACGCTTAATTGACGTTGCTCCAAGTCCAAATCTTGATCGTCTTTGACAAAAAAGGCTGGCTTGAGGCGATCAACAGAAACAGCTATTTCTTTATTGTTGATCCGTATTACTTACTAGACTTACATTGATTGCAACCACTTTTCCCATTACCTATGTATGATTTATAATAATAATCGCATTCAACACGCATCGCACAAGTCAAATATAAATGAAATAAGAGAAACACAAGTTATTCATAATCTAACTGATAATGAATATGAGAGCAATTTCTTTAGTTATTTAACCCTTTCAGTACTTTAATTCAGGGTATGATGCTAATCTGAAACTTTGCAGGCAAACTAATATGATAACGCTGATTACAAAAATGCAATCTTTTCACCTGGCCTACAGGTGGTGTGACAAAATTACTCTGAGTATGTTGACATGAATTTTATAAATATTAGAAAAATATCTTTTTTCAGGGCAAAATTATGATTGCGTTAATACTGAGTTTACGGAATGACCTGGTGTAGATTAATATGACATCGATCAAGGCAAACGAGGTCTTCCTCGAGATTTTAATGTTTCGTTTGCAAGGACACTTCTTATTTCAATCTTAGCCAAAGACTTTGCTACATCTGCTCGAAAGTTTAAAGAATCTAAAATATATTTTGGTTGGATCTTTAACTCAATACAATATTTCCTGTACTCCATCCAAGCTGAAACCAAAGCAAGATCAACAAAGTGCTGTATTACCCGAAGAGTCCACTTTTTAGTTCGAATATTTATTCTGTAGTACTGTAACATATGGTCTAGAAGGTCAACACCAGCCATATTTTCGTTGTACAAGCGAACAACTTCTAGTCTGTCTACTTCAATAAACTTATGCAATGTTTCATTCCATCGCATGGCTTTGTTCATGGTGCCAATACCTACAAAGTTTGATGCAAGATTGACTATCTTGTTGTCATACCATCTAGTAAGTATGACTTTCCCACTGTCACTAAAACATTGCGCAGATGATCGTCGTCCTCTTTTAGTCAATTTTTTTTTTCTCAGGCAATGGGGGAGTTCCAAATCTGTTTACTCGTACAGTTCCTGCTGCTAGAATACCTTTATGTAAGAGTATCTCGAAAAGTCGAAAGGAGGGAAAGTAGTTATCAAAATACAACTTGTAGCCCTTACCTTCTGGAATACGTTTTGTTAATTCACATACAATTGTTGATCCCGATCCAATAGTTTTATACAATATGTGATCTAAATAAGTGGTTGAGCCTTGTTAGACAATAAAGTCATAAGGCATACCACTTTTGCCTCACAAAAAATATACCTTTATGCCCCAAGGACACGGCTTGCCATTTATATACTGATTTGCAAATATTTGCCCATAAATGGAATCATCTGCTCATCAATGCATAAATTTTCTTCTAAAGCCAAGGTTTGTAAATGACATCTGAAAGATTCAATTGCTGGTGTCATTTTGCAGAGTTGATCCAACTGATTCGATACAAGAGTGACGTCCACGAGACGTCCACAATGAAAAAAAGGGATTCAGAGACATATGACCAAAGAAAGGCAAGTTTCATTTCCTGTCAAAGTACATACATTCGGACCCTTGGTAGTTTAAAGCAACTCATCATTATATGATAAGCGAAAAAAATTCGAATTTCCATCGTAGAGCAGCTTTTGAAAGAGATATTTCCGAAATGTAAATAAAACTGATAACAATAAAAATTTTCCATTTTTATACCACAAAGAACTAACCTTTATACTGAGCATAAATATTTGTGAAAGGTGCAGTATTACTAAAAAATGCATCCCAAAAATAATTAGAAAAGTATTCACGCGGAGTTTTTACGTTTATAATTTCTTTAATGTTTTCTGCTATGAAATGAGATCGTCAATTCTTTGCAAGTGAATCCACTTGCAGCCTAGTTAGCCACATCATTTCCTTTTTTTTGGTAATATTAATTCCACTAAATTCGTCTACTCCGCAAAAAAGTCTCTTTATCTTCTTCCTCAGCGTTTTCATCCTCGTCGTTAATATCAACTTCAATTGCAATTTCCTAATATTTTAAATGTGTCTCAGGAACTTGCACTTCTTTTACAACAAAATCCAACTTTTCAACTTCATCATCCGAATATTCATCCTCTACGTCAGATGATAGTCTCAATATTTCGCATATTTCATCATATGTTAAGGTTTTTTGCCCCATATTTTCTATAATTGTGTTTTATTTGATAAAAATTTGGAACTTTTCATACAGAATCACAATGAAAATTTTGTGCGCAAATTCCAATCATCTTGTACACAGAGTATTTTTGTCCTATATAAGGGACATGGTTATTTTTATGACTGCTGCTTTTCCAAAAACCCTATTTCTCATTGCAATTCCGCAATCCTATTTATAAACAATCATACAATACTCACATATATTTTTCGATCACATATTTAGATTTTATGATAGCAAAACGGAAAATTTTTACACGAAAAAGATCAACTCACAAAAAAACGTGATACTAAAAAAGTAAAGAGCTGAACTGATAAAATCAGCTGTTGCTCAAAGCAGAAAAATAATGCTTTTAAAACAGTTATAAAGCTTTTACCCGATATGATCATTTAAGAGGCTATAGAAGTTTAAAATTTGAAAAAATATTGTCCCTTATAAAGAACAAGTGAATGAAAGGGTTAAGCATACAATGAATGAGGGATGAAAAAGACACATCAAACAACGCTCGCAATATAATGTTATGGAAAATTTCATGAAAAGGATATGGTCCTGTAAGCGTGGTCGTGGTGGCCATTTGGCTGATGTTGTTTTCTATTATTAACGGCATACCTTCCTCTTTATAATGAAATAAACATCCGATCATTTATCTCAACACCTCTTATTGGAAAACCCTGTACAATACACAAGAAAATATTTTAACAAATAGTGAATATGTTTACTCATGATACTCAAATCACATTGTTAACATTGGACGAATTTTTTGCATGTGCTGTTGAAAAGTGCTGGTGAAAATGCCAGGATCTACGGCCTTGTCTTGATCTTCGAAGAAGTCGTTAGGTAGTCGCATCGGCGCTCCATACAAAATTTCTGCTACAGACGATCCCAAATCCTCTTTAAAACATGTACGCAATTCCAGGAATACAGTTGAAAGTAGCTGTGGCCATGGCATACCGCTGTTGCACATCAGTGATGCTTTGAACGATCTTTGCCAACGTTCAACCATACCGTTTGATTGTGGATGATAGCCAGTAATATGTACTTGCTGGCTGCCGATGAGGTGAGCTTCTTCAAGACTGTGGACTCAAAATGAGAACTTTGTTCGGTTGTTATGGTTTTTGGAGTCCCAAAACGTAAGACCCAGTGAGCCCAGAATGCTGTAGCTACAGTCTTGGCAGTGATATTGCTAAGCGGTATAGCCTCTGGTCATTGCGAAAACCGGTCAATTATTGTCAGGCAATAACGAAGGTTTTGATGTGATGGCATCACTACGATGTCTAGATGGACGAGATCGAATGTGCTGCTTGGAACATTCTATTTAGTATTTTCTCTGGTTAATGATGATTATGTTTGTGAACTTTCGAGTGCTGGCAAGGAAGACAGTTCCTGCACCAACTGATGACGTCTTTGTTCATTGAAGGCCAAACAAACTTCTGATCATCTGACTGACCTGCTTCACCGTTGCCCGATTACTTGGATGCGAAAGATTGTGGCACGTACGGGCGTAGCGAACTCTCTGCAGTTTGAGTAGATCTTGTAACTCAACGTCTGTACTTTGTGCCTCCACGATCTGAGACAATGATACCGCTGTTGGCATGTTGATGGAGCACAGTCTCGAAAAGCATCTTTGACTATGTTATCAGAACTCTTCACGTGCATGATCGTTGTGGAAAATTGAGAAATATAACCCAAATGTCGGAGTTGGCGAGGAGAAGCTTTTTCCAGCCGTTGCTGAAACGCGTAGATAAGTGGTTTGTCGTCAGTTCTGATTATAAAATATAAATATAAATATATAAATATAAATACTCATTGTGATATTTGGAGTACCAAAATGGTTGAAGTGTAAACATTTTTGTCAAAAATCATTACATCCACAGAAAATTGTTGTTTGTTGAGCTTTATGGGCCGGCGGAGTCATTGGTCCAAATGTCTTCTAAAACGATGATGGCCAGAATGTTACTATCAACGGTGAACGATACAGACACATGATTAGGATTACCATAAAATGTACCTCAATTAACTGGCGTTAATCTTGGTGACATGTGGTTCCAACAGGACGGAGCCACATGCCACACTGCACACGTTACAATTGATTTACACAAAGAAACTTTTGATGAACGAATTGTTTCACATAATGGTCCTATTAATTGGCCACCAAGATCGTGAGATTCGGTCCCATTGGATTATTTTCTTCGAGGCCTACGCCGATAAAACAGAGACAATTAAATTCCTGGAAATCAACATTTGAAGAGTTATTGGCGAAGTACGGCCGCAATGCTGTGAAAAGTGTGTGGAAATTGGAGTTCCAGAACGCAACTTGTACGTGCCAGCCGTGGCGGCCACATGACCGACATCTTATTTGAGCATTAATATCATAAAATTATCTATCCAATAAACCTAGTTTAATTGATATTATTAGTGTTTTATTCGAATTTAAAGTTGTGTAACACTAAAAAGAACACCCTTTAGTATTTTCTGAAAAAATTTGGTGAGTGACACTGTTGAAAAACGTCGTAAAAAAAAATATTTTTATTTCCTTTCTTAAAAATCGGATTTCCATCCGGGAATCAGAATGCATTTATAAATTTTCAATTTTACTATTAAAAAATAACAAATTTTATATCATACCATGTCGTGCATTGCTGGATTCTGTACAGCTACACTTCGTCACAGCTAGATTTGCTAGTCAACTGCAACTTCGAAAGACAAAAATAATGACTGCCGTTTTGGGCATTGGTGAGGCCAACTAAATTATTTATGGTTTCTTTGTGAGCTTGTTCTGAACACGGATTTCAGACTTTAGAAGTAGCATCAATGCAGTCATCACACAAAATATCACTAACAGTTTGATTCTTCGAACATTTAACTAGCTGATCCTTCTTTCAACTTGTCACAGCAAATAGATCTTCTCATTGGAGTGGGTCTATCTTTCGAGTTGTTGTTCATAGATCAGATTTCGCTGGCTCATGGGTTGCCATTGCTGCAAAACACACAATTTGGTTGGATTCTCTTTGGTGGAGGGCATCATGCCCCCAAACTCTCATCATTCGTCGCAAGTCAACGAGTTTTGGATTACATTAGTCCCAACACTCACCTGGATCAGTTAGTGCATCGAATGCGTGAAGAAGAGCGTCTACGTGAGATGAAATTAGGTTAAGCAAGGGTCAACGGGGTGAAGAGCAACATTTGGCTGATGAACGTCGTAAGTTGGCAATTGAATGTGAGCGTTAAGAGCGCGAGAAGTCTGAGTTGCTACACTTGGGGAGAGAATATGGAGATAAAGTTTTAATTATTGTATATTTGTTAACTGGTGTTTCATATGTTGAAGTATTTACTTGAGTTTTGTAGTCTCATTTTCTTAAATCGATTCCATTTAATGTGTGTAAATCTATAAAAGATGATTTTTATGACTGATTTTTGTAAATTTTGAAACAGCATATTTGCTTAAAGCCCAGTCAAATAAGGATTTTTCTGCGGAATGAAAGCAAATAGCCTGAAAATTGGTACACATATTTGGTTTGTCATCTTATATATGATCTCAAAAGTCAAGGTCTGTGTGGTGTATGCCAGTTAAGATATTCAAAGTCAAAGGTCACAAAAATCAGTTTGTTTTAAATATCTTGTTTCCTATGCTTTAAATGACAATTACTGTTTAGACAAAAAATTCTGTTGGCGGCTCTCCTTGATAACGTCAGAATCGAATCAACCACAGCATCGCTGGAAAATATTGGTTCAGACCTTGGGATCACCAAGTGGCTCGGTAATATGCTTAACTGTCGGGTGATAATAAACAGGTCACAAGAGGCACTCCACAGCGGGGAGTTATATCCCCTCTCATTTGGAACCTAGTCCGGAATGATCTGCTTTTGAGCCAGCAAAGGAAAAGGAGAGGGGTAGAATATCGACTTACACGGATGATTTGGTTTTAATGGTGGCGGGTAAATTTTTACCCATAATCAGTGAACGAATTGAATCCTTTTCAGGTACCACTCTGCGGTAGGTCAACCCGGATAAGACCGAGCTGATGTTGTTCACAAGGAAATATAAGATGCCTAGCTTCAGGCTACCGTGTTTAGGTGGTACGCAATTAAAACTAGCGAAAGAAGGTCTTGAAGCTCTCTTGGAAGAGTAACTCTGAACAAAGAATGAAAAAGTCATTGGGCGCTTTCCACGTCTGTAAGAGTACGTTTGACAAGAGATGGGGCTTCACTGGTTTTATACAGCGGTTGTAAGACCGATCTTAACCTGTGGAAACCTAGTGTAATGGGAAGCGGCAAATACCAACTCACACCTATAAAATTTTCAAAAGGAGCAAAGAATAGCTTGTGTAGGAATTACTGGATTACTACGATCTACCACCGGGCGGCTCTGGAAGTCATTCTCTATGTGACACCGGTGGGAACATATCTCAAGTAAGTGTCGGCTAGAACAGCAGTCAGACTCCGGGAGATGGATCTTCTTAAGCTCTTTGTCGCTGGTCACACCACTATCCTACAAGAAGTGTGGATTCAAGCTCATGGTGGAGTATGTGAGTACTGTGTGCCAGCGTTAAAATGGAATGACAATTTTAAGACAAGATTCCCGGGTAGATATAATTGGAAGTGGGTTTACGTCAATGGACGGGATAAGCTTTCGATATATTTTGACGGCTCCAAGACGGTAGACTGTACAGGTGCAATCATCTTCTCCGAGGAGATATTAGTTCAGTTATCGCACCGTCACCTGACTGATTTTGCATTTTCCGGGCAGAAATCTACGCGGCAGGCAGCAAAGATAATAAACCATTTGGGGAGACCCCAAGGCACATATCGATTTATGTTGACAGCCAGGCCGCTATCATGGTTCTGTCAGCCCACAGCTTCAAGAGCAAAATCATACGAAATACGGTAAAAGCTCTTAACCCAGCAAGGCAATACTCTATCAAGCTTATCTGGGTGCTGGGTCATTTCGGTATCCAAGGTAATGAGATGGCGGATGAGTGTGCCAGGAAAGGCTTGGCAATCAGTGTCCGATATTTATAGATAATAACAGGGGATATCCTTCCATGCCTGGAGTTGAAAACCAAAGATCTAGCAGGCAGGAAGTGGCTAATGAATCTGGCTGCACTGTCGCTGGGACACTCTGCCCTTCCTATCAACCAAAGAGAACCTAGGAGCTCCTAAATTTCAACAAGAAAAGGATTCGGACGATGAGCTAAGATATCGGGCTGGTGGTCCACAGGATGCAGGTTCCACATCAGGACTTCTGTCGTAGCTGTGAAGATGAGGAGGAACCAGAGAGCATCTAACACCACATCTGTGATTGGCGTGCTCTTTTTAGTAGTCGAGCCCGGTTTCTTGGGAAATCGTTCTTCGGGGAGTTGGGTAGTCCGGCAAAGAAAAAGGGTAATCTCTCGAACTATTCTTGGACAGAAGTGGAATACCCCTTACCCTTCACAATTCCCACACTCTTTCACTTTTTATCAGGCATCACAATTGGCCCTAGGGCTTCGGGGTGAACTCGCGAACGATCCCGAGTGGCCTGCATAACACAACCTAACGCCATCTGAGTTTCATATTCCTATGTTTAGATTTATTGCTGACATTGTTTGGCAAGCAACGTGTAGATTGCAGTAAACATTTGCACCATTTGACCGAAGCAATCGTCTATGCGGGAATTCAGAAGTTTGGATCTGTTCAACCAGCGGTATTGATGGTAATTTTGTGAGTGCTGTTGCGGTTCTCTCAATTGTTGCTCTTATATGCTGTGGTGCTGATTGACTAGTTGCTGTTGCTATCGATTGTGTAGTGACTTGTTTTTCTGCTGGGGAGATTCCCGTAACCTCGGCTGATGCAAATATTGAGGTTGCTACACCTGCGTTTGTGACTTTGCTTGGTTTATCTGCATCTGTTGTGATCATTGTTCTTGAGTTGTATGCTGTTGTATTTGTTGGCGTTGCAATTTTACCTCTGTTGGTTCTTTACATGCATTTACGTATGAAAATCCTGCTACCATTTGATTGTTGGTTGTTGGGGGAGGCGAACAAGAGCCGTCTTTAGACGAAAAGTTGGGGTCTTCTTGCCACCATCTCTTTGTAGACGGTGCACCTTTTATAGTTAGCCGTATCTCATCGCAGAGAGCACACTTTGCAGGATCTGTTGGTTTCAAACAAGAGAAAGAAGTGTGGTCACCATCTTACTTCACGCATCGGAATTGCTTCCTGCAGCAACGTTGAGTGTGACCGAATTTCTGGCAAGTGATGTCTATACGGTTATGAGGTGGTTCCATTCTGACTGCTTGCCGACACAGCCAAGTAACATTTAATATATCTTTATTCTTGGGCTTGGCGCAAAAACCCCAAAAAATATATTAAGTGACCGATCATCAGCTCTAATAATCGGGTTGTGTGTGTGACGAACTTTGTGACCAGCTGAGCTAGCTCACTTTTAATAATGTCAGTATTGTCTGTAATCGGTATGTGTGATAAGACACATTTTGAATATCTAGGTGTTCGATGATTTTACGATACGCTTTAGTTGTGAAAGGCAGAACTCTGAGTTCTCTGCTGCTCAATAATTTAGTTACATATGAGCTTGTCTCAGTAAATGAATCCAGGAAATCCATGAATGCGTTGATTTCTTTAACCCCAATTACAAATATTATGGGAGGTTTATTTGTTTTCAGTTGTAGTTGGGTGCCCGTGCAGCTGTTATAGCCGATGATTTGGTTTCTTGAAGATGTTGATTCCTCTTTCATTGTGACTGTCTCTTGATGAGTTTTGGTTTCAGACTCAGTTTCCGAAACTGTCTGGGATGGCATCATGCCTTGGTTTGTGTTGTAGTCCATGAAATCGTGTGAATCGTTGTCAAATTCAGCATCCAAATCGCTGCTCAAGGGAGAAAATTTATTTTTGGCTAGCATAGCACGTCTTTCAATACCGTTCGATGTAGTTGGAGTTTCATCATTGTCGCAGGTGCGACTTAATTTCTTTAGGTTTGGGGAGGTTGGTGATTGTAGGGGTTTTTAAGCCTTTAATTTATTAATTGATTCAGTGACTTTTAATGGTGAGTTCACTAGCCCCTGTTTTTGATGCTGTTGGCATGGTGTTATTGGTTGAATACATCGTGAGGGGGGAAGTGGGCGATCCGTCCGGATAAACTTCCAATAAACCACGCAGTCAAGGTTTGTTTAAAGAAAAAAGAATAAGGCAAAAAGAACACGATTTTATAACTGTCAGGAAATGCACAAAAGAAATGACCGATTATCCAAAATACTAAGTGTCTGCGCTCAAGACTGCACTCGTTTAATAAGTTTAATAAGAACTTGGAATCTTGTTCATTGGAATTAAAATTTATTTGAAATTGATGGTTTGACTATTAAAAACAATAAATTTATCGATAAACAGCAATGAGAAAAAAAAATTGTGTGAATCAAATTTCGAACATGTTCTGATCTCAGAAAACATCATATACAGAAAGAAAAGAGAGAAATAAATACAAAAATAACAACGCACAAAATTAAAAAAGCAGCAAAGCAGAAACAATGAAAGAAATGTACTTCAATAAAATTTTTGTGCATGATTTTGCAAAAACTTAATCCTATAAAAAAACTTATTTTCTTATTTTTATATAATTAAACAAGTTTTGTGTTTGTGAGCAGATTGGAATAAAACAAACACCAACATTTTCATAATGAATCACACTGTTCATTGGTGATAATATGTATGAAAATCCGTTCGGTAGTTTTTGAATTTATCGCGAATATACAGATATACGCAGCTGGGAACTTTGTTTTATAATATGTTTAGATACATCAAAACAGTTTCTATTAGTTTTCGTCAATTCAATCTTTTATTGAAGAAATTTGGTCTGAGATTACCAACATAGCATATATACCTGGTATGGCAATGGTCTTTCAGAATTTGAAAAAAGAATTGTGTCACTATTTTTCTGTAAAAGAACTATAAGGGAATTCTGGGCAAACGTGGCCCCCTTTTTTAATGCAGCTTTAGATATGACAAAATTAGCAGTCGACTGAAATGAATCTGTGTTGGATTTATCTGCCGATGGATTTTTGGGATTCAAGTCTGAAAATTTGGAAACCTTTTGGCTAAAATGAAAAACAGAATACCTAGAATCAGTGTTTGATTCAGTCAGTTGTGCGAGTTGACGTTTTCGTCAGTCATCCAAAAATAGCATATATATAGCAAATGGGAGAAATTGGTTAACGCAGAATAGGTGCACACTTCACATTAATGTGACTCATGGGTATTTTTTTTAAATTTTGGCTTTGTTTGTTATATCTGGGAAATAACACCCATTTAAACTTCTACATCTTATACATGATAGAAAAGGTTTTAAGAATAAGTGTGATTTGAATGTAACGTAATTGCTAACTCACCTTGATATGTTTTCACGTCCCTTGGAATTCCGGCCCATTTCATCCAGTTTACTCTCCTTCGATTCACGTATATGATCCTTTAGGAAACAGAAAATAAAGAAAAGAGAAAAATAAATTAATCCAACCCCAAAAGTGAGCAAAGGATACATAAAAACCAGAAAGAAGGCTATCATTGGCTATGCCAAAGATGTAATACTCTTCACGCTCCTCCGGGTTACATCCAACCTTCCTTTCTTAGCATCACATCAGTTTGAGTGGCAATTTTATTGTAAATGTATTCTTTAAACTAGCAAACCGCCCCGCTTTGCACGGGTGCAATTTAAAAAATATCGCTTTGGTATTGATAGCATGCAATTTTATTAATTAATTTTTTAACAAATTTTTGTTTACAATATGTCTTTGTATACAATTTCTACCGTTTTTTTGTGATTATACAATACGAACAGAAGTGACGCGTGAAAGAGCTACATATAACTGTCCATGGGAAAAACACTGAATGCTCAGGTCTAATCCCAAAACGTTGAATGTTTGACCTTGTGATGTGATAATTGTCATTGAAAATGACAATTTTATAGGAAACTGCAATTTTCTAAATTGGAAAGGTAGATCCGTTAGTATCAATGGAATCCGGGGAATTAAAACGATTTCTCCAGTTCCACATCCGGTCAGTATTTTACACTCTATTATGTAGTTTTTTTTTAATGATTTTATCTGTAAACATGTACTATTGCACAATTTTGGTGGATTAAGGTTCCGTAATCAAATAGGGACACCCTACTTTTAAAACTAATTTATGTAGGCGCAAACCAGAAGGCTGTAGAGAATTAAGAAATTCTTTTGGGAAATGAACAGCCTCTTCCAGATCAATAGCATTGTCTACAGAGTAGTATGTTTGAGTCAGTCTATTGATCTTTGACAGAATTAAATGATTTACTTTACCTATTTGATCGTTGGTAGGTGACATTTTTTCCTTATATTGCAAGTAAACAAATGTTTTCTCTACCTTATAGTATGGCTTAAATGATAATAATAATTACTTTAATTTAATTCTAAAATCACATTTGAAGAAACTTTGCTGTGTAAAGAATGAAAAGCTGCAATATTGTAGTGGCAGTAAATGCTTTTTCCATAAATTATAACACTATTACAACTACATTAATTTTATAAGCGAACAAAACGGAACTCGTCCGCAAAGCCAACCTGTGAAATTATCAAAATACAGTATTGGTAAATGGGAAAAGAACTACTTTTTGAACTGTTTTGTGAACCAAAAAGAGCTGTTTGATGTTGTAGTGAATTACAAATACCTGTTTTGGTGAATGTCAAAAAAAGTGCTGCTGTCTTTAGTGAATGACAAATATGGATAAATAATGATAATAAGCATAATTACTTTTATTATTGAATCAATTATTTATGTACATGCAAACTTTTCTAAGGAAATTCTTTAATTAACAGTCAACGTATCAAAATACGTTGCGTGGTTTAGAAGTAATCTGTATTCTAACTTCTTGAAATTTCGACTTTGCTTTATACTACTTACGTAAAGAAGTTTGCCATTTAATTTGGGTTTGTATGGGAGGTACCATTCCTGGTAACCCTAGGATCATGAAATTTATATGGTTCATGAATATCGATCAGGAACTTATAGTGTCCAAATTTCAGTTCGATACGTTAAAAAACAAAAAACTTTTTCTAACAAGAACAATAATTTAAAGGGGTGTTTGTATGGGAGGTACCCCACCTTGTAGCCCTGTGTAAAATTTCAGCTCTCTAGCTCAAAAACTGAGGGCTTAGTTTGCATATATACAGAGAGACAGACGGACAGACCGACATGGCTAAATCAACTCGTCCCATGGAGCTGATCACAAATATATATACTTTATGTGGTCTGCGATGTCTCCTTCTGTGTGTTACAAACTTCATGAGAAACATAATACTATTCACTCCCGTGAAGAGTATAAAAATCACAACAGTAATATGTTGTATTTAATAATGATGTCACTCAAATTCACTAATGTGCAAAACGAACATTAAAGCAAAGAACAATCAATGTAGTCCCAACATCAATACTATGTTAAGACTTTAAATTCTAATTGACTCCACTTATCACTATTATCACATTTGTAATTACTGCAAGTAACGGTATATCCGATTCAATGTATATTTCACTTGTATTTACATATATACAAGTATGTAAATAATTTATGTATATTTATTTTAAAAGAAAACTGTTCCTATATTAAAAAGAAAACTGTAAATATATACAATATCAATGCACATATGCAAGTATCCTGTTTCTAGATTTTGATCGTTGGCGAGTGCAGACGGCTTATCAATTGGCTCTTGTGAGTTCTTTATCAATAAAATAATCATTAAAAAAAAACAAAACAACAAGAAAGAAAAGTGTAACGGTTTTCACCCGTTGCGCGTCCGACGAGTGTCTTGCATACGACCAGCAACAAAAAAAAAAATTACTTTTATAAAAAAATTTGTATGCAAAGTGCATTATCTCAACAAAAATGTGTCGATGAACTCAGTTCATTGTATGGCGATAAAGCACCATCAAAAACCACAGTATATCGCTGTGAATTCAATCGTGGTCGTAGTTCACTCGCCGACGAATTCCGTGAAGGTCGTCCAAAATCGGTTGTTGTGCCAAAAAATTTCGATGCAGTGCATGAACTGATAATGCAAGGTCGTCATGTGACATATCGTGAGATAGAAGCATCCTTGCACATTAGTTCCACTTCAGTACATTCGATTTTGCATGAACACTTGGTTGTAAAAAAAATTTGCAGTCGTTGGATACCCCAAAACTTATCAATAGCTCAAAAAAAAGGCTTGCGTCGATTGGTGTAAGATAATGCTTAAAAAGTTTGACCGTGGTGCTTCAAAAGACGTATATAAGAAGGTGACAGGTGACGAAATATAAATATATGCGTAGAAACCGGAAACAAAACAGCAATCGACCGTGTGGGAGTTCCAAGAAGACTCAGAAGCAACAAAAGTTGTTCGCACTAGAAGCACTGCGAGGCAATTTCTTCGGCCGAATGGGTCATGTAGCCACTGTTATGCTTGTGCAACGTAGCACGGTCAATTTTGAGTGGTACACGACCATTTGTTTGCTGGAAGTCTTCAGAGAAATTCGCAAAAAAACCGCCGAAAACGAATCATTCTCCATTCTAACAATTCAAGCCCTCACATATCTCGTCAAACAGGTGAATTTTTGAACAGTCAAAACATCGAATTGATGAGTCATCCTTCGTACAGTCCTGATTTGGCACCCAAAGACTTCTTCTTGTTCCCGAATATCAAAGGTAAACTGCGTGGTCAACGATTTACGAGCACCGAAGAAGCAGTTGAAGCGTTCAAAAACCATCTTTTGGAAGTCTCTCAAGAGGAATGGAAAAACTGTTGAGACAAATGGTTTGAATGAATGCAAAAGTGCATTGATCATCATGGTGAATATTTTGAAAAACAATAAAAAAATTTAAAAATGTTTGTAATTACTTGCTGTTCCCGAAATATGAATAGTACCCCTTGTACTATCATGTGACAGAGACACAAAATAATAATGTAACCAGAAAGGAGGCTATCATTGGTTATGCCAAAGATGTAATACTCACGCTGCTACGAGTTGCATCTAACCTTCCTTTCTAATCATCACATCGGTTTGAGTGGCAATTTTATTGTACTTTTATTCTTTATAAGTTTCTCATTTAATTTGGGTTTATATGGGAGGTACCCCTCCTGGAAACTCTACGATTTACACGGTTGATAGATATAGATCCGAAACTTATAGTGTCCAAATTTCAGTTCGATATGTAAAAAAACACAAAACTTTTTCTAATAAGAACATTAATTTAAAGGGTGGTTTGTATGGGAGTTACCTCCCCTAGTGGTCAGATTCGGCTGATTCCGACAAAAGAAACCTATGTGCAAAATTTCAGCTCTCTAGCTCAAAAACTGAGGGACTAGATTGCATACATACAGCCAGACAGACAGACGTCCAAACGGACATGGAAAATCAACTCGTCTCATCACAAATGTATGTACTTTATGTGCTCTGCGATGTCTCCTTCTGTGTGTTACAGATTTCATGACAAACGAATAATACTATTCACTTCCGTGAAGTGTATAAAAACAAGCAATGCAGGAGTAGAGAACGAAATTGATATTGCAAGTGTCAGTCCCAACATACAAGTGGATGACACCAACAAAAACAATAACAACAAAACCAAAAATAACAACAAAAAGGTGCCGCCATTATTAATAGAAAATATTGAATCAAGCAAAAGGTCATTAGCAAACGTTTAAAAATCAATTACTTCCGAGTTAAAGAGGCTAGCAATAAAAATGGGAAAAAAATAACATTAAATTTGAATGACATTGACAATTACAAGAAAGTAAAAGATTATCTCAAGAAAGCTAAAGTGAAGTTCTTTACGTACTCTCCCAAAAGCTTCTAAACAAAATTCTACCTATTGAAAGGTCTGAGCTCTACACACATACCCGGAGGTAATTTTTGCGGAACTTGGAGAAATCGAAACCGAAACCTTAAAAATCATAAAAGTAAGCTAATTTACCACCAGTGCTTTAATTAATCAAAACACCGCTTTACCAAAGTTTTTCAAATCCTGCGGAAAGCAACATAAACGATTTAAAAGCAATCAAAAACTTACTCTACAGATGCATTAGATGGGAGGCATTGCGAAGAGCGGAAATACCAGAGTGCAGGTACTGCCAAGGAGTTTTTTACAGTGCAGCGAATTCTTTCCTAACAGCCAATTGTGTTAAATGTGGAGGAAAATATAGCAGCAAGGATTGCACTAACAATATATCAACATATTCATATCACATCATATCCCAAGAAGAAGGCAGTGATAAGCTATTCTGCGTACTATGCAACAAGTATGGGTACAGATAATGATTTTATCTGTGAACGTGTACCATTGCATAATTTTGGTGGATTAAGGTTCCGTAATAAAATAGGGACACCCTACTTTTAAAACTAAATTATGTGGGCGCAAACCAGAAGGCTGTAGAGAATTAAGAAATTCTTTTGGGAAATGAACAGCCTCTTCCAGATCAATAGCATTGTCTACAGAGTAGTATGTTTGAGTCAGTCTATTGATCTTTGACAGAATTAAATGATTTACTTTACCTATTTGATCGTTGGTAGGTGACATTTTTTCCTTATATTGCAAGTAAACAAATGTTTTCTCTACCTTATAGTATGGCTTAAATGATAATAATAATTACTTTAATTTAATTCTAAAATCACATTTGAAGAAACTTTGCTGTGTAAAGAATGAAAAGCTGCAATATTGTAGTGGCAGTAAATGCTTTTTCCATAAATTATAACACTATTACAACTACATTAATTTTATAAGCGAACAAAACGGAACTCGTCCGCAAAGCCAACCTGTGAAATTATCAAAATACAGTATTGGTAAATGGGAAAAGAACTACTTTTTGAACTGTTTTGTGAACCAAAAAGAGCTGTTTGATGTTGTAGTGAATTACAAATACCTGTTTTGGTGAATGTCAAAAAAAGTGCTGCTGTCTTTAGTGAATGACAAATATGGATAAATAATGATAATAAGCATAATTACTTTTATTATTGAATCAATTATTTATGTACATGCAAACTTTTCTAAGGAAATTCTTTAATTAACAGTCAACGTATCAAAATACGTTGCGTGGTTTAGAAGTAATCTGTATTCTAACTTCTTGAAATTTCGACTTTGCTTTATACTACTTACGTAAAGAAGTTTGCCATTTAATTTGGGTTTGTATGGGAGGTACCATTCCTGGTAACCCTAGGATCATGAAATTTATATGGTTCATGAATATCGATCAGGAACTTATAGTGTCCAAATTTCAGTTCGATACGTTAAAAAACAAAAAACTTTTTCTAACAAGAACAATAATTTAAAGGGGTGTTTGTATGGGAGGTACCCCACCTTGTAGCCCTGTGTAAAATTTCAGCTCTCTAGCTCAAAAACTGAGGGCTTAGTTTGCATATATACAGAGAGACAGACGGACAGACCGACATGGCTAAATCAACTCGTCCCATGGAGCTGATCACAAATATATATACTTTATGTGGTCTGCGATGTCTCCTTCTGTGTGTTACAAACTTCATGAGAAACATAATACTATTCACTCCCGTGAAGAGTATAAAAATCACAACAGTAATATGTTGTATTTAATAATGATGTCACTCAAATTCACTAATGTGCAAAACGAACATTAAAGCAAAGAACAATCAATGTAGTCCCAACATCAATACTATGTTAAGACTTTAAATTCTAATTGACTCCACTTATCACTATTATCACTTTTGTAATTACTGCAAGTAACGGTATATCCGATTCAATGTATTAATTTATGTATATTTATTTTAAAAGAAAACTGTTCCTATATTAAAAAGAAAACTGTAAATATATACAATATCAATGCACATATGCAAGTATCCTGTTTCTAGATTTTGATCGTTGGCGAGTGCAGACGGTTTATCAATTGGCTCTTGTGAGTTCTTTATCAATAAAATAATCATTAAAAAAAAACAAAACAACAAGAAAGAAAAGTGCAACGGTTTTCACCCGTTGCGCGTCCGACGAGTGTCTTGCATACGACCAGCAACAAAAAAAAAAATTACTTTTATAAAAAAATTTGTATGCAAAGTGCATTATCTCAACAAAAATGTGTCGATGAACTCAGTTCATTGTATGGCGATAAAGCACCATCAAAAACCACAGTATATCGCTGTGAATTCAATCGTGGTCGTAGTTCACTCGCCGACGAATTCCGTGAAGGTCGTCCAAAATCGGTTGTTGTGCCAAAAAATTTCGATGCAGTGCATGAACTGATAATGCAAGGTCGTCATGTGACATATCGTGAGATAGAAGCATCCTTGCACATTAGTTCCACTTCAGTACATTCGATTTTGCATGAACACTTGGTTGTAAAAAAAATTTGCAGTCGTTGGATACCCCAAAACTTATCAATAGCTCAAAAAAAAGGCTTGCGTCGATTGGTGTAAGATAATGCTTAAAAAGTTTGACCGTGGTGCTTCAAAAGACGTATATAAGAAGGTGACAGGTGACGAAATATAAATATATGCGTAGAAACCGGAAACAAAACAGCAATCGACCGTGTGGGAGTTCCAAGAAGACTCAGAAGCAACAAAAGTTGTTCGCACTAGAAGCACTGCGAGGCAATTTCTTCGGCCGAATGGGTCATGTAGCCACTGTTATGCTTGTGCAACGTAGCACGGTCAATTTTGAGTGGTACACGACCATTTGTTTGCTGGAAGTCTTCAGAGAAATTCGCAAAAAAACCGCCGAAAACGAATCATTCTCCATTCTAACAATTCAAGCCCTCACATATCTCGTCAAACAGGTGAATTTTTGAACAGTCAAAACATCGAATTGATGAGTCATCCTTCGTACAGTCCTGATTTGGCACCCAAAGACTTCTTCTTGTTCCCGAATATCAAAGGTAAACTGCGTGGTCAACGATTTACGAGCACCGAAGAAGCAGTTGAAGCGTTCAAAAACCATCTTTTGGAAGTCTCTCAAGAGGAATGGAAAAACTGTTGAGACAAATGGTTTGAATGAATGCAAAAGTGCATTGATAATCATGGTGAATATTTTGAAAAACAATAAAAAAATTTAAAAATGTTTGTAATTACTTGCTGTTCCCGAAATATGAATAGTACCCCTTGTACTATCATGTGACAGAGACACAAAACAATAATGTAACCAGAAAGGAGGCTATCATTGGTTATGCCAAAGATGTAATACTCACGCTGCTACGAGTTGCATCTAACCTTCCTTTCTAATCATCACATCGGTTTGAGTGGCAATTTTATTGTACTTTTATTCTTTATAAGTTTCTCATTTAATTTGGGTTTATATGGGAGGTACCCCTCCTGGAAACTCTACGATTTACACGGTTGATAGATATAGATCCGAAACTTATAGTGTCCAAATTTCAGTTCGATATGTAAAAAAACACAAAACTTTTTCTAATAAGAACATTAATTTAAAGGGTGGTTTGTATGGGAGTTACCTCCCCTAGTGGTCAGATTCGGCTGATTCCGACAAAAGAAACCTATGTGCAAAATTTCAGCTCTCTAGCTCAAAAACTGAGGGACTAGATTGCATACATACAGCCAGACAGACAGACGTCCAAACGGACATGGAAAATCAACTCGTCTCATCACAAATGTATGTACTTTATGTGCTCTGCGATGTCTCCTTCTGTGTGTTACAGATTTCATGACAAACGAATAATACTATTCACTTCCGTGAAGTGTATAAAAACAAGCAATGCAGGAGTAGAGAACGAAATTGATATTGCAAGTGTCAGTCCCAACATACAAGTGGATGACACCAACAAAAACAATAACAACAAAACCAAAAATAACAACAAAAAGGTGCCGCCATTATTAATAGAAAATATTGAATCAAGCAAAAGGTCATTAGCAAACGTTTAAAAATCAATTAATGGGAAAAAAATAACATTAAATTTGAATGACATTGACAATTACAAGAAAGTAAAAGATTATCTCAAGAAAGCTAAAGTGAAGTTCTTTACGTACTCTCCCAAAAGCTTCTAAACAAAATTCTACCTATTGAAAGGTCTGAGCTCTACACACATACCCGGAGGTAATTTTTGCGGAACTTGGAGAAATCGAAACCGAAACCTTAAAAATCATAAAAGTAAGCTAATTTACCACCAGTGCTTTAATTAATCAAAACACCGCTTTACCAAAGTTTTTCAAATCCTGCGGAAAGCAACATAAACGAATTAAAAGCAATCAAAAACTTACTCTACAGATGCATTAGATGGGAGGCATTGCGAAGAGCGGAAATACCAGAGTGCAGGTACTGCCAAGGAGTTTTTTACAGTGCAGCGAATTCTTTCCTAACAGCCAATTGTGTTAAATGTGGAGGAAAATATAGCAGCAAGGATTGCACTAACAATATATCAACATATTCATATCACATCATATCCCAAGAAGAAGGCAGTGATAAGCTATTCTGCGTACTATGCAACAAGTATGGGTACAGATAATGATTTTATCTGTGAACGTGTACCATTGCATAATTTTGGTGGATTAAGGTTCCGTAATAAAATAGGGACACCCTACTTTTAAAACTAAATTATGTGGGCGCAAACCAGAAGGCTGTAGAGAATTAAGAAATTCTTTTGGGAAATGAACAGCCTCTTCCAGATCAATAGCATTGTCTACAGAGTAGTATGTTTGAGTCAGTCTATTGATCTTTGACAGAATTAAATGATTTACTTTACCTATTTGATCGTTGGTAGGTGACATTTTTTCCTTATATTGCAAGTAAACAAATGTTTTCTCTACCTTATAGTATGGCTTAAATGATAATAATAATTACTTTAATTTAATTCTAAAATCACATTTGAAGAAACTTTGCTGTGTAAAGAATGAAAAGCTGCAATATTGTAGTGGCAGTAAATGCTTTTTCCATAAATTATAACACTATTACAACTACATTAATTTTATAAGCGAACAAAACGGAACTCGTCCGCAAAGCCAACCTGTGAAATTATCAAAATACAGTATTGGTAAATGGGAAAAGAACTACTTTTTGAACTGTTTTGTGAACCAAAAAGAGCTGTTTGATGTTGTAGTGAATTACAAATACCTGTTTTGGTGAATGTCAAAAAAAGTGCTGCTGTCTTTAGTGAATGACAAATATGGATAAATAATGATAATAAGCATAATTACTTTTATTATTGAATCAATTATTTATGTACATGCAAACTTTTCTAAGGAAATTCTTTAATTAACAGTCAACGTATCAAAATACGTTGCGTGGTTTAGAAGTAATCTGTATTCTAACTTCTTGAAATTTCGACTTTGCTTTATACTACTTACGTAAAGAAGTTTGCCATTTAATTTGGGTTTGTATGGGAGGTACCATTCCTGGTAACCCTAGGATCATGAAATTTATATGGTTCATGAATATCGATCAGGAACTTATAGTGTCCAAATTTCAGTTCGATACGTTAAAAAACAAAAAACTTTTTCTAACAAGAACAATAATTTAAAGGGGTGTTTGTATGGGAGGTACCCCACCTTGTAGCCCTGTGTAAAATTTCAGCTCTCTAGCTCAAAAACTGAGGGCTTAGTTTGCATATATACAGAGAGACAGACGGACAGACCGACATGGCTAAATCAACTCGTCCCATGGAGCTGATCACAAATATATATACTTTATGTGGTCTGCGATGTCTCCTTCTGTGTGTTACAAACTTCATGAGAAACATAATACTATTCACTCCCGTGAAGAGTATAAAAATCACAACAGTAATATGTTGTATTTAATAATGATGTCACTCAAATTCACTAATGTGCAAAACGAACATTAAAGCAAAGAACAATCAATGTAGTCCCAACATCAATACTATGTTAAGACTTTAAATTCTAATTGACTCCACTTATCACTATTATCACTTTTGTAATTACTGCAAGTAACGGTATATCCGATTCAATGTATATTTCACTTGTATTTACATATATACAAGTATGTAAATAATTTATGTATATTTATTTTAAAAGAAAACTGTTCCTATATTAAAAAGAAAACTGTAAATATATACAATATCAATGCACATATGCAAGTATCCTGTTTCTAGATTTTGATCGTTGGCGAGTGCAGACGGCTTATCAATTGGCTCTTGTGAGTTCTTTATCAATAAAATAATCATTAAAAAAAACAAAACAACAAGAAAGAAAAGTGCAACGGTTTTCACCCGTTGCGCGTCCGACGAGTGTCTTGCATACGACCAGCAACAAAAAAAAAAATTACTTTTATAAAAAAATTTGTATGCAAAGTGCATTATCTCAACAAAAATGTGTCGATGAACTCAGTTCATTGTATGGCGATAAAGCACCATCAAAAACCACAGTATATCGCTGTGAATTCAATCGTGGTCGTAGTTCACTCGCCGACGAATTCCGTGAAGGTCGTCCAAAATCGGTTGTTGTGCCAAAAAATTTCGATGCAGTGCATGAACTGATAATGCAAGGTCGTCATGTGACATATCGTGAGATAGAAGCATCCTTGCACATTAGTTCCACTTCAGTACATTCGATTTTGCATGAACACTTGGTTGTAAAAAAAATTTGCAGTCGTTGGATACCCCAAAACTTATCAATAGCTCAAAAAAAAGGCTTGCGTCGATTGGTGTAAGATAATGCTTAAAAAGTTTGACCGTGGTGCTTCAAAAGACGTATATAAGAAGGTGACAGGTGACGAAATATAAATATATGCGTAGAAACCGGAAACAAAACAGCAATCGACCGTGTGGGAGTTCCAAGAAGACTCAGAAGCAACAAAAGTTGTTCGCACTAGAAGCACTGCGAGGCAATTTCTTCGGCCGAATGGGTCATGTAGCCACTGTTATGCTTGTGCAACGTAGCACGGTCAATTTTGAGTGGTACACGACCATTTGTTTGCTGGAAGTCTTCAGAGAAATTCGCAAAAAAACCGCCGAAAACGAATCATTCTCCATTCTAACAATTCAAGCCCTCACATATCTCGTCAAACAGGTGAATTTTTGAACAGTCAAAACATCGAATTGATGAGTCATCCTTCGTACAGTCCTGATTTGGCACCCAAAGACTTCTTCTTGTTCCCGAATATCAAAGGTAAACTGCGTGGTCAACGATTTACGAGCACCGAAGAAGCAGTTGAAGCGTTCAAAAACCATCTTTTGGAAGTCTCTCAAGAGGAATGGAAAAACTGCTGAGACAAATGGTTTGAATGAATGCAAAAGTGCATTGATCATCATGGTGAATATTTTGAAAAACAATAAAAAAATTTAAAAATGTTTGTAATTACTTGCTGTTCCCGAAATATGAATAGTACCCCTTGTACTATCATGTGACAGAGACACAAAACAATAATGTAACCAGAAAGGAGGCTATCATTGGTTATGCCAAAGATGTAATACTCACGCTGCTACGAGTTGCATCTAACCTTCCTTTCTAATCATCACATCGGTTTGAGTGGCAATTTTATTGTACTTTTATTCTTTATAAGTTTCTCATTTAATTTGGGTTTATATGGGAGGTACCCCTCCTGGAAACTCTACGATTTACACGGTTGATAGATATAGATCCGAAACTTATAGTGTCCAAATTTCAGTTCGATATGTAAAAAAACACAAAACTTTTTCTAATAAGAACATTAATTTAAAGGGTGGTTTGTATGGGAGTTACCTCCCCTAGTGGTCAGATTCGGCTGATTCCGACAAAAGAAACCTATGTGCAAAATTTCAGCTCTCTAGCTCAAAAACTGAGGGACTAGATTGCATACATACAGCCAGACAGACAGACGTCCAAACGGACATGGAAAATCAACTCGTCTCATCACAAATGTATGTACTTTATGTGCTCTGCGATGTCTCCTTCTGTGTGTTACAGATTTCATGACAAACGAATAATACTATTCACTTCCGTGAAGTGTATAAAAACAAGCAATGCAGGAGTAGAGAACGAAATTGATATTGCAAGTGTCAGTCCCAACATACAAGTGGATGACACCAACAAAAACAATAACAACAAAACCAAAAATAACAACAAAAAGGTGCCGCCATTATTAATAGAAAATATTGAATCAAGCAAAAGGTCATTAGCAAACGTTTAAAAATCAATTACTTCCGAGTTAAAGAGGCTAGCAATAAAAATGGGAAAAAAATAACATTAAATTTGAATGACATTGACAATTACAAGAAAATAAAAGATTATCTCAAGAAAGCTAAAGTGAAGTTCTTTACGTACTCTCCCAAAAGCTTCTAAACAAAATTCTACCTATTGAAAGGTCTGAGCTCTACACACATACCCGGAGGTAATTTTTGCGGAACTTGGAGAAATCGAAACCGAAACCTTAAAAATCATAAAAGTAAGCTAATTTACCACCAGTGCCTTAATTAATCAAAACACCGCTTTACCAAAGTTTTTCAAATCCTGCGGAAAGCAACATAAACGAATTAAAAGCAATCAAAAACTTACTCTACAGATGCATTAGATGGGAGGCATTGCGAAGAGCGGAAATACCAGAGTGCAGGTACTGCCAAGGAGTTTTTTACAGTGCAGCGAATTCTTTCCTCACAGCCAATTGTGTTAAATGTGGAGGAAAACATAGCAGCAAGGATTGCACTAACAATATATCAACATATTCATATCACATCATATCCCAAGAAGAAGGCAGTGATAAGCTATTCTGCGTACTATGCAACAAGTATGGACATTGCAAAAAATTCATTTCTCTCCAACAAAAATTTTGAGAGAGGAAAAAAACCTCACATCTAAAAAACCTAAAATCCAAACGATCTTCGTAAACAAAAATATCAGCTACGCAAATATGACAAAAATAAATAATGACACGAATCAGAATACTAAACACTTAGTAAATAATGCAGGCGATGCAACTATCGTAATGTTTTTGGAAATAAATAATGCTTTTCGTAGCATAACGCAACAAATAGTAAATTTACAAAATCAGTTTCAATTGCAAGTTAGGAGAATTGATACATTATACGATTTGTTAGAATCAAAATGAATATAGAGGATTACGCTACAGCAGAAATTTTATCTAAGAAAGTGAATATTATCTCTCTTAATGTTAACTCCTTAATAAACTTAAGCAGGAGAAATGATATAATGAAATTTATGGAAGAACATAACCTTGATATAATACTGTTATGTGAAACAAAACTGAATGAGAGAATCAAAATCCACTTCCAGAATTATTTTGTAGTGCGCAAAGACAGATTAAATTCAGACAGAGGAGGATGTACAGCTATACTGATAAAAATATCAAATACAAAGTTTATTCTAACCGCATTACAGAGGCTGTTGAGTTCTTCCTGAGGCGGTTCTGGCAGTCGGCTCTCAGTGAAATCGTCTTGTTGAATTGGTACTTCAGGTGGAGGAAAAACATAAAAACACGTCTACATTCTTGATGTTCTTAATTGCTTCTGTCTTTTATTTCTATCATTATAACTTCACTAACTTATCTATAATGCATTTCATACAATGCTTAACCTAACATAAGATAATTTCTAATGACTAAAAATAACTTAAGAGAATTAAAGAGAACAATTAACCCGAATAAGAGATGAAGATAAGAAAAAATTAAGAAATTGCAAACATTAGTAAATATGTAATATTAAAGCTTTATTTTATTAACAGTTCGGCGCCAACATACTCCCCGCCTTGGAAGCTCCTTCCAACCAACTTAAATCCCATTCGACTCCAGAGGTAGTGGGCATAACTTGTGTATGCAGCGCTTTAATACATCAGACTTTGTCTTCACTGTGACTACTCTAACGAGTCCGTCCTGTGCAGGGATCACTTCCATTACACTTCCTAGGCAGAAGGACCAGTGTACCTACTGCAATGTTGTTGTACACCTTAGTTCATTTTTGGCGCTGTTGGAGTAGGGTCAAGAATTCTTTTGACCACCGCCGCCATACTTCTTGCTGCATGGCAATGACTCGCTTATATCGATTCACCATGGACAGCCTTAAGATGTCTTCACAGTAGACCTCTGGTAGAGAGTTAAGAGGTCTACCTACGAGTAAATGACCTGGAGTTAATGCATCCAAGTCATTTGCATCAACGGTGAGAGGACAGAGTGGACGACCGTTCATTATTCCCTCTACTTGTGCCACCACTGTCGACATTTCTTCAAAGTTTAGTGCCATCCCGTTAACCTTGTTTGCCAACAGCCTCTTTGCTGCCTTAATTGCACTCTCCCATAGTCTCCTTAAATGTGATGATAAGGAGGTATAATTTTGAACTCAACACCTAAGGATCCACATTCGTTGATAAGCCTTTTTCTAGCTAAATACTTATGTAGCTTACAACAACCTCGAACTGCCCGCCGAGCTAGAGATCTACAATTGATAATCCAATATCTTTGACGTACAAATGCACATAAAGTTTGTTAATCCGATGCATAAAACGCAAAAGTGACTTTACCATTAAATGGTCGCTCGGCAATAATATAGGATGCTTGATTCTGAATGCAATATTTGCTTTAGCTAAACGTCCACCTACCCTTATCATAGCTACCCCTTCAGAGTGATCTATAAACGGAGAAAGCTTCTAGGCCCTTGCTGATTTTACTATCTTTTTTGCCCTTAGGCACGTGAACTCTTGAGAGAAGCACACATTCTGTACAAAGTGCAGTAACATAGCAAGCCTCTTTCTTCTTTCTATTACACTCAGTGTACTTGGATTCCTAATGTCAATTTTTCTACAGATTCGTAACCATCTATATATATAACCAAGGACTCGCTGCAACTTAGCAAAGTCATTTATGAATTTACAACTGCCAACAACCTCCTCATATCCCATAGAGAGTTGTTCATAAATCTATTCAACGCAATGTCATACGTGTCCCCTAAACTGGACTTATTTGCCCTAAATGCCAAGCGAACTATAAAACGCCCTGTCAAAGTTTGCTTCACATTTGCCAAAAAGTGATCTTTCCAAAATTTCTTTTCAGGCGTTTGCTGATTACTTGAACTGTGGATATATGCCATTTCCAAACAGATTCCACCCTCTTGGTCAACTTATCCTCTTTTGACTTCTCAGTAACTCTGCTCCTGATAATCCACAGATAACAGAAGGTGTACCGCCACAGACTGCAAACCATCCCAGAAGAGATTTCTGTAGCAATGGGGCATACGGTGCCAACCGAATTTGGCGTACTGCTAGCAATAAGAAGAGTAAGTCGATGCCTAACAATATATCAATGGTTTCGCTAAAATTAAATTTCGGATCTGCTAGCTTCACCCCCTTGGGTAAGTTCCATTGACCTTCTATCTTGGATGTATTAGACGCATATCTCGTAATGTGATTATGAACTAAAAATTGAGATGCTGTAGAGAATGATGAAAACCGCGATTTCAAAAGAATGTCCACGCAGGCTTGGACACCTGCTGTGGTATCGCCTATGCCATATAATGTTAACCCTGTATTCTCTACCTCAAACCCCAGCATTGCCGTAAGACTGCTGGTTGCGAAATTAACCTGACTGCCAGCATCAAGCACACACCTGTAATTCAAAAACTCATTTCCCTTACCCTTCACTAGAATCAATGTTGTTGACTGACTGAACCTCATTACAAGTACTATTGGAAGATCATCCTCTTTGTGAAAGTGCATGATGAAGACCCTTACATATTCTACAGCGTATATTGCGGCACACGTTCGTGCTATATCGTTTGCTAAAACAATTAACGCACAACGCCAATCTCTTCGCTTCCTGATACCTTTGCATCACATCCAGTCCTAGGAATTTGGGGCAATCCGACAACCTATGAGCACCAGTACACCTAAAGCAGGTTTCTTTTTCTTCCTTAATTACTGATTTCAACGTGGTTCGATTTTTTGAAGCCTTCCCACCAAACTTCGATTGATTCAATGACCTTTCCTGATTAAGTTCCCGACCTATCATTTTAGTGTAGCGACGAATTATAAATTTTGAGAGTACTTCCCAACTAGACAACTCTTCATTGCTGTAATCAAGCTCCCACCGTTGTAATGTTTCTTCATCTAGTTTGCTAGGTGCACCACGATTTCACTTAAAATATCTTCAGTCGAACCCAATGTATGTAATGCAGCTAACTCAGACGTTAATGCATCTACAATGCGCCTAAGGGAATTGCATACGCTTTAGCGACTTTCTTTAAGTTAAATAGCTCCCAGACATGAGCTTGAATAAAAAACGCTTTATTCTCAAAACGATTCTTTCTGCAACGCCTTATCATAATTTGAAGACGTAAGCTCTAAAGATTCTATTGCATTCAATGGTATGGGTCCTAAAGACGATCGCAAGGGTAAAAACTTCAATAAAGCATTAAGTTCGGAACTAGAATAAATAAGCGTAACAAATGTATTATATCAACTGTACCATTCGGTAAATTTCCCTGGAAAGGTATGAATAGAAATAGTGGGGAATCTTACATTCCTCGAAAAATTGGATCCACTCAATGAGGCCTGGTTAATCGCATTAATATGAAGTGCTGGGCCTGGTAATTCTGATCGTTGTTTTTGTTTCGCGATGCCCCCTAACATTCTTGCTCTTACCTCACAAAGCATTTCTTCGAACGTTTGTCTGAAACTATCGTTTAATTCACTTAATCCCTGTCTCCTTACTTCTGATTGAACATTGTTTAATTGTGAGAAAGTCGATTCCACTAGGCTTAACCTCGACTCTAGTTGCGCCAATGTCATCACTTCACAATTCTCTAATACATAATTCCTACTTCTTTCTTTTACAGAATTCAAAAAGTCAAGGTGCAAGTCATTTTCATTGGTAGAACGCCATCTGGGATATAGACGTTTATTAACTTGGAAATCACTTGCTTAATTTAGAACAGAATCGCCTTCCTACGATTGTAATCGCACGCATAAACAGATGAACACTCTTATGCAAACTAGTCGAATTGATTTCCTACGAATTAAAGCAAAAGCAAAAACAAACGAAGTCACAGAACTCAACTGCAAATCTAATACAACCTATAACAACTGATTGATTGAATCTAAAACCAATTCAATTCAATTTCAACTTAAACACAAACATAAATAACCCAGATCACTTCTTTCAATTTCAATTTCAAATTAAACAAAAGCGAAAATAAACCAGATCAGTTCTTTTAATTTCAATTCAATTCGCACACAATGTAAAGCAACAACTCGTAATAGTTTATTCAATTTTTATCCAATCTATGCTATCACTGTACGCACTGCTTGCAGAAAAAAGTAAATTACCTTTGATCATTACAGACATAAATGACATATAGCCCAGTCAATCAAGGCGAAAAAAGCGTAATCTGCGGAATGAAACCAAATAAGCTGAAAATTGGTACACATGTTTGTTTTGGCATTCTATACATGACCTCAAAAGTCTAGGTCTGTGTGGTGTGCGCAAGTCAAGATATTCAAGGTCAAAGGTCACCAAAATCAGTTTTTTGCAAATATCTTGTTTCTTATGCTTTTAATGAAAATTAATGTTTTAACAGAAGTTGTAGAGCATAAAATTCTCTCCAAATTTGGGGTTTGCCATTTTATTATACAGTTAACCGTTATGGAGATACAGCACGAACAGTGGGAAGCGAAATGAGTAAATAGTCGTTACTTTTCCACATGTTGGTATGCAGGAGGCAAACGGCTGAATAAAGAATTATGAAAAAAATACTAGAAATTCCTTATATTATTAGTAAAAGATCCCCAAAGTTAATTAAGCGACAAATCATTTGATTGGTGAGATGATAAAAAAAGAGCTACCTGCATTTACTCAATTTAGTAATATGTAGTTAATTTGTATTCAATAATGAGCTAAATATTCCTCTTCTTCACCATCGTCATCCTCATCTGTTCGTTTTCTAATACATACATCGTCATCTTTTCCTTTTCCAAATACGAAAAAATTAATATCCATAGCTTCTGGAATTGTGGGAAATGACCAAATTAATTGTCAAAGACCCCGTGATATTGGAAATATTGAAATAAAATTAAAACGTGTCGATAAAGTTTTACCAAAAAATCTATCACGATACACAATTGAAAAGTTCCTATTGATCCGTTGCTACTTTTCCAGAGAATAACTGTAAACAAGAAGTTTGAAAGTAATCTGAAACAATATCTACAATATGAACTGAGCCCATATCTTACATCTTTATTTGACAATGAAAGTATTAGAAAACCCATGAAATCAAAATTATGTAGCAATATGGCACCTATTGACATCGAACTAGAAGATAATGTGACATATATTATCGATGGTGTATTTCTTTTACATCGCGTCGTATGGAGCATTCTTCATTATTTTCAACAAATGCATCAAATATTTGCAAAAACATTATGGCTCAAATATTGTTGTAGTATTCGACGGTTACTCAGAGCACTGTAAAAATATTAAAGCAATGGAACAACTAAGAAGAACTGCAGCTGTTTCAACATCTTACGAACATTGTTCTGATGGAACAATGATTGTACCAATCAGCCAAGAAAAGTTTTTATCGAACAGATTTAACAAAAAAAACTTTATTGAAACGCTTATTGCAAAATTAGAAACTGTCAATATACATACCTACAAAACATGCCAGAAATTATGCTGATGTTCTTATCGTCGAAACAGCCATTGCAGAATCGGATCATCAAAAGACTGCTGTCATCGTAGAAGAAGATATTGATCTGTTAGTTATTTTAATAGGACGTACTCAAACACACCGGCAAGAAATATACTTTGAAAAAATTGGCAAGGGCAATGTGGAAACACGAATGTATTTGTTGAGAGCAGCCTCTCTTAAATTCGCTCTTTACCAAGATAAAGTAAAGTAAAGTAAAGTAAAGTAAAGTAAAGTAAAGTAAAGCAATATATAAAGTAAAGTAAAGTAACGGATCATATTGCATTGTGTTAATTTTGCCTATTTCTTTTTATGTTCAAGAAATCTTTGTATGTTTTTCAAAAAGTTAGTTGCAAATAAATTGTCAAGCAGAACGCACATCGGCGTTTAATAAATTAATCTTTTTATTTTATTTCGGTTTGATGATTTAAAAGTGGACAGCAAAAACTCTTGCTGTACCCCAAACATTGGTGACCCCGACGTGATAGTTGTGTGTAAAGCAAATATCGGTGTATTATATTCGTTAATTCCATTAATTTGCTTTAATTTGAAGTGCACTATTTCGAGTGCATAAGCATCGGTTCCGTTATTCTACTTTGCGCTTCGTTCGTTTTGGCGACAACAATAAATATTTAATCGATTTGCGGTTTATCATTGTTGTTGCGCGTGTGGTTCTTTTTATTGCCTTTATATTGAAATAAAATCGAAAAGACAATGCCAAAGGCAAAGAACGGACAAAAAACCGGTTTCGGGGAAACGGGGCATTTTAATCGTGAATTCCTTAAGAAAAAAAGTAACTGGTTCTTAGGACAAATTCAATCGACTCTTGATACAACATCTGAGGATACCCTACAGTGTTTAAATGAGTCGATTGTGTCTGTTAAATTAGAACAACTTTCGGAATTAAAATCCCAGTTTGAGGATACTCAAACGCAACTCGAGCAGATCTGTTTGGACGAAATCAACAGTAATGCTCGAGTTCAGTTCATGGACGCATTCATCATAGCTAAATCAAATATGATGGCATGTTTAAATTCGCGGAATATGCAAGATTCGCATGCGTCTACTCGAATTGAGCACTCGGCAGGTTCCAGCACAACAGCAAATAAAACGCGTTTGCCGGCGCTGCAGTTACCTGTGTTTAGTGGCACAGTCACTGACTGGCCTGACTTTTGGTCATTGTTTCAGGTTATTGTCGACAATGAGTCAACTTTGAGTAACATCGAAAAGTTTCAGCATCTGAGATCAAGCTTGACTGGCACCGCCCTGTATGCAGTTCGGTCTTTGGAAATATGTCATGAGAACTACGAAAAAGCGGTAATGTTATTAAAAAGGAGATTTGATATTAAAAGTATGCAATTTCAGGCACATATTAATCAATTGTTTGGCTTAAAATCCATGGCTGAGAACTCAGCAACTGATTTGCGAGAGATCGTGGACAAGAGTAGTGTGCATATTCGAGCATTAAGCACTCTTGCATCCAAGGAGGAAATTCTCGATGGTCTGCTAATGCATTTGATTGGCAAGAAAACGGATTGCGCTACGCAGGCAAAATGGGAAGAGGAAATGCCTATGCAAGGCTTACCTTCATGGGACTCAATGGCAACTTTCTTCGAACGCAGAGTAAGGATATTGGAAAGAGTGGATTTGGCCTTGGCAACAAATACGCCAGGCAATCAGGTGAACTTTAAAAAATCGTCAAATAGAAAATCTTTCGTAACCACCAATACTAATAAGCGCTGTGTATTTTGTCAAGCGGAACATTTTATCACAAGTTGTCCATTGTTTTTGAATTTATCACCTTCCATTCGCCTCAAAGAGACCAAAAAGCTGAAGTTATGCCTCAATTGTTTGTGCAAGGGTCATTTCGTAAGAGATTGTAAATCACGCTGCTGCAAGTCATGTTCTGCCAAGCACCATTCGCTATTGCATATAGACCAGCAAGTCTCAGATAGGATCGAAAATTCAGTCGTATCAGAATCTCAAAGTGCTCTTGTCATTGACTCTAATCCTGCTGCATTGCTTAGCAAAAATCATTCATCGAGAACCATTACTATGCTCGCTACTGCCATGGTTATGGTCAAAGGTCGAAACGGAATTTTGTTTCCATGTAGAGCATTGCTCGATTCAGCGTCTCAGATTCATTGTATCACATCATGTTTAGCTAATCGGTTACAAGTCAAAAGAACTAAATCTACAACTATAATTTCGGGATTTGGTCAATCAGACATAGTTGCAAAAGAAAGTATTATGATAGGATTGCAATCTGTAAATGGAAAATACAATACATCACTCTCAGCCGTCGTCGTTCCCACAATTACTTCTAACCAACCTGAAACAAATTTGTCATCTGTTCAATGGAATATTCCAGCAAATATTACGCTTGCAGATTCAGGTTTTCATCAGTCGCAAGGAATTGATTTACTTATCGGTGCTAGTTTGTTCTTCGATCTGATGTGTGTAGGACAAATACAGTTGGGTCCGAATTTGCCTATTCTTCAAAAAACCAGTTTAGGATGGATCGTCTCTGGAAATGTCAGTTATCCATTGAATCAAGCTTCATGCTGCACAGTTGTTGTTGCCGATGCAGTGGATGGTGATTCAGATTGTACCCTACATGAATTAGTAAAAAGTTTTTGGGAAGTTGAAGGGCATACTCCACAAAGGATTAAGAGATCAAAGGAAGACCTAGATTGTGAGAAACATTTTATTAGCAGTTTTCGCCGTTTAGGCACTGGCGAATATGTGGTGAGATTGCCAAAAAAGATTGATTCCATTTCATTGGGTGATTCGTACGTGCGAGCAGTAAATCGACTGAAATCATTGGAAAGAAAATTCATTAGTCATCCTGAATTGAAACAACAATACTCGGCATTCATTAAGGAATACGTTGACCTCAAACACATGACTTCGATTAGCTCAGTACCACCTAACTTAGTATCGTACTTTTTTCCTCATCATTGTGTTTTGAAAGCTGATAGCACCACGACGAAATTACGTGTAGTATTTGATGCATCAGCTCGAACCTCTACTGGTTATTCCCTCAATGACACGTTAATGGCAGGACCTGTAATACAACCAAAATTAGTTGACACACTTCTTCGTTTTCGATCTCACAAGATTGCTATTAAAGCAGACATATGCAAGATGTATCGTTGTGTGCGGATAGAAGAACCAGACTCATTTCTGCAATGTATTGTATGGCGTGAAAATCCTGATGATCACTACAAATATATAGATTAGACACAGTGACCTATGGCACAAAACCCGCTGCATTCTTGGCTATTCGTGCAATGCAACAGACTATAGACGAAGCATATGATTTTCCCCTTGGTTCAAAGATAGTACTACGCGACTTCTATGTTGACGATCTCATCTCAGGTGGCAGTACAGAAGAAGAAGTCTTGGATATTATATCACAAACAAATGCATTACTTTTACGAGGAAAGTTCATGCTAAGAAAATGGTGCTCAAATGATGATAGCGTCTTGCGAGGAGTTGAAGAATCGAGTAGAGAACAAACAACAGCATTTAGCGATGGTAATGATTGTACAAAAACACTTGGATTGATGTGGGACCCAAAGAATGATGATTTCTTATTCTCGTTTTCTTCATTTGATATTGCTGAGCGTGTTAGCAGGCGCCAAGTACTGGCTGCTGTTGCAACGATTTACGACCCACTTGGTTTGATTGGACCAGTTGTGTTAAAACTTAAGGTGTTTCTTCAATCACTTTGGAAACAAAAAATGGCGTGGGATGAAAGTATACCACAATCTTTACATTGTAATTGGAATCAATTATGCTCAGCACTAGGTCGAGTCAGCAAAATTCGGTTCCCTCGTTTCGTTGGATTAGATAATGCTGAGCTAGAAATTCATGGATTTTGTGATGCTAGCATAAAGGCATTTGGAGCTTGCGTTTACGTTCGAGCAAAGAAGGGCAATTGTGTGAAAGTCAACTTATTGTGTTCTAAATCACGAGTAGCTCCATTGAAGACACTCACAGTACCCAAACTGGAATTATGCGCCGCAATGCTACTGGCTGAGTTGATGAAATCTATTTTTGATTTGAAGATTTTTAATGCAAGTTTCTTTTGTTGGTCAGATTCAAGTATAGTGCTTTCCTGGTTGGATGATGTCGCTGCTAATTACAATATATTCGTGGCAAATCGTATTAGTAGCATACAAGAAATTTCGAACGGCATGATTTGGAGACATGTACCAACTGAACATAATCCTGCCGACATTTTATCTAAGGCTGCACTTCCTAAGGAATTTGAAGAATCTGAGTTGTGGAAGCATGGACCTAAATTTCTGCAAGAGGATGAGCTTAGATGGCCAAAATCAATTAAATTGTCTCCTAACACTATTGAGAGGAAACGTAACGTGCTGAGTGTAGTGACAAGCAACACAGATTACTCAATTGATTGCAAATTCGTTAATTTGTTTCGTTCAACGCAAAGGGTGTACGCTTATGTACATCGCTTTATGAATGCAAAGTCGCTTCATTGGTCATCCCCCAAGCTTACTGTGGAGGAGATAGAAGCTGGAACATGTGTACTAATTCGGATGGTACAAAGGGCAACCATGCATCAGGACTACATCGAGTTAGAAGCTAATGGGACGATCGGTCGTTCCAGTAGATGCTCATCCCTGAACCCTTTCATGGATAAAGCGGGTATAATGCGTGTTGGTGGTCGATTACGGAATGCAAATTTGAGCTTCAGCGAAAGGCATCCAATTATACTACCGGCAGATCATCCAGTGACAAACAGCATCATAGTTGACTACCACGAAAGACTACTGCACGCTGGACCTCAGGCCTTGTTGGCAAGCATTCGTATGAGGTTTTGGCCCCTCGGCGGATTAAAAGCTGTAGCTAAGGTTGTAAACAAGTGTATTCGATGTTTTCGTGCAAGACCATCGTTGATGCAGCATATCATGGGCAATTTACCTTCAGAGCGAGTAAGGCCTCAGCCTCCGTTTTATACAACAGGCGTGGATTTTTGCGGACCATACGTTTACAAGTCAGAGGTGCGGAACAGGCAGCCAATTAAGTGTTACATTTGCCTTTTCATTTGTTTTGTCACGAAAGCTGTACATTTGGAATTGGTGAAAGATTTGACAACTCCTTCTTTTTTGGCTGCATTGAAACGTTTCGTAAGCTTGCGTGGCCGACCACGAACTATTTGGTCGGACAACGCAACAAATTTCGTAGGTGCCAGGAATGAGCTGAAAAGACTTCATGAGTTAATGTTTAATGAAGAACATCAGAAGGAGGTACACAGACATTGTCTTAATGAAGGAATAAATTGGCGTTTTATTCCTCCGAGATCACCGCATTTCGGTGGCCTCTGGGAGGCTTCAATTAAATTAGCAAAGCATCATCTTCGTCGTTCGATTTCTTGTTCGGTGCTCAATTTTGAAGAATTTAGAACTCTTGTTTATCAAATTGCAGCTATAATAAATTCTCGACCTCTTTATCAACTCACAGAAAGGCCTGACGATCTGCAAGTTCTGACTCCAGGACACTTCTTGACTGGTGGAATGCTGACAGGAGTAGCTGAGCCGGATCTAGTTAACTTAAACCCAAATCGTTTAAGGCATTGGCAAGTCGTGTGCCAAATACAACAGTCATTCTGGAAGACTTGGAGCACAGCATATCTCACTTTGCTCCAAGAGCGAGCTAAGTGGCGTCTAAAAACAGCAAACATCCCCGAAGGTTCTCTGGTCCTACTTAAAGATGACAACTTACCATCGATGAAATGGCAAATTGGTCGAGTGGTTGAAACTGTCAAAGGCAATGATGGTGTCGCTCGTGTGGCAAACATTCGTACCAGCACGGGAATCATCAAGCGAGCCATAGCTAAGTTATGCCTCTTACCGATAGAAGATGTTGAAAGCCGTAGTCCTTCAACGGGGGGAGGATGTTGAGAGCAGCCTCTCTTAAATTCGCTCTTTACCAAGATAAAGTAAAGTAAAGTAAAGTAAAGTAAAGCAATATATAAAGTAAAGTAAAGTAACGGATCATATTGCATTGTGTTAATTTTGCCTATTTCTTTTTATGTTCAAGAAATCTTTGTATGTTTTTCAAAAAGTTAGTTGCAAATAAATTGTCAAGCAGAACGCACATCGGCGTTTAATAAATTAATCTTTTTATTTTATTTCGGTTTGATGATTTAAAAGTGGACAGCAAAAACTCTTGCTGTACCCCAAACAGTATTCATCTAAAAGTTTCGACAAGTATCCCCATTGCAAAAAGCAAATTTTATTTTTTCACGCCTTCAGTGGATGTGACACAACATCGGCACTTTTTAATGTTTGAGATACATCCCAATTTGGATCATTTAGCTCAGTTGTTTCAGCAAGAAAATTGCCCTCCTGACTCATTGTTTGAAAATGGAATTCGTGTCTTTTTGGCAATGTATTATGCTCCGAAATCAGAACTCAATATTGACAATTTTCGATATACGCAATTTATCAAGTCAACAAGACTGAACAAACCGGTGCAGTTATTATCTCTTCCACTTACAAGTGCAGCAGCTCGACAACACATTAATCATGCCTACTACCAGATCCAAACTTGGTTAGGAAATGATTTACAACCCCAAGAATGGGGGTGGGTATTGCAAAATGAAACCTTGGAACCAACAACAACATTATTACCACCAGCACAAGAAGAACTGCTCAATACGTTATTTTGCAATTGCAAAAAAGTTCCAGTTGCGGATGTAGAAAAGCATGGTTGCAATGCTCCTCATATTGTGGTCACTGTAATGGGCAAGCTTGTCTCAACGCTTCATCATATTCACATGATTTTGATGAAGAAAGTGAGTTTATACCCGAAGTCCTTGACGCTTTAGACTCGAATATAATAGACAACGAAGATGATGATAATGAATTCGAAATTCATGTTCAGTGACCAGAGGAGGAAGAGGATGACGAAGAAGAGGAATATTAAGCTGCACTTTAAGTATATTTAAACTTGTAGAATGTAAATAACATTATTAAAATATATTTTAACTATTTCATTTTAATATTTTAGGTTAAATAAGAAATAAATAAATTAAAAAATAAATTAACTAAATATTTTTAAATAGATGTCTTATATGTACATGTATGAATAATATCCATAAATATCATTAATTAACTATTATATAACTAAAGTTTCCTAATAATTATTTTTTTTAATAATTAAAACTTTCTCAACCGTACTATGTATTAACTACCACTGTTGACCTAGCGTTATCATATATGCATGTATTGGCTTAACGCTTCCCACTGTTCGCGCTGTATCTTTCATAACGGTTAACTGTATAATAAAATGGCAAAGCCCAAATTTGGAGAGAATTTTATGCTCTACAACTTTTGTTGAACATTAATTGTCAGTAAAAGCATAAGAAACAAGATATTTGCAAAAAACTGATTTTGGTGACCTTTGACCTTGAATATCTTGACTGGGGCACACCCCACAGACCTAGACTCTTGAGGTCATGTATAGAACGCCAAAACAAACATGTGTACCAATTTTCAACTTATTTGGTTTCATTCCGCAGTAAAATCCTTATTTGACTGGGCTAATAGTGAGCATGTATTGTTACTGTTGAAAGGGAATTCCGATCGAAGTTTGTATATAATCAGTTTGATAAAGTGCAATTCTTTTCGTTTCTTTTGTGCTTATGTTTTAAAACATTAAGGAATATACCCAGTTGACCAAGCATCGTATGTCGTGCGGACTTCCGCCGAAACTATCTGAAACGGGCTCAGAAATGAGTGTTTCGTCCGTACAAAACGGATGTATGAGAAAAAAAAGGCAAAAGAGACGACAACACAACAACAAAAAATCAGCGCCGCAACAATATCCGTTTCATGCTCAGAAACGTTCACGTTCGCGGGAATATTTCGGACATGAAACGGATAAAAAGATATAATAATAAAAAAATAGCAATAAAAAGTAAAACAGGTAACCAACGGTTTAACTGACAAACGACGCAAACACACAATTTTCGGTATTTGTTTTGCTGTCGTTCGCGCTATTCTTCTTTATTGTGTTTACATTTAGTGCAGCAGTTGCGTGCGCAGATATAAAGTGAAAACAAAAATTATTTGTTTTTGGCGTAATAAAACAAAGTAAGTAGAAAAGAAAACAAAGTGAAGTGAGTGGTGCATTTATTTAATATTTTTATTCTTTTTCATGTTAATCATCGACGTTACTAATTTAGTGAATAACACATCGTTTTCCTTACACAATTAAATTGATTTCAAGTGGCAAAATTTAACAGAGTTAGTAAACAAAAAAATATTGCAAGAAGTGAAATTTTATATTTTCTAATTCTTTCATCCTCAAGATAGGATGACGGGAACTGAAAAAATCATCGGCAAACGGAGCAAGGAGTAGTTCATATTTTTTATTTGTTAAAAGGATAAGACGTTCTTATATTTCTTTTTTCTAATTTGTATATATTTATATAATTACTATTGTCTACTATGTTGAAATAGTTAGAAATTATTATTATAAATAAATTGTGCTTATTGTAAATAGTTCTTTTAATTAAATGACATTACTTGTGGCCCGAAAACGGTTTAATTGACGGGCCGAAAACGGTTTCACTAGCGGGCCGAAAACGGTTCCATTGGCGGACCAAAAACGGATCCATTAACGGCCCGATTACCAGAGCCATAAATGACAGTTTCTGTTGTCGCAAACTGAGCGACATATGATTACTTTACGTACCGTTTTCGGATGCGAAACCGGTTTTTTGACCCGCTCAAGACCCGCTTAACTCTCATAAGTAATACCATTTACTGATGTTTTGGTCAACTGGTTATGTACGTTCACTATTTCATCAGCAAAATCCACCACCAAGCTAAGCACAAAGCGGAATAGAAAATAAACGAAGTCTGCTATGTACATATATTCTGAAAGCTAACCGCACTTATGTACATGTACATGTGTATGTACTTAAGTCAGCCTATGCATTTTTCTTATGACCTTCAAAATTATACTTCGTTTTAATCTAATTTTATTTATATTTTGTTTTAATTTTAAATTTATTTTTATTTTATGCTTATAAATCACCGCACTCGGAATCAATTAATATAAATACATATGTATGTATGTGCAAGGGGTTAGGAGAACACTGTTGGGTATGCAGCTACAGCAGGTCCTCCGAGCCCAATTCCTACTCTCACGTCCACGTCGTGCACCTCGGGCAACGTGAGCAACCTATGGCGAGAGGCAGTCTTTGAGCTACCAGGAACCTAAGGTCACGGCCAACGAGAGAGGGAGCTAAAAACCCAAAACCTATTTTGGTCTTTGGTTGATCGTTGGGCTAACAACCCACATCATAAAAACCACCATGTTACGAAACGTTCACAGCCTCGGATAAGCAAGACGACTAACGGCCAACGACCCCTGCAACGAAAAAGGACAAACGAATTGACTCTCGGAACTTGGAATGTTCGAACTTTACTGAGAGCTGGTGCCATGCATGAAGCGGCAACACAAATGCAAAAAGTAAACGTAGACATCCTCGCTCTTCAAGAACTACGCTGGAAGGATCAAGGCGAAATAAGAAAAAATGACTATCGGCTCTTTTACAGCGGGACGCCGAACAAGAGTGGATTGCATGGCACTGGCTTTATCGTAGTGAAAAAAATGTTTAAACACCTGCTAGGTTTTTCACCTATAAATGAACGGCTGTGCGCCTTGAGGATTCAAGGAAAGTTCAACAACATAACTATACTATCAGCATATGCTCCGACTGAAGATGCAACAGATCTAGCAAAAGACAGATTCTACTCTGACCTGGAATCCACTATTAGCAAACTATGTTCCTACGACACCATCATCATCCTTGGGGATTTCAACGCTCGCATCGGCAAAGAGAAGCATTTCAAGGACGTCGCGGGTTCACATTCCCTGCACGACACCACCTCACCCAATGGTGAAAGGCTTTGCCATTTCGCCAATTGCGTGGATATGTTCATAAGTAGCACATCTTTCCCACACAAAAACATTCACAAAGGGACTTGGACTATCCCAGGATCGTCGTTAGTGAATCAGATAGACCACGTCCTGATATCCAAACGATGGAAGTCATCGATAACAGATGCACACACTTGTCGCAGCGCAAACGTAGACAGCGATCACTTTCTGGTGAAGGCGAAATTCAAGCATAGAATCACGACAGCTCAGCAGCAGAAAGGGGTAGCCAGACCGAAGTGGAACCTAGATAGATTGAATAGTACACACGTTGCCCCGCTGTTCCAGAAAGTATTTACCGACCAATATAATCCAAGCAATGATGATAATCTAAACGCGGAATGGCAGAGTATTCAAGGTGCTCTTACCACCGCCGCAGAAGAAGTACTGGGTATAGAAAGAAAAAACAAAAACTCGGACTGGTTTGATGACGAATGCGAGCTCGCAATAAGAGAGAAGAACCAAGCAAGAGCAAAGATGCTCAATAGGCTTACAAGAGCAAATAAGGAAAATTATAAAACCAAGAGAGCATATGCCACAAAACTATGCAGAAAAAAGAAACGAGACGCCCTCAAACTGGAGCTGGAAGCGATGGTTGAAGAATATAACAGCAAAAACAGCAAAAGCTTCTACCACAAGCTCAAACAGCAGACAAAAGACTTTCAACCACGACCTACTTCATGCAAGGATAGAAACGGTGTCATACTTAGCGAAGAAGGGAAAGTGATTGAGCGCTGGAGAGAATTCTTCAATGAGCTTTACAATCCTGTGACAACGTCGACATCTCTTGTCCCCCCTCTTGGAGATGACAATGCAGAACCCGAACCTACTTTGGAGGAGCTTCGTAAGACAGTGTGTCGGATGAAGAACAATAAGGCACCAGGCGAAGACGGGCTTACCATAGAGCTTATTAAAGCTTTAAACGACGAAGGACTTCAAATTATCTTACAGCTTATAGTGCGACTATGGCGTGAAGAAATCATCCCCGAAGCATGGCGTGTAGGGCTTGTAATTCCGCTATTTAAAAAAGGTGACAAAACCCTCTGCGAAAACTACCGGGGGATTACCCTCCTCAACACTGCCTACAAGATCTTCTCAAGTATTTTAGCAGCCAGGCTTACTAATGCAGCAGAAACTAATTTAGGCGAATACCAAGGCGGCTTTCGGCCCAACCGTTCAACAACGGACCAGATATTTATGCTTAAGCAAAACCTCAACAAGTGCTACGACCATAACGTAGATGTCCACATGCTTTTTATTGACTTCAAACAAGCTTTCGATAGCATACATCGTTGCAAAATTCCCGAAGCCTTAACAAACCTTGGTATAAACAAAAAACTAACGCGCCTTATAATGGCGACTTTAGCAAACACGACTGGAAAAGTCGTAGTGCAGCAAGCGGTAACTGATCCTTTTGAAATTTCATGCGGCGTCAAACAAGGAGACTCACTGTCCACATCTGTTTTCAACTTGCTGCTACACTTTGCAGTAAGAAAAGAGGTAAAATCTGGTAACCTCTTCAGTAGGTCAGGTCTCACAATTGCTTACGCCGACGACATAGCTATTTTAGCTCGTAACAAAAGATATCTGTCCGAAATTTTTCTTGGCATTGAAAAAGGCGCCAAATCAGTTGGTCTTAGAGTAAATGAAGCTAAGACAAAATACTTGAAGTTTTCGAGATTTGAAGAAAGGCGCCGCCCAGAAAATATTACAATCGGTAACTACTGCTTCGAGGGTGTACAACAATTTAGGTACCTCGGTGTCATGATCAACAACGACAACAACATACACAACACAATACAGGACAGAATCATGGCTGCAAACAAGGCATATTTCGCCAATATAAAACTCTTAAGGTCCAGATTACTTCCGAGATCGTGCAAGCTACGCATCTATAGTTCGGTAATTCAACCGGTGCTAATATATGGGTGCGAATCCTGGACACTCACGAGTAGGGACGAGCAATGCTTGCAAGTCTTTGAGCGCAAAATACTTAGAAAAATCTTTGGGCCAGTCAGAGATAGCGACGGAACTTTTAGAATCCGTTTTAACGAAGAACTCAACTCGTTACGTAAAGGAGAGAGCATAATAAAGATTGTCAAAGCGCATAGAATACAATGGTTAGGCCATTTGGAGCGTATGAACGATGGCCGTCCTCAAAAAAGCATGGTCGCTTTTAATCCACCAGTGACAAAAGCCAGAGGACGCCCAAAGTTCCAATGGTTGGACCAAGTCATCACAGACCTGAAGAAGATGCGTGTAAAAAATTGGAGGGCGGAGGCTAAAGACCGTAGCGCCTGGAAGAGGATTGTGAACGAAGCTAAAGCTCACCCCGAGCTGTAACGCTGCCTGATGATGATGATGTATATTATTTTATATTACGCCACGCACTTAAGTATTTACATACATACACCTGAAGTAGCCAAATTTATGGACTAGCTACAATAGCTCAGTACAGCAACCAATCCTACGTTGATTGCTGCATGCAATTCCCTGTACTGCTGATAAATCCTTTAAATGAGGAGAAATGGGACGAATCCTTAATCCAAGTCCCTGCTCGGGCGCCAAATGTTGAGTTATTCGTGGGGTGGTTCCGACAGTCGGCTCTTAGTGAAGTCGTCTTGTTGAACTGGTACTTCAGGTGGAAGAGAGACACAAAAACACGTCTGTCTTCGTTTGGTTCTTGATTGCTTCTGTTTTTTGTTTCTTTCATTCTTACTTCACTAACTAATTTATAATGCATTTCATACAAAGCTTTTAATTAAATAGAACAATTAAAGAGAACAATTAACCCGAATAAAATATGAAGATAAGAAAAAATTAAGAGACTTCAGAGATTAGTAAATATGTAACATTTAAGCTCTATTCTATCGAAAGTTCGGCGCCAAAAAAGTCCTTTAAATACCTGGAGACCTGTATTATAAAAATCCCTTTATTAAACAATAGATTTATGTTCATAATATAAGCTTACTACCCGAGTGGAAATAATAACTCTACCTTAGAAAATGAGATAAGTCGTTTGTTGCAACCGCTTAGGCTATATGGTGCTGATAACTACTACTTACTAGCTGGCAACCTAAACTGTAAACACCCAAACTGGGGGAACACAATTAGCAATGCAAAAGGAAAGCAATGGCTTAATAACAACACAATTAACTACAGATGCAAATTATACACTTCTACTGCACAATCTTATCGAGATGTGGATCGTACCTATATATTTGTTTAGCAGACTGTAGAATATTTATAATAAAGGAAAACAACTCCGTCAATTGCCTTCGGAACCTCGAATACGATAGTGACCACAATGCCATAGAAATGATAATATATAAAAACCATGAACTTATTCCTTTTGATGTACTCAAAGAAAAAACCGTTATTAAATACAACTTTTGGAAAAAGAACTAGGAAAATTTTGAAAAACAAAACAGAACAACTCATTAGAAACGAAACAACCGTTCCTAATAACAGTTATCTCAATAACCAAGAATTAGATTTACATATTGAAAAAATTGAAAATACTCTCAAAAGCCATAGAACTAACTGTTCCTAAAGTTAAAAAACAAAATAATTTGTAAAAGCTTCTAAAACAGCATTGAAGAGAAAAGTCAAATTCTGTCTGTCATTAAAAGACACAATAGACTAGAGCAGGTACTTTCAGAGCAAGAGATCAATCTAAAGAAAATCAAATTGAAACTCGTTAAACAAAAAAAGATAATCTTATCATTAAAGTAAATACACGTTTTGGGAGTATGCTTACGAAAGTTGATCCCAAAAATTCTCAATGCATGTTTCAACAAATTAAAAAGAATTTTATCAAAAACAAAACTCAAGAGCTTAACTTAATAAAAATCTCCTTGTCCGATCAAAACCTCATAAATTCTGCTAGTGAGAACATGGGAATTGACGACTCAAATAACCTTACGAGGGCTGCTATTTATATTTCGGGAATTGGCAATACTAATTTCAATACGTAAGCTCTGGCAACGCCATAATAAACTTTTTACAACACATAGTTGTAAAAAAGGTTTGTTCTCGTTGGATACCCCATAACTTATCAATCGCTCAAAAAAAGGCTCGCGTCGATTGGAGTAAGGAAATGCTTAAAAAGTTCGACCGTGGTGCTTCAAAAGACGTTTATAAAATCGTGACAGGTGATGAATCATGGATATATGCGTATGAGCCGGAAACTAAACAGCAATCGACCGTGCGGGTGTTCCAAGATGAGCCAAATCCAACAAAAGTTGTTCGAGCATGAAGCACTTCGAAGCAAATGGTCGCCTGTTTCTTTGGAAGAATGGGTCATGTGACCACTGTTCCGCTAGAGCAACGTAGGACTGTCAATTCTGAGTGGTACACGACCATTTGTTTGCTGGAGGTCTTCGGAGAAATTCGCAAAACCAACTGCCGAAGACGAATCATTCTCCATCATGACAATGCGAGCTCTCACACATCTCGTCAAACAGGTGAATTTTTGAGCAGTCAAAACATCGAATTGATGACTCATCCTCCCTATAGTCCCGACTAGGCACCCAATGACTTCTTTTTATTCCCTCACATAAAAAAAAAACTGCGTGGTCAACGATTTACGAGCGCCGTAGAAGCAGTTAAAGAGTTCAAAAACCATGCTTTGGAGGTGTCTCAAGAGGAATGGAAAAATTGCTATGACTAATGGTTCGAACGAATGCAAAAGTGTATTGATCATCAGGGGGAATATTTTGAAAAATAATAAAGCCATTTTCATTAAAAAATTTTTGTTCTTATTTGCTATTCCCGAAATATAAATAGCAGCCCTCGTATATTCAAATATCGAGGAAATATCATAAACTTAATCGGGACTAACCTAGAATCAGTTCACTCTCCCAAAGAGATTACTCCTGATAACAACACACATTTACGAATTGTATATTGTTTCAAAAGATGTCTAGGACCTAAAAATCAATTTGCAAACAACCAACTCTCAAAAACCACATTTAGCAATTTCAAAACTGCAGACAACATTGATGAAAGTCAAACAGAAGATTACTTCGTTACAAAGAAACAACTAAAATATATATTCTCGGACTGGGCCAGATACCTAACGTTGTTCTTAAAAATCTTCCAGACAGTGTTATTACAGAATACTGCACGATATTCAACAATCTACTGAATAATTCCTATTTCCCAAAGAAATGGAAAATAGCTAAAGTGGTATTAGTTCCCAAAAAAGACAAAGACAAAGTCTCCTTCCCAATTTAAGTAAAGTGTTTGAAATTTGCATAAACAACATAATAAACATGTATAGTAAAAAGAAAATCTGGTAAATGAGAAGCAATTTGGTTTCAAACATCAGCAATCCACAGTTCATGCTATAAGTTATTTAGCACCGCATATTAATTGGAACTGGAACAAGAAACTATATACTGGGGCATGCCTAGTCGACTTAGAAAAAGCGTTTGATGGAATATAGATTAAAGGATTAGTATGCAAACTAAAAAATATAAATTCCCTCTTGAAACTATAGTCCTAATTCACAACATGATATGTTAGAAAAAATTCGTAGTTAGCAACGCTAACTGCCTAAGCAGCGAAACGTTTAACATTGCAAACGGACAACTACAAGTCACTGTTAATTCCCCAGTTTTATTTAATTTATACCTACTTGATCTAATAGAAAAAACTGACGATATCATCATCTATCAGTCGGGCGATAAAACTGAAAAAATTAACTCCGGCCTCAAAAAAAAATTTAATAAAATGGATAGCTATGCAGCAAGTTGACATCTATAAATCAACACAGCCAAATGTGAAACTATTTTATTTAGGCCACCTTTCACCAGATGTAGTAGCACTATTCGCAAAAGCTGGAAAAGCTTTTCCATAAGATCAAACTCTGATAATGCAGGCCTACCAGTAAGAAGCTTAGTAAAATACTTATCGACAAAATCCTATATTACAATGATCATATAAATAACACAATAATAAGAACTAAGAAATCATTCTTTATGTACAAAAATCTATTCTACTAAAAATACCTGTCAAAAAGAGTAAATGTAATTATGTACTAATGCCTAATACGCCCCATTTTACCATATGGTAGCCAAATATGGTATATTTCTCCATCGTATATAGAAAGACTTAGATGCTTTAAAAGAAAATGTCTGAGAGCATGTACTTCGCTTTACAGAACTCCGCAAAGCGATTACCTTAAATACTTCTCAAATAATACATTATATAACGAAGCCAACATTATAAAAATTGATAATTTTATAATAAAATTAATCAGGAGACACATTCAAAGAAGCTTAGAATGTGAAGGAAATAGTATAATCAGGGCACCGTACTACGTATATGAAGGTTATATTGCAACAACACTCGCAAGCAGTTTTGTCCCGCCCGAAGCCTTTGTATACCTAGACAAAAATCAACTAATACAAGATGAACAGGGAATCCCAATAATATAATATAATTTTAGAAGAGCCAACACTAAAACTTTAAATTATGTTTCTCCACCTAATAAAAACCATAGGTTCGACAAAAGTTTATCAAATAAAGATATTAAGTTAAATAAAAAATTTAGCCAAAGCAAGTCCTGTTGGCGTGATAGTTAAAATATAACTAGATAGTTAATCTTAATTCTTAGTTTTAAGTCTTTCTACTCTATCCCCTTTTCTGTATTTTTATTTAGTTTAAAAAAGTTAAAATATAAGTAACGTCTTTCTTAAGGCCTTTTCATCACAAATAAACTTTAATCTCAATTCAAAATTATTGTCATATCAAAAAGAAAAATATCCAAAAAAGAATAATACTTAAGGAAATAAATAGATACTAGATAGCTCGAATAGGAACACTGTATGCTATAATTATTAAGACTAGGCGGCTGCGTGACTTCGCTCACAATTTAAGTCCAATTGATTGAACTCGAATTTAGTTGAATTGAATTGAGTGAGACACGTACAGAATGAATATGCATACGACTGTGTTTTCAGTTCGAAAGCAGTCATCATTCTCTGAAATGAGTTAGAAAGAATTAGCGTGCAAAACGAAATGAAACATGCAGCATAGCCGAACACATACGAATTAATTCGAATTTTCGTTTCATTTGAGTGAAGCGCAGTCGTACAAGGAAATGAGCGGAGAAAAAGAGGCAGACGAGTCTGTAAGTGGTTGTGTGTATGTACATATATGCGTACTACATATGTTGTTTTTGTTGTTTTCTTTCTTCTTTTCCTTACGAACAGCAAAACAACAACAAGCCTTTGTACTTATGCAAAAAAAAAATGAAGGCATTCGAATTAATTTGAAAACAACTTCCATTCTCACTCATTCAATTCATGCATCTTTGTGTGAATGTTGTGCAACTGAGTCTGACGTGAGTACACTAAATCAATCGAATTCTTTCGGCGGCGTTATCTATCAGTTTATATTGAGCATTGTCGATTCGAACGTGGTTTATTTGTCATCATGCAGACCTCTAATTAAGACACTAATGTTTGCAATAGTATTAAAATTATATTAAATTTCTGTAAATAAACATGTTAAAAAAAAATTCCATGTGTGCCATCGAACACGTGATAGAAGTGAAACTTCTTAAAAACAGAGAGAGAGAGAGAGAGAGAGAGAGATCATCTTTAAACAAATACAACAATACAACATTTGCATACAAAATATTCTGTCCAGTTAATTTACCTATGTCTGTCTTTAAGTATGTCTATCCGTCTGTATGTTGCTTTTGTTTTCTTTGGCGTGTGTAATTGTTGTTGTTGTGTTAAAGTTTTTGAAATACACATTCTGTGAACATATCAAGTGTCTACCTAATGCGAATCATGAGATACGGAATCCGAAAAACGTTACAATCTGTATTTTTTCACTCAAAATGTGTACTAAATTTTTGCCCAACGCCGCTAAAGAAGTTTCACTTCAAAACAAACAAAAATGTATACTGTTCCTACTGTGCCTATATAAAAGTACACATAGGCACATAAAATGGCCTTATATCAAATGTAGCATCTAAGATCACTTCCACATTAATTTACAATTTCGCATTGATAAACAAAAAATCGGGGAAGGTAATATCGCTACGCAACCTTAAATGTTTTTGCGTGAAAACGTATTTCAGGAACCATTATTATTACATAGTATAAAGCATAGTTCGCAAAAAACTGTCAACCTTTATTTTCAAAGTGGATATCTCCGACCGGTACACTTATCTTTCAATTTTTTCGGGATCTCTCCGACCGTTATAATTATTTTTCATTTTTTTCGGTTTCTCTCCAACCATTTCAATTGTGATAAAAAAGTAAAGGTCCCATAGTAACAGTTACTTTGGGACCTTTTGCTCAATCTCACTCAAAGTAATTGTCAATGTTGTCCCAAAAAAAAAGGTCCGGGTGAAAAGGTTCGGGTATGGAGAACAAAGCAAAAATTTTGTGTAACTTATAATAATAATATGTTTTTTATTAATATTTATTACAATTATTAATATTTGTTGATATATGTTTTATAAATATAAATATTTATTGGCTGACTATTTCAAAACTCAATTTGTAATCACAAGAAGGAGTAAAACACTACTTAGTAACACGATTATTGAAAATGCAATCGAAATGTTTGATGTGTAACACATAATAGTCGAATGCAACGCACAAGCAGGCACACTTATTTAAAAATTAATACAGAACACGAAATACCTTTTCACGACTGAAACGCACAAGCAGACACACATCTGTAAAAAATGCATACATACACACGAAAAACCATTTGACTAACGCAAAGCATAATAGTCGACTGCAACGCACATGCGACACACATATGTAAAAAATTCAAACATACACACGAAAGACCTTTTGACTTACATCGTGCAATAAGTCTTTTACTAGTTGGCCTTGCCGTAAACAAACAAAAATAATTAATTTCGCTTGCATACAAACACTTAAAAACGAAAAATGAATCACAATGTTTTCTTGTCCCTTTTACATTTGGTTTCTTCACAATTGGTTGCGTGCGGAAAAGGTTGTGATTTATTTGCGAACTATGGTATAAAGTAAGTTCGAAATTCAAAATTGATTGCATACGGAGAACTTCTAAACCACGCAACGTTCATTTTCTTGAGAACCTTAATATGATACTACAGTTATGTATTGTTAATGAATATTAATTTAACGTTATTTGTTATTTGTCTTATTGAAATTTATTACATTTAACGCAGGGTAATGATGGTAGAAATAAGATAGTATGTAAGGTTTGCATGTCAATTGCATGTCGCACGAGTTATGTGTTTCCAAGTTAATATGCACTTTTAGGTTTTCAAATTTATATTTATTATACAATATGATTCATTTACTCCCGTGAAGAGTATAAAAATACCCTTTTTGGGATTTATATAATCTAAGCTTTCCTATAATCGTTTGGTTGTTTCTGTGCTCTAGATAGTAAGCTGTCGCAAGTTCTGAAAACATGTCAATGAATGTAAGGAAGCTTGATTTTGAATTCGTGTAAATATCCATATGAATTATTTGTCCAATGTATGTATGGGTTTCAGTTAACTTAAATTTCAGCTTTATAGGATTACATCAAATTTCGATTTTGTACAAACGGGACAGTTATTTATAAACTTCTGGATAAGAGTCTGCAAACCAAGTATATAAATGAGTCTTCTCAAATCATTATAGTTTTCATTCACACCAGTATGACCAGTCTCGTTCTTATGATAAAACTCAATTTGCACTAATGCCTCATCCTCCAATTCTAAGTATCTAGCATGAAATATACAACGAACAAACTTAACACCGTCATCACCATAATAGAGTTTTATAAACTTATTTTGTAAAATGACGTAATCGTGATCATCCAATTCTGTAAAAATTCCAACCTATATATATATTAAACATTTACTAAAAAATAAATACATAATAAATAAATATAAATATCATCAGATCGTACGTGGCGCAGCCGGTAACGGACAAGATTAATAAGTAAGACACCGTAGAAAATTAAGTTGTGGCTGAAGTCATATTAATTAATCCGGGAGCAATAATCGCTATTAATATTCGCGAATATTTTTTTCTCAAAGATTATTCGTCGTTATTGTTTAAAAATTTGGTGCTTAAGCAACCATTAGAGTGAAAAAACAGTTGCACATATATGTACTTCAGTATATAGTGCAAAGGAAAGGAGAATATAACATAAAAAAAAACAGTTACATACATTAGGTATATAAGTATGTAGTATATAGTGCAAAGCAAATGGTTAAGCAAACATAAGTACATACACATTAAAACACAAAGGAAATAGTACAGTCTCCAATTGCAAGTGTGAAAGCTTTCGTAGTGAAACCAAAAGCTTTATGGAAAAGTTATAATGTTATCGAAATAATAAGCAAGTAACACAACAATAAAAAACTAATGTAATGAAATGTGAGTGGACAATTTATACACATAAAAATACACATGCACAATCGTAAGAAAGAAAGACAATTATAATTATAATAATGATGCGAAATCAATATACATTTACAATCAACATTATAAACCCCTGAGAAATAAAATCACCAAAAACATAAAAAAACTACAATCGAATAAAGTATTGATCAATCTACATAATTAAACATACAAACAACAACGCCAATAAAACGGCAAAATTAAACAAAATTTTCTTACAAGTAACTGCACAAGTTCGACAAAAATCAAATCATAATAATAAAAAAAAAATTTTAACTATGGCACTACAACTATCACTCAGCGAAGTCATAAAAGATGCACAGACGATCCATGTATTCAGAGGGGATACTTCTTATGCACTATCATCATTCATACGAGAAGTAGAGGCCGTGTTGCTTTTGATATCGAATCAAAATGTGATAGTAAAAGCATACATCCACCAAAGGGTCATACTCAACAAAATCCAGGGATTGGCAATCCATGTTCTACGTACTCTTTCTCCATCATGGTATGAAATCAAGGCGGCTCTCATCAGTAACTTTGGAATAAAAGAATCCTATGACGAACTCTACAAACGGGCACATACAGCTGTAAACATCGATGTTGTAAGCTACTTTAAGTATTTGCGTAATCTTTGTTTTAGAATTAACGAGAAATTTGAATTTGAATTTAATATCGACGTAAATTTAGCTTCTTTAGTTATAAATGCAAAATCTGCTAACATTAGAGACGCTTTTCGTCTTCTCGAAGAAAGTGGCCTGATTCGTAATGGCATTAGAAACCAAAATCAAAATTATAATAAAAAAAAAAATAATAATCGTGCGGAAACTTCCAGTATGCAAAATCCAAACTCAACATTTCAGCCGAATAACCGGCAAGATACTATACAAGACGATAACAATCAAAATAGGAATTTTGAAGGACACCAACAAGTTCATATACCTCAACAAAACAACTCACGATACTCCCAATTCAATCAAACTCAACCTGGAAATAACAACTTTTCAAAGAAATAGTAATTCGCAGAGATTTACAGGTCAAACGAGAAACAGCCAATCAAGAAACACAAATTCCTTTATATATCACAATGGCAATGGCATTTTACCAATGGAAATAGATCACATTCAGGTGAAAGATGAACCAACCTCAGATAATTTCAGCAACAACGATAAGGTAAATTTTCTTACATTACCCTAAAGAAATCATTACCTTTGATTGAACTAACAATTAATAGCGATAAGATAGTGGCACTAATTGATACAGGCTCAACTACCTCCTTACTTGATAATTATAAACTATGCAATATAAACGAATACCACTGCTACAAACAATCACATTTTTTTCTCTGAACAATTTCACAAAAGTAACACATGAAATAATTACTGACCTCCCGGAAGAATTTAACGAAAACGGTACAATGTCATGGAAACTAACAAACTTTAAAGACAAACAATTTGATGTGATAATTGGACAGAATATTTTGTCACCAATGAATGCTATTATTGACATGCAGAGACAAACACAATAACATTGAATAAAAGAGAAATAAAACTCATTCTATCACGCCCTTATTCTTATAGCCAAGTAAACATGTTGGAAGAAGTTAACTTGGACCAAGAGGTATAAAATAATCTTTACACGGACTTAAACGATCAGGAGCAACAAGTTTTAAAAAAAATAATCCACACATTTATAGATGTAATATTTATTGAGGGTCAAACACTGACTAACACAGACATAGTGCAACATGAAATTAAAACAACAACTGATCGACCAGTATACTCGAGAGTATACCGTTAGCCACACATTCACGAAAAATAGATTTGCAGCCAAGTAGACGACATACTGAAACAGGGAATCATAACCGAAAGTAACTCGCCTTACAATAATCCTTTTTGGATAGTACCCAAGAAAATTAATTGTTTGGGGCAGAAAGATTGGAGGGTAGTAATAGATTATAGGTCTTTAAATAATGTAATGACAGGTTTCCTATTCCTAATATAGAAAATATATTAGATAAATTAGGACGTGCCCAATATTTTTCAGTAATTGATCTGGCAAAAGGGTTTCACCAGATTCTCGTCAAGCAAGAAGATAGATTGAAAACAGCATTCTCAACTCCATGCGGCCACTACGAATTCATTCGCATGCCATTTGGCTTAAAAAATGCGCCAGCTACATTCCAGAGATTGTTCAATAACGTCTTGCGAGATTTAATAAACAAAATATGTGTCGTATATATGGACGCCATCTTAATTTTCTTTACGAGCTTACAAGAACATGTTGGGGACATCAATATGGTCCTTAAAAGATTTCAAGAAGCAAATTTAAAACTTCAAATAAACCAATGCAAATTTTTCACAAAAAAAAAACAATTAACTTAGGTCACATTCTTACATCCGTTGGCGTGAAACCTAATACAGCTAAGGTCGACCAAATTTTGAAGCTACAATTACCTAAAACAGTCAAACAAATCAAATCGTTTCTCGCTATAACCAGTTATTATAGAAAATTTATGAAGGACTTTTCCAACGTGGCGTACCCTATGATAAAATATCTTAAAAATGGCGTGAAACTGAATATAAATGACCCAAATTATATACTTTCATTTGAGAAACTTACGAGAATCATAACTGAAACCTCAGTACTAAAGTACCCAAACTTCAATAAACCATTTCAACTTCCAAATGATGCCAGTGCTGAAGCTCTTGGTGCTGTCTTGTAACAGGAAGGTCATCCTATCTGCTTCGCAAGTAGAACTTTAAACGACCATGAGAAAAATTATGATGCCACAGAGAGAGAGCTTCTCGCTATTGTCTGGGGTACGAGCTATTTTCGACCATACTTGTATGGTGCAAAATTCGAAATATTATCTGATCATCAGCCTTTAAGATGGCTTTTTGCGAAAGCCCAAAGCAAAATTAATATTAAACTTCAACGGTGGATAGTACGATTGAATGAATTTAACATAACTATTAATTACATAAAGGGAAAGGACAATCAGGTTGCAGGTTGCATCAAGTTTGTACGTTGCTCATATTGTGCTAGAGATGAACTTTAGCATAAAAACGAGACTGGACATACCGGCATTAACGAAAACTATAATGGCTTAAAGAGGCTTATTTACATACCCGGCTTTAAGACCCTCATTCAGAAATTCATTAATAACTGCTCTACATGTAGAAAATCCAAATTCGACAGAAATACCATCAAAGAAAAATTTCATTTGACTGAAACCTCAACTGATGTTAACCAAATAATCCACATGGATATCTACACTAACTCAAAAGCAAATTTCTTGATATTTATTGACCGTTTCTCCAAATTCGCCAAAGCCTTGTACCTTAAGGATAGGAACAACCAAACAATAATTGAAAAAATTTGACACTACAAATCACAAAAAGGGCACTTTTTCATAGGTGCAGCCATGCAGGCTAGTTAGCCTTATCATAGTGGTGTGCTGACTTGTACCTTTTATTTATTACATAACAAGGTGTATATGAAAACGAAATTCTACATACAATTTTTGCCTTTCCTTTAATTTTAAAACATGCTGCAAAATCAAACTTTATTTTGGTTTTATTAAATTTTTATGTTCGCCATCTTGAATCCGCCACTATCAATTTTGAAATTACAACTTCCGAATCGTGCTAAGCAAACCCATTAACTAAAAACATGATAGGTAAAAGGTACAAGTCAGCGCACCACTATGATAAGGCTAACTAGCTATGAAAATCGTGCGCGCGCAGTTAAAAAAGTTGTGCTACATCAAAATTCACAATTGATTCAGGGTATTTTCGATTTGGATCTTATAACTGAAGGGGGAAGTTACGTTCACTACTTTATCTTGACCACTACGCTCCTTCTTACCATACACACATCATTTATTTCCGTTCTACTTTATGCACATCACTAATTACTATTATTTCAGTATTCTTTACTTCGCTAATTCTCTCTCTTCATAACTGTTAATCTTCTCTCTTTCATATTGCTCAAAGTCATATTTTCCTTATTCTTCATATATTTTATTGGATTAGTAAGAATCGTTTGCTGGTGTTCGATAGGACAACATGTTGATAAATTTAATTCGGATTGTGTTACGTTTAAAGTATACAAACGCTTATTGTAAATTTGATGAAAAAAAAAAATATAGACTTAACAATATAAATAAGAAAACTATGTTATATTTAAACTATACATATACATTTACTAAAAAATAAATACATAATAAATAAATATAAATATCACCAGATCGTAAGTCGCGTATAGGTTAGATGTAGACAGGTCCTGACGCGATCATTGATAATGCCTATACACGCACTCACACATACTACTGAACTTATATCTGCTTTGACTGTTTTATTCTTCTATTTTCCAAACACCCCCTCCCCACTCCACCACTTGCAATTCTTCATAGGCACACGATTCTTGACCATACACATACTCACATATACAGCTTAACTTATGTCTGCTTTGACCATTTCATTCTTCTTCTTCTTCCCCTTGCACGTCATACATTACATGACACTGTTCGTATCCAATTTTTCAATTTATTCTAAATAACAATACTACAAAAAGTCGAAATTTCCCATTTTCTCGGTGGATTTTCCAAAAATTTTCTTTCACATTCTTCTAATTGATCTTTAACGAACATAACAAAAGAAAAATCAGCCACATAGGGTAGACATTTTTCAAGTAATACGCTTCGAAAGAAGGAATTTTCTTGTATTGATTCAGATTTTAATACATAAATTCGAAATTTCATATTTTCCAGGTGGACATTCTTGCACATTCTGCTAATTAGCCTATAACGAACACACAAAATCAGTCAAATAGAGCAATCCCACGCAATACGCTTTCAAAAGAAAAGTGAATTTTCAATTTTAGCCACCTCTTTGAACGCCCCTCCTCCCTTCTTCTTCCTCTTACACGCTGCAGCACAAACCATATTTTCAGAACATATAAATTACTTGGAGCTACGACTTTTGAGCCACGAGATATATTAATGCCAAAGGCGACAATTTTCGGAAAATTCTGAAAGAGCGGCACATTGTGGCATGTTTACCCATTTTAAAAACGTTTTTACGTTAAAATGTCCCTCTTACATTTCCTCGCGCAAAAACCTCATAACCGCTCATCAATTTGGTTTTAAAAATGCACACGCCACAACTGATGCTCTACTTCTCTTTGAACACTTTTGTTCAATTGCTCTATCCACAAAAAAACATATTTCCATACTTATCCTGCATTTTGCAAAGGCATTCGATAGAGTTGGAGCCCATATAGTTCTTTGACAACTATCCAAATGGAAAATAGGCCCTAAAATTTACAATTATGGAAGGGTATCCCTCAGGAATCTCCATTATCAGTCATTTTATTTATTATACCGTTTAACGAAATAAGCAATATAATATTATAGTAAAACCATATGGATCATTTCATACATGCAGACGATGTACTAGTGTACACAAAAATCAAAAATTTGAATATTATAGAATCTAGTTTTTCATTTATCCTCTTAGATATATCTACATGGTCATTAGATTCTGGTGCCATGCTTTTACTAGATAAATGTAAACTTTTTCATATTTGTAGGAAAAAACAATGTAATCATATTAGCCTTAAGTATAACTAAACTTACACCTACTTTAAGTATCCTAGTTTTAATTTTTAAGAACAAACATCACTTCAAGGAACACTGTAAATATATATGACTATTTCTAGCTGCCAGACTTAATATTATAAAATACCTTACATCTAAGTATTCTTTTGTTCACACTAATAATTTGTTGAATGTAGTTAGGTCAATTATGATATCTAAGATTGACTACGGCCTATCTATTTAGAGGAATGCAGCAAATCCAACATCAAATTAACTGAATCAGCATACCACAACATTGTCAGACGAAGCCTATGTGCCTAACCTACTACACCAATAAAATATATGCTCATAGAAGCCGTTCTTCCAACCCTCCACCAACGGATTGATATTGCGAAGCTTCGTCTTATTCCAAAACTTCTTTTAAACTACAACAAAAAGCTGTACGATACAGTTAAGGCATCTAATAATTTGTAATTTCCGGTGCACATCAACAATGTTGTAATGTATCTACTAAGCCAAGAAATTTGTATTTACTCAAGGTCCCAGCTACATGCGAACTGAACGATTTCCTCGATGGGCACTTGACCATTCTACGTTCATTGAAAATGTTGAAACATTCCCAAAAAAGGACACTTCTTCAAAAGTATGAAGAGCTCTTTTCAACGAAGTATACCACGATCCAAGTAAAAACTCAACTGCATTTCAATATACTGATGGCTCAAAAACTACAGAAGCAACCTATTTTGCTGTTTTAGACTGGTCAAATTGTACTATATCAACTGGTTTAATGCTAAATTTCTGCCAATCTTTACTGCAGAAGCCTGCGGTTCTTCAAACAGTACATTTTACTGCTAAATTACCACCTAAGGTCGTTATTTGCACGGATAGCAAATCAACTGTTGATTCCATAAAAAATGCCAACAACAACAGCATTATCGCTTCTTCTATCCGTGACCTACTTATTCAGCACAAACACATTAATGTCATGTGGGTCCCTGGCCATGCCAATATATTTGGTAATGAGCTAGCTGACTTCCGTGCCAAACTCGCCTTAACAGAACCATTGCACACAGTCAACATCTTCAAAAATTCCGACATCCTCCGTTTAGTCAAATCACACAACGAGATGAAAGACCGAAATTTTTGGGATAACGCTAGCCATCACTACAAGAATATTAACCCAGTTGCCAATTTACCTACTCAATGCCATCGGAATGCACTTACTCATCAACACCATCTTCATGGCCTCAACAATGACGTTTGCCCTCTTTGCATTGATGTCGCAACTGTGCAGCCCTTACTCTCAGGGTGCTTTCCATTACAGCGCTTTCAAAATCAAGGCAAACTGAACAGAATGGGGCTACTAGGCAACCCAAATCTTAGTAACATAAACCTAATCTTCAATTTTTTTAAATCCATGAAATTAGGAAATCTTATTTAAATACAATAGTAATATTAATCTCATATTTTACTACATTTCCTTTCTAACCTTAGAGCTGAAAGCCATGGCAGGTAGTGCTCTTATTTTTTTTTCTAAGTAGTTTAAGAAATTCCTTCTATTAATAATAATAATAATTTATAATATACATACGGTTCGACAAACAATATTTATTATTAGTAATATAAGAATTCTAGTCCGTCTTATATGACGATATGAACTAGACTAACTCAATAGTTCTGTGTAAAGCAAAGTGACAAATCCAAAGAGGGATAGAGTAAAGGAGACTGAAAGTGAACGAAAGAATATAGTTAGAAAGAAGAGATAAAGATAAGTAAAGATGACTAAGAAGAGTGAGTGAACGTCACTCGCGCGTAGGTTAGATCTAGGCAGGTCCCGGTCAGATTTAAATATAAAAAGTCCAAATTTCCCACTTTTCTGGTGGATTTTCCAAAAAATTTCTTACATATTCTTTTAATTGGCCTATAACGAATATAACAAAAGAAACAGGGTATATCGTTCTCAAGCAATACGCTTACAAAGAAAAGATAATTTTCAATTTAAGTCACCTTTTTGAAAGCCCCTCGCCCGTGGTTGCAACAAGCGCACCATATATTAAACACAAAGTTGACAAAATTCGTTAAATTTCTGAAAGGGCGTCAGATTGTGACAAGCATATCCCTTTTAAAATCGTTTTTACGTTAAAAGGAATTTAACTACCACCATATGCATAAATCCAATTTTCACCTGAAGACGTCAAGCCACTGGATCAATATTGCAGACCTGACTCACCCTTGGACCAAGTTGAATAGCTTCCTTTATCAATTCGCTTCCACATCATTCAGATCGAGCTCTGAAAATTGGACGAATATGTCCCTGTTTGGGTGCCAAAATGTTGCTTCCTTCCTGGGGGTTCCAACGACGAGTGGCCCTCAGTGAAGTACAGCTCAATAATTTTGTGTGTCATGAAGGAAATGACGACGTCTTTCTTTTTCAATAATTCAAATGCTTCTAATTTTATTTTCTTCTTATCGTTAAAGCCTAACAATCAAAAGCTTACTACAAAAGAGAGAATCCAAGATAATTAAACTAACTTAAAGAGAATAACTTCGCAAGAGAATAGCTCTGCCATCAGTGCGGTTAAGTTTCTACACTTCTGATTAAAGATACTTATAGCTAGTTAATTGAAAAACACTACAAAAAAAATTGAAATAAAAACAAGAACTGTCGAAAAAAAATTTATTTAATACGAAAAAGCCAATTTTAACATAAGTCTATTTGGATGACAAATAAAACTAGTCGACAAAATTTTGTAACTGAAATATATTAGTAGTTATTTACTAATTTGAGGTCGAATCTTCCCTTAGTTTTTTTTTTGTATCAGGTCTAGTTTTTCAGATACAGCTACTTCTTTCTTTTTCACATTCGCATAAAATTTGTTTATATTATTACACTACTACTTATGTTGTTTATGTTATTAAAAATCTTAAACATTAAATTCATATAAAGAAATATCAACAAATTCATAACAAATTAGTATATTAAAATAAAAGTGTTTAATATTTATTTTATTTGAGTTTGAAAACAAACAAAAACACCTGTCTCATGGAAGTTGAAAAGAAATTAAAAATAAAATATAACGGCAATCGGTTTTGTCTTACTTTTTTCTATAAAAATAGCTTAATGAACAGTTCTTTTCAGATCAAAAGAGAAAGAGATGACAAAAGTAGAGGGAGACTTGAAAGACCATAAAAACATGAACCTAGTCGTCGTTCAATCATAACACACGAAATTCAGCTTAACCCATTGCAATGCATTGTTTTGCAAACGAGAAAAGTTGCTTCACTAAAATATCTGTAATTTGTAAAGTAAATGCCAGATTGTCATAAAATTTTGACACGTATCGTTTGAAAATTGGAAGTTTCTAAAAATCATTTGAATAGTCGATTTACACTGAAGGAAAAAACAGTTAATTTAATAAACAGGTAAAAACTAATTATTTTTACAACAATCACAGGGAAAAAAGACGGGTTGTTGCTATGGAAAACAAAGTTGTTTGTAAACAGTTAAAGAAAAAGAACAGGTTTATAAACAACTGTCCATTGGTCACCTTAGTAGTGTTGCAAAATTTCTGCCTCTTTTTAGCTCATTTTGGCAATTTTCCTCCTTTTTCTTTCCCCGCCCAACATAAAACAGCTGATGATGGCACATAACATTTTTAAGTAAAACATAAATTGTTAATTTTTTTAAACGATTTTAATAAAATAAGTATCAGGAATGAAAAAGAGAGCTGCAAGAACTATTTGCATACTTTGCAAAATGTTCTAAATCATGTAATTTTCACAAATTTGTAGTTTTAATTTAGCCAACTTGCTCGCAAAGTTCCACGTGTTTAAAAAACTGCTGTTCCGAAGACAATTGGAAAAATTTGAAAAAAAACTACAACAAAAAAGGGAAACAAACAGTGTGAAAAATCATACAATTTTAAACAGTGCAAATTGACTACAACTTATAGCAATCTAAGCTATATTAATTTATGCTTAATGATCACTGCTATTAAAAACAACAAATATTTATAAATTTGTAACGTTTATTTGTTTTATATTAATTAAATCTTTCTTTTACATGTGCGCCAGTCCTTTTTTCGAACTGCCAACTCCCTACTTTTAAAAGACTGATGTGCCGCCTGTCGGTACTCTTCTTGACACATCCGGTATTCTCCCAAACACATCCGGTGATCTTCATACTCTCCCTCCAGTGATCTTACTCAACACAGAAAGGGAACGAGACTTTTTTTCTCATATACGTTTTCCTAGGCCTGTCCAATGATGATCCCCAATGATGCTGTTGCACCTGTTCTATTGAAGTTTCTTGTTGATTCATATTCTCGTTGACCTTGGCAATATATGCAGGCTTCAACCTTTCGATTGAATTTGCATTCGATTCACCATCTATATTTATATTAAAATATTTTTCATCTACACGTTCCATGACCTCATATGGTCCCTGATATGGTGGTTCCAATGATTTTCTAATTCCATCACAACGTACCTATACCTGTGAACATGTGAATAGATCTTTTACTATAAAAACTTGTTGTTTGATATGGTGAGCTTTGGGAGTAGGCCTTAAACCTCTCACGAAACTTCTCAACAAAAATTTGTGGGTTTGCAGGCATCTCCTGCAATATAAAAAATTCACCAGGAACTCGAAGTGACGTTCCATACATCAGATCAGTTGGTGTCGCATGTAAATCTTCCTTAAAACTATTTCTGCGACCCCAAAAAGAACTGTTAGTAGTAGTTCCGGCCATGGTATATGAGGTGCACATAAAAGAGCTGTCTTTAGTGTACGATGCATACGTTCTACCAAGCCGTTTGACGCTGGATGATATGGAGTGGTTCGCGTTCTATGAGCACCAACTAAACTTGCTAGATCAAATTGAGAACCTTGATCAGACGTAATAGTAATTGGAGATCCATAATGACAGGTCCAACTTGAGTATAGTGCTGATGCAACCGTATCAGCGGTCATGTCTGACAGTGGTATAGCTTCTGGCCATCTAGAAAACCTGTCAATAATGGTGAGACAATAACGTAAATTATTTACCTTTGGTAATTCAATGAGTTCAATGTGAATGTGACAAAATCGACTATCTGGAACCTCAATATGGTTTGGCTTAAGTCGATTATGGCGCTGAATTTAAGCACGTTGACAATCAAGGCAATCTCTCGACCATTTGATCCAATCCTTCTTAATCCCAGGCCAAATGTATTTCTCACACATTGCTCTTGACGTACTTCTTATTGACGGATGAGATAATCCGTGCACACTCTTAAACGCTAATCTGCGAAGATTCTTTGGAAGATATGGACGTACTATATTCGTAGAAACATCACAGTAAATAATCACATCATCCATCGCTGCAGTTCTAGAGAATTTTCATTACTGTTGATTAGTTGCTGAAGTTCTTCATGTTCACTCTGAGCTTGTTCAACTCCTTTAGGACTAAGAATCAAGGGCATAGATATTTCATTAATCCTGGATAATGCGTCAGCTACAACATTATCTTCACCTTTGATATGAACTATGTCTGCATTAAATTGAGATACATATGACAGGTGACGAATCTGTCTCGGAGAAGCTTTACTCTGCTTTTTCTTGAGAGCAAATGTTAACGGCTTGTGATCTGTACGAATTATAAATTAACGATCTTCAAGCAAGTATTCAACGAATTTAATTGCGGAAAAAACAGCCAAAAACTCTCTATCGTAGGTACTATATCGTGTTTCAGTTGGTTGTAACTTCCTGGAGAAAAAACCAATTAGTCTGGAGTATTATCAATTACTTGCTCGAGCGAGGCACCAATTGCGATCAGCATTGGTTGTTAATATAAGTGGGATATCATCCGCTGGAAACTCTAAAGCTGTGTCAGATACAAGGCATTGCTTACAATCTTCTAGAGTTTTTTCAGTAGCAGGAGTCCAAGGTCTTATGATTCTTTTTTGCTTTTTTTAGGAATTCGTTCAAAGTAGCTTGATATTGAGAATAATTTGGTATACATCCACGATAGCTCTTGAATGGTTTGTGGTTTAGGATAGTCACAAATTGCTTTCACATTTTCTTTTGGTGGGGTTTGTTCATCTTTATTAATGGTGTAGCCAAGATATTGTACTGAAATTTATAGTTAGTTTGTGTTGACGAAGTTTATTGAAAACTGCTCGTAAATTCTCTCAATGCGGTTGGGGCCTTTCAGACATTACAAATAGATCATCAATATAAATGAATACAAAATCTAGGCCTCTAAAGATATTGTCTACATACCTCTGAAATGTTTTGAAGCATTACGTAGCCCAAATGGCATGGCTACAAATTCATATAAACCGAAAGGTGTTGTTACCGCTGTTTTTTGTATATCCTTTTCTGCCATTGGGATCTGGTAAAAAGCTCTCAATAGATCAACAGCAGAAAATATTTTTTTTTACGTAATCGTTGAATCATCTAATCTTTTGAAATCACCACAAACTCTCCAACCACCAGACTTCTTTTCAACCAAATAGATTGGGCTGGCCCATGGACTCTTTGATGGGCGAATAATACCTTGCTCTAAAAGAAATTCCATTTCAGCACGAGCTATTTTCAATTTATCAGCAGCCAATTTCCTTGGTTTTTCATATATCAGAAAACCAGTTAACTCAATATAATGATTGGTTTCACATTCAACTGCTGGGCGAGCATTGGTAGGAGGCTTAGTTACGAGGGTGGATCAATGAGTCCTTAGAAAAAGCATTAAAACAATTTTTTTTTTGTCAATTTTTTTTTTATTTTTCAACATAATCTCCTTGGAGCTCTATACACTTAGTTAGGCGTTTCTCTAATTTTTTTAACCCGTCAGAAAAATAAGATTTTGGAAGGTCCTCAAAATAAGCATTTGTTTGATCGATGACTTCTTCATTTGAAAAAAAAAAAACGTTGTCCACTGAGCCATTTTTTCAGGTTTGGGAATAGGAAAAAGTCACTGGGAGCTAAATCTGGCGAATACGGTGTGTGGTCGACCAATTCGAACCTTAATTCTTCAATTTTAGCCATTGATCGTAAACATGTGTGAACGCGGGCATTGTCCTGATGAAAGAGATTTTTTTTTTATGTTTAAATGAGGCCGTTGTTTTTTAAATGTTTTCTCTTAGCTGGTCCAATAAAGATGCATAATGCTCCCCTGTTGTTGTTTTTCCTTTTTCCAAATAGTCAACGAAAATAATTCCACGTGCATCCCAAAAAACAGTAGCCATAACCTTACCAGCTGATTTTACGGTTTTCGCCTTCTTTGGACATGGTTTGCCTTTCAAAATCCACTGTTTTGATTGTTCTTTCGTTTCGGGAGTGTAGTGGTGAATCCATGTTTCATCTACAGTCACAAACCGACGAAAAAACTCATTCGGATTACGTTGTATGAGCGACAACAGAGCTTTAGAGGCAACCACCCTACTGCGTTTATTGTCGACTGTGACCAAACGCGGCACCCATCTTGCCGAAATCTTTTTCATACACAGTTTTTCATGTAAAATAGAAATGACGCTACCTTTTGATATCCCTGTAACCTCAACTATCTCACTCAACTTTAATCTTCGATCACTTAACACCATATCATGGATTTTATTGATCATTTCTGGCGTAGTCACCTCTACAGGGCGTCCTGAGCGTGGTTCATCCTTTGTTGATGTACGACTACGTTTAAATTCATTTAACCAGTTATAAATAGTTGCAAGTGAAGGAGCAGATGTGCCGTGAACTAAATCCAACTCATTTTTTATTTCCTTTGTTGTAAAGCCTTTTATATGAAAATGTATAATAACAGATCTATACTAAAATTTCTCCATTTTTGTAAACAAACAAATTTTTTTTCTTCAATGCACGAGAAACACACAACAACTCAACCAATCTGGCTGAAACTTCACAGCATACCTAGACGGTAGTGATGCTGCATGAAAACAGACCGTTTACAGTAATAGTCACGCTATCTGTTGGATTTTCTAAGGACTTATTGTCCCATCCTCGTATATCAATAAATTCTTGAAGTAACTCAGTATATTGATTGTGCTTATTAATTGTTATCAAACTACATATGTCTACTGGTTCCACTGTACCTTGCGAAGGTAACGATGTATTAGCATCTATTAACCGTTGTCCTTTAAGGTCAATGAGTAAACCATAATGCACTAAAAAATCTGCACCAATTATCGCAGTCTTAATGTCAGCAATCAGAATTAACCATTTAAATATTCGAAGAATTCCGAAATTAATGCTAATTAATGTATATATGTATTAATTTTACTACCATTTGCTGCATACAATTTAATGGGACTTGGATTGTTACATGTACTGAAACTACTTGACAAGATTGATACCACTGATCTTGAATCAATAAGGAATTTAATGTGACTGTTCGAATCGTATGGATGTAGGCGATATTCAGGCGAAACTTTGTTATTTTTGCTGTCACTATTCGCCTGCGCTACTGACAGCTCAATTAGAGTTCCTGGTTTTGAATATCTAATGTGGTAGTGACATGTATCTTTTTGATCATGAATAAGATAGGTTCGATTACGAGAATGTGAACGAGATGGTGATTATCCTGTTGTTCCATTAACATCTCATTTTGTATTTGTTTTACCAAACTATGCTCTTCTTCAACGTCTTACTCTACCTTAGTTAGTCTTTTATTAGTTTTATCTTCCACTGCCATCACCTGAATGTTTGATGATTGATTCTCTATAATAGCGTCTGCAATTTCAGCCAGATCTTTTAATTCGCCCTTAGGTATTGCCTTGATGATGTTGCGAATATGAAACGGGAGCCATGATACCTATTTTGTTCTGACTAACTCTTCACCAGCTCTTTCACTAATTCTCTCGGAGGAGGAGTTGTGACGGTTTTGTATCGGCCAACTGCACCTCGGATAAAAATTTATGCAGTTAACGCTCGGTCGATTCAGTAAATCTCTTAATAATTTTTTTTTTAATATTCATACTTATCTTTATCAGGACAGTCGGCAAGGATATCAGAGATTTCGTCCGACGCTTCTTCATCTAAGGCTTCTATAAAAGCATCATATTTTCCAACATCTGTGGCTAGTCTTCTTTGCCGCATTATTGATTCCACTTGGCCAAACCACGTTTCTGGTCTTGTTTTCCAAAAGGGCATTAGTTTAAAATACGATGAAACTGCAGCAATTCCATTATCACTAGTGGCCTGCTGATGACTTTTGTTGTCCTGTTGGTTTGTTGATGGAGTCGAATCATTGGTCTGCCTTAACCTCACTAATTCCATATTCATTTCAGACATTTTTTTTACTAGTCGCTTTTTTTCTCCAATAAAATTTCCCGTTTGGATTCAAAATTTGCATCATCTGACTCTTTTGGATCTTTTCCTGTAGGCGAATGATGTACCGACATTTTATTTTTAAAAAATTTTAATCCACTGGATCACGTCGGGGTCACCAGTTATAGCAATCTAGGCTATATTAATTTATGCTTAATGATCCCTGCGATTAAAAACAACAAATATTTATAATGTTTTAACGTTTATTTTTTTTATATTGAATAAATATTTCTTTTACATGTGCGCTAGTCTTTTTTCATTTTTCAAAGTGCCAACTCCCTACTTTTAAAAGACTGATGTGCCGTCTGTCGGTACTCTTCTTGACACATCCGGTATTCTCTCAAACACATCCGGTGGGCCACCATAAATTTGTGGCCACCCAAACCACAGCCTATCGGTAAGAGTTGGCAACTTGAACAATGACTTGGTTGGCTACTGAAACAACGTTTTGGTTGGCAACGGGAACAACGTCTTGATTGGCAACTGTGAGATCGACGCGGCTGTTAAAAGACTGTTAAAACTATTGTTAACTTTGTAATAACGCGTGTAACAATTAATTGATAATAATATTAAACTGAATATTGGCAATAGCCAAAGTGGTGACCCCGATGTGATTAATTCAACCGCGGATGCAGCGCTATTTTCTACATTCTTTAACGGCTGATCAACTTGCTAGCGACACCGACGAATTTTACTACGCCGTCAACATGGCGACAGCAGAAAATAAACTTTGTGAGGAAATCAAAGAGTTAAAAGCGCAATGGCAGCAATTTCAATTGGCTGCCACACAACTGGCCACTGCAAGTTCTCAATATTGCCCACAAATGAACATACCAAAGTTCAACAAATCTGAACCGCATCTTTGGTCGCACATTTGGACCGTTTTTTTCATTTGCTCAACGTCGTGGTGGATGATCGTAAGTTCGACATGATGGCGATACACTTGGACGAGGATGTCATTCTGACAGTCCAAGACCTCATCACGAAACCACCTCTGATTAACAAATATGACACTCTGAAGCTACGGTAACTCGAGGCGTTTGCAGAATCAGAGGACTCGAGAATTAAACGGCTTCTGCATAGCCGTGACATGACGGGAAAGAAGCCGTCAGAGATTTTGTCACACATTCGCCGCTTAGCACCAGCCAATGGCTGTGAAGCTATTGTACGCAGCCTATTTTTTGCAGAGTTACCGATGTCAATACAGGCGGTCATTTCCGTTTGGCAGGAAAATGACCTCAGCAAGCTAGCAAAGATTGCGGATAAGATGCTTGAGAATAGTGCCGCAGAGTCAAAATACATAATGTCTACGCAGACTAAAGCTGCTCATCAGAAACAACACGACGCCGGTGCGTCGAGCACCAGCCAATCTAACATAGCAGATATCTCTGCCGCTTTGCACACTCTTTCACAGAAAGTCGACATGCTTCAATCTGCGCAATACAAATCAATCTAAAACTACACGCACAGTAAGTCCAAGAAATACTGAGGGAAACAGTGGCAAATCGCTATGCTATTACCATAACAAATTTGGTGACCGTGCACGCAAGTGCCAGCCAAATTGCATACGATATAAACAGTTAAACTAAAGATGCTGCCATTGACTCAGCTGGTATGTGGTAGCATCTCTACGACCAGCAACAGTTCCTTTCACCCAGAAGTTATTCACGATCACCGATTTCGTTGATTCGGGGTCGGTGATCTCAGTTGTACCTAGTACCACAATACCGCGCAAACTCACAAAAGGCAGACTACAATTGTATGCCGCGAATCAAACCTTTATACAAACCTACGCAAGTATGACCTAGAACTCGACATAGGTTTGGGTCGTGCGTTCAAATGGTCATTCATCGTGGCCGATGAACAAACAGCGATTATTGGCGCTGATTTCCTGGCTCAGTTCCAGTTGCTCATCGACATCAAACGACAACGTTTAACTATGTCAACAAGCAGCGGCCCAATAAACTCGCAGGATATTGTCAGCTTGACTAACACGCCAGTGCAGCACACCTCTAGCGAGATAAATAAGGGTTCTGTGGACACGACCACAGTGGATGAGACGCAAACTCATACAGTTCGCCACCATATTACAACATTGGGTGCACCAGTAGCAGGTCGCCCAAGAAGACTGATGGGTGAAAAGCTTGCAGCGGCAAAATCACAAATCAATCAATTAATCGACAGTAAAATTTGCCACTACTCTAAAAGTCTTTGGGCCAGCCCGCTGCACATGTTGACAAAGGCTAATGACGGTTGGCGAGAATGTTGCGACTATCGTAAGCTTAATGCGATAACAGTCCCTGATCGTTATCCGGTTCCGCACATCCACGACTTTGCTGACCGTCTACATCGCAAACGAATCTTCACGACGCTAGATCTAGAACGAGCATACTACCAAATACCAATGGCCCCAGAGGACGTAGAAAAAACAGCAGTATGCACACCGTTTGGGCTAATCGAATTTTTTAAAATGCCATTCGGACTCAAAAATACCACGCAGATTTTCGCAGCGTTTCATGGACCATCTTTTCCGAGGAGTCGACTATGTGTTCTGCTACATTGATGACATCTTTATTATGTCAAACTCAGTTGCAGAACATAAACAACATGTTAAAAATGTATTAGACAGACTGAAATCCCATGGCCTCAGCATTAACAAAAGTAAGTGTAAATGTTCAACACTAAATGCATTATTTCAGCGTTCTATACACTGATATGCTAATGACGTCAACAATTGAGAGTGAATAATTTATGAGAGAGTAAAAGGCCAAATTGGCGGTACCTTGTATTATTGTATCATGTGCACAGATTCTATCGGACCGGCGATCGTTCAACTACACTGGATCTCAATGACGAATAGATACCCTTGATTTCTATCGTCAGCTGTTGAATGTATTCTTTCATCATTATCTTTTCTGTCCTAATTTGCACAGCACAACTAGCTTTATTACAACTTTGTATAAAATTAAAAATTATATGTATGTTTACTAGCCGGCAGTAAACTGTAAAACAAATACATAATAATCTGCATCGATTATCCAAAAAAGTGAAGATTCAGCAAAAAAAAATTAATAACAATGAATCAAAATTTAATTGTGGTACAAAAAATTGGTGTGATTATTTGCGAACAACAATCTACAGACTGCAGGCACTTTGCCAACCAACAACAACTAGGAAGAGAAAGAGCCTCAGAGCAATTTTGCTCAACTTTGATGTGCACAAACGTCACAACATATTTGGCGCCCAACGTGGGGCACTCATCCAGTCTACACGGAGTGCTGCAAGCAGACCACAAGCTGCTCGGACATAATCTAGCACAACACATGTGAGTAATAGGTAAGTGTTTGTTATGATATTTATGTGCATGAGAGTAGAGAATAATCAATAAGTTGACTTATAATGTCTCAAGGAGAAAAGACAAGCGAGGCTAATGGTAACGACAAGATTGACAGTTTGTGTGCGTTGCAATACGACATTGTTATCTGGTTAAAGCAGTTATACATTTTTTTTTAAAAAGACGGTGCTGCTAGAAAAACCAAGTCGTACTTTCAACAAAGAAATCATTAATATCTCTTCACTGTCCAAGCACTAACCGCTATATGGTACACAATGTTGCGGACGAATTTGAAGAGGAATATCTGTCGTTTTTTTGTGCGATTTTCGTCGACTTGGAACTAATTCTCACATCAAAACCTTCTGACTCAAAGATAAACGCAACTGCCAATAGTACAACCGTCGCACCAGCGTGAACCGTTCAGTTGCCAAAACTACCAGTCACAGAACTGTAGCAAGTATTGTTAAGTGCTTATGCTGTTTTCGATTGAAGCCGAAGATTTCGGAACACATCATGGCTCCATTGCCAGCGGGTCCCAAGTCGCCCATTCTATACAAATGGAGTAGACTTTTGTGGGCCTTTTTATTACAAGTCTGAATTAATGACCAGACCACCCATTAAATGCTACATTACAATTTTTATATGTTTCGTTACAAAAGCTACACATTAGGAAGTTGCGGAGGACTTATCCATTGCTTCTTTTATAGCCGCCCGTAGATGATTCATTAGCATCCGGGGCAAACCAAACTCAATTTCGTCAGACAATGCTACAAACTTTGTGGGCGCCAAACATGAGTTGGATGAGCTTAAACAGCTATTTCATAGTGACCCTCATATCAATCTGATTTCCAATGAATGCTCAACAATTGGTTTAAATTGGCGTTTTATTCCCCTTTGCTCACCCCATTTGTCTTGTGGGAAGCCGCTGTAAAATTAGCCAAATTTTCTTTTCCTTCGCGTTGTTGGCAAATCAATTTTATCATTTAATGAGCTCCGGACTCTTGTTTGCAAAATTTCTGTAATGTTTAAATCACGACCACTTTGTCCTGTTTCAAAAAATCCAGACGATTTAGAAGTGCTCATCCATGGGTATTTTCTCATTGATTCTTCATTCGCTACAATTGATGAGCCTGACATAACTCATCTCAAAATGGATTGCCTAAGTCGCTGGCAACGTGTTTGTCTGATGCTGGAGATGTTCTGGATGCAGTGGAGCACTAGTTATCTTTCATTGCTTCAAGAGCGTGGTAAATGGCGTTCGTCGAAACCAAACTTGCAACCAGGTTTGATGGTGCTTATCATAGATGACAACTTGTCTCCACTCAAGTGGCAACTTGGGCGCATTGACAAGACTATACCTGGAGATGTTGGCATTGTTCGAATCGCTGTCATCTGCAATGCTAGTGGCTTTATCAAAAAAGACATACGGAAACTTGCTGTTCTAGTTCTTGATACCATATCTCTTGAAACCGCTTCAGCGCTTTCAACGGGGAAAGCATGTCGGGAGCAGAATGTTTGATGTTGGCGCTCGAAAAGACGTCGAACTTGACGGACGTCGTGTCTAGTCAGGAGTCTAGCAGGCTCTAGGCTTCAACTTATACTTTTTAGTCAGTCTTCTTTTTTTTTTTTCCTCTTTTGATTTATTTCACCGTAACACGTTATTTTTGCAAATCTACTTAAGTACATTTTTCAGAGTATAGTTTTACATTAACTTCAAAACTATGATATTAATATTAACAAAACAAAGAGGTAAAGAAAGTATAGAAATATATTATGACTAATTAAAGTGGGAAAACAAAAACCTTAATTAAGACTTACAACTAGAACCCATTAACAAAACCTAAAACCTATAACTAACTAGCAACTAGGGGTGGAACTTGGTGAGACTAGCCCAAGGGTTATCCTTTCCAGTACCAACATAGGCAATTAATTATATCACATTCTGTATTATATAAGTTCATTGCGATAATTGTATTTAGTGATTGAAAGATCGATTTTTGCATCTATTGTATGCACATTGGCTGTTTTATGAAGTAGATCAGTCGAAAAATAATAGGGTAAATTAAGGAGTAATTTAAAAAGTTATTTTGGGCAATTTGCAGACGCTTTAAGATAAAGGCAAAGAGAATTGCAGAGGACTTTTAGCGTTAAGCTTAATTTTCCACTTTTTGTAATACACTTCAAGGTAGAATAGCGAACGTTGAAGTGGTGTGTTTGTAGTGATAAGCTTGTGCTCTAATCCATCATGCCATACTGTGTCAAATGCCGCTTGTATTCCTAGGGTGACAAACCCAACCGACTGGTCATTTTGCATATTGTTCTTGACATACTGTTTAAGTTTGACAAGCGGGTCTATGCAACTCATATGAGGCCTGAAGCCAAATTGCATAGTTGGTATAATAGAGTGTGTATCTAAATGAAAGCAGAGACGTTCCCTTAAAACTTTTTCAAAAACTTTAGCAAAACAACACTAATATGTCGATGTCGATGGTTATATGGTGAGTCCGGCGCTTTACCAGTTTTAGGAATTGCGATGATTTTGCCCACAATAGTGTAATTAGGAATTTGGAGCCTATCCCTAGATGTTAGCCATGTTTCGGAGATTAAACAGATGTGAATTTCATTGGAACTTAGGAAGCTAGAAAGTTCAGCTTGTTTGTGTTGAACGGCATGTGAGGTCCATGCCATAACATTGAGATATTCGATATTATTTACTACCATAGACATATTTAATTGCTAACTGAGTAATGACATTAAACTGTTCACTCTTACAAGAGCCACTTCGAAGCTTATCCATAAGCTTTGTTGTAAAAGAGTTTATCTCTTCAAAAGTAAACAGGTCAGTAGATGATAGCATGGCTGGCGCTGTTGTGAAAGTGTGCGTGAGTGGTGTTGGTGCTCTTTCCAGTGAGCCGATAAGAGTATTCTTATAATTAATTAGAGACAAGTGATTCTGCTTTACATTACTGTCTCTATTTGGAGCAGCGCTAGTGCCTTTGTTGTGCTGATAACTGCTTGTGAGTTGAGCTGAATTGTTTTGGCTTTGTTTTCGTTTGGAGTTCGGTGATCTCTTTTGGATTAGAGAAAGGTATGAAGTTCGGCAAGGACAGGTAGCATCTGTGGAGGGGTACGCACCATTTCATTTGGCAAAAAGAAATGTTCATAAGTTTGTGCACTATGACGTCGTATGGTGACCAGCACAAAATGCACAGGAAGTGGTGACGATGCAGCTATTAGACTCGTGCCCAAAAAGTTGGCAGTTGTAACATTGTGTAAGCTATCTTGGCGATTTAGTCTTGTATTCCCAACGAACTTTTGTATGGTTAATGCATTGGTGCCCATTTCGCATTTTTTGTAGTGTAGTCGATTTATTTGCAAAATATACTACATACAACAGAATTTTAAAGCAAGCTTTCGTCGTTTTTCCACCGTTTTTACGTCAGTGAGATAATAATATTTTTTTAATCTCTTCATTTGGTAGTTATTCCAAACCAGAGAGAACGGCTTTGTATAGCGTTGTTTCCCTGTTCTCATAAGAGAAAAATTCACAATTGTTGATTTTTTGCTTTTCGCAGATATTGGTGTAACAGTCGATGTTATTGACAAATATCTTGATACCAATTGAAGCTTAATATAAGGCTGCTGAAGGCAAGCACAAATGGGAAGAGAGCAAACTTAACGTAACAGAATTCATTTACTTAACTGTTAGCATTTTATTTAAATTGTATAAACATCTTAAGACATGAGTTAACATCTCAGGAAATGACTTAACATTAGGAAATGACTTAACAGTTACATTTGGGTTAAATATCTACAAAAGATGATTCATTTTGGTTGATTTTAAGAACTTGTTGATTGTTATGAGATTTTCAGGAGATGGGTGAGATAGTTGTGTAGATAAGTTTTGGATTGGGATATTGTTTCGTAGATTTTGGAATATTGTGCATTCATTTAAGAATGATCTATTGAGATTGTGCTGTTGAGGTTGCAAAAGTTACATTTGTTGTCGGAAGCTAGGAGGAAAAGGTGTTGGTGTGTTAGCCTTGTGTGTCCAAGTCGTAATCTAATTAGTCTTGTTTGTTCTGTTTTGGTTATTATGCGTATTTTCAATGATTTTGGGTAGTCATAAATATTATACTTATAGAATATATATAGAATTATTATTTTCGGGTACTTTTCCATCAAGAGTCTGCGAATTACCATTGGGTAATATGAGGAATTATCAACCTTTCCTAACGCTTCAATAGCTGACAAGGAATCTGAACATATACAAATTTTACATGAGCGTCTAATGGCGGTTTTGACGGCTTCTAGTAAGGCAATAATCGCTGCAGAGTAAACTAGGTAGTACAACAAGTTTGATGACTTTGTTTTCCGAAGTTACCGCGTAGGCAGCTACGTTCTGGTTCAGAGAACCGGGAGTTTATAAGAATGTATGATTGTTTAATATTTGTTTGGTTTCAAGAAACTCACTAATAAAAATCTCCTTAGTGGTGTTGGATTTGATAAAAACGCTGAGGTGTTTATCAATTGTATCTGGTTTAAGGTGCCACGGAGGATCCATTGTTAAAGTTTTTCTGATTGGATTGGCTAAAATGTTTAGTTCGTAATAATTACTGATGCTTTTTTGAAGAGCTGATGCTTTATATTTCTTGTTCAATTTCTTTGTGATGGAGTGGATTATTTGTTTTAGTAGGGAGCCAAAGGACTGAATTTTCTTGCTTGCAGGTGTTGGATCCTAGTTTCGATTGGCTTATTAATTGATGTTGAGCGAAAGGCTCCTAATGCGATGCGAAGTGCAGTATTTAGTAGTGTTTTATTCGACTTAATTGTGGTATTTGGGGCCAAGCCGTAAATTGTTAACCCGTAGTCTATTTTTGACAGACAAATGCTTCTGACTATTTGAATTAATGTATATGGGTGGCACATAAAATTCTGTTCAGGGATACTAGTAGCCTTTTAATGTGGGGTTACCATTTATATCTAGAGTTGCAGGTTAAACTAAGTAGTTTCAGTTTTTTTACATCTTCAATGATTGCCGATTTGGTTAAAACTTTACAGACACAATATAATTTTCTACATACATGTAGGTGCTGAAATTTTATCACTGATAGTGAAGCCCCCGAGACGTCGCACTAGGCGCTTATATCCTCGAAGAGTCTATCTAGATTAATTTGGATATTCTTGTTCCTGTTTAGGTCGACTATAATGTTAAAGTCATCGGCGTATGCAGGAGAGAAAGAGGTTTACTGAGATAGGGGAACCTTGGGGAATGCCGTTGAAGAGGGGAACGGTTTCTGAATATTTATCATTTATTCGGACTCGGATTTTTCTGTGTGTCATGAAATGTTTTACATAATTGACTATTTTTGCGCCGCATCCCCATTTGGATAATTGTTTAAGTATAGTGTGTAGACCTATTTTTTCAAAATCTTTCGCAAAGTCGAGAGAGATGATCGATAAATGTTTTTTAGCAGACATAGCCTTGTTGACGAGAGTGTCTACGTATAGAAGACAATCCATAACAGACTTTCCCTTTTTGAATCCTACCTAATCCTTGAAACTACCATAGTCGTTTAGCTATAATTTTGTCCATCAATTTTGAGACGCATGAGTTTAGTGATATGGGTCTATATGATTCTATTTTTGTTTTGTTTAAAGTCGGATTGTGTACCGGGAGTATTGTACTAGTTTTGTATGTGTGAGGGATGTTATTGCTTAATATATTGTTGAAAAATGAAATAATATGAATTTTAACGAACTTGGATGCATGTTTTGCCCTTGAATATGTTATGTTGTCGAGTCCCGGGGTGTGTCCTTTAAGACTATCTAGCTGATGAGAATTCTACCTCACTGATCTCCTTTCCCATGAATATTGCCGACCTCTGTGGTCGGCTGATTCTTTGCGTATTATTTGCACTTCATTTGGCAGAAAGAAAATTAGATGAGAATTTTTTGTCATGGGATTCCCTAGACAAATAATTTGAGAAAGCGTTTGCTATATCTGTTGAGTCTGTGACTATTTTGTCTGATATTTCTTCCTTCACACAGTGCATTGGGTAGATTTGTGTATACCACAAAATTGCCTTATTTGGCTCCATATTAAATCAGTTTTTGAATTCGGGGATATGCTTGAGGTTAGTCGGTTATTAGCCTTGCTTGTGCGTATTAGTATTCTGAATTCTGTGTTAGTTTTTTTGTATTTTATAATGTTTTCTAACGTCATATCTCTGTTAAGTAACCTCTAGGCCTGATTTTTGACCTTTTAAAGTTTCGCTAGATCCTTATTCCACCAAAGTACATTATGTTGCTGTTTAGGATGTTGTGAAAGGGGTATGCTATGGTAGGCACTTTGAAGAATGATTTTATTTATATTGCTTGTTCTTTGTTAATGTTCCCAAGAAATGTGGACTTACAAGCAAGAACGAGTGAAGATAACGTCAGAGTATTGTTACCTTGGTGTAATTCTCACACCAAAGATGTCTTTCACCAATCACATCAACAACCGAATTGAGCAAGCAAAAAACAGCATTAACTCGACATGGTGTAATTTCCTAGTCAAAGGGAAATCACATTGGCATCAAAACGGAAGCTATTTTTGGCAGTTTGCAGGTCAATCCAAGCGTATGCAGCACAGGTTTGGGGATACACAATGCCGGAAGATTAAACAAGTTCCAGCTGTATTTCTTGAAAAGAGTGTTGAGGCTGCCGGACACAATCCCAAACTATGCATTATCATTGAAAATTGGTACTGAAGACAGTCACTTCTATATATTAGGTCTGCATATGCAATACATCAAAAAGACTTCGCAGATAGATTGCCTCATAAGTTGTCCAAAGCTATTCTAAGAGGAAACGTTGTGTGGGCAAATAAATTTAATCAGCTGGGAGCAGACCACAATATAAGTTTTCAATGGAATGCTGGCATAGAAGAAGACTGGTGTAATCGTTGCAATCAGCTCATTGAGGCATTAGAAGCGGCTTCGTGGAGTACAATGCTGGAAAAAGTAGCAGGTAGCACAAACCGCTTTTATAAATACCTGCAACCACGAGCTGGAGAAAAATACTTCAAAGCCCACCTAACTCATCGTGAAATAACGATAATAATAAAGGCACGCTGCGACATATTACCACTGAATGAAAATCGTTTCGTGCCAGATATGTCAACCATTTGTACGCTATGCAACAGGATTGAGCAGGAAGCACTGACGCACTTTATATCAAAATGCGCTGTTTTAAATGAATTTAGGGTGTCACATTTTAAGAAAAATTCAATTGACCAAAATGAGTTGATAAACATATTAAACGGTGACCACGGTGATCAGTTGGAAGACTCTAGCAAGCTATATACGCACAATATTATATTATAGAAAATTTCTAATATCAGAATTCAGCTATCGGCTAAAGCCTCTCGTTCTTTTTGTCTTTTTGCCAAAAATTTATAAATGAAGTTAATTTTAATCTGTACCTATGTATATAGTACGAAAAATGAATAAAAAGGAGTACTACTACTATTATGGTTGAATTAATTACTAGACCGATTGCATCAAATGTAGGACACAAATGAAGTCTCTTATACTGAATCGATTTGTGCACAAAAATAGCCACTCCACCCTTGGCACTGGGGGAAGTTGTTGAGTGCATTTCAAAGTTGATTGGAACGGGAGATTTAATAAAGTTTTTGTGGTATATTTCTTGGATAGATATAATTTTCGGGTTAGGTACTTTTATTAGAATTAAGAGCTCATTGTAATTATTGGTTGAACCATTCATGTTTCATTGCAATATTATTAGACTTACTTTTACGTATACGATTTTACGTTGTATTTGTATGAAATTAGGTTAGATGTCGGTGACATCTCCTTAATATTTTACAATGAGCTTTTCTTTCTTTATGTTCAGCAGCGTTTCCCGGCGACATGCAATCTATATGTTCGCTGTTCAACCACAAGACGCAATTATGGTTTAGAATTTTATGCTACCCTTTGTTAGATAGTTCTGTTAAGTCTACATCGTTATTGGGTTGTGCTGTAGCTTGCAGTGCAGGCTTCGTTAAGGTAATATACTTGGTCTGTTTTAAATTGTTTTTGGCTCTTTTTGATAAATTCTTCGGGAATATCTGTACAGTACAGACTTTGTGTAATTTATTTTTTAGTTGGCTGTTCCTCAGAAGGGCTACGTGCTATGTTTTACTCACTTAAGTCCTTGTATGATATGAGTTTCCGACTAGATGATGGCAATGGTGATGGTGTTGTCTGTGATGACTGTGTTGTTGTTGTTGATGGTGTCTCTGTGTGGTCACCGTTGAAAACAGTTGACCGTCGTGCTGGCCTTGAAGATTGTCCAGGCAGTACTGTTGTCAACTTTTTGTATAGTTTTAATTGCTTGGACTTTTTGATGAGATTTAAAAATAGGGCAATTTTTGTCTCTGGCCTGGTGTTCGCATTTTACTTGTTTGTTTAGGTGACAGTTTATGCAGCTTAGGCTTCGGTCGCATATTTCTCCATTCTGTACGGCAACATGTAAATCTTCGCTGCAATTATGGTATGCTGCTTTGTTCCGGCATATTTTTGCGATATGCCCCATGCGCAAGCAATTGTTGCAGCGCATTGGGAGGGGTATGTATGGGCGTACTTTAATTTTTTCATAATCAATGTATAGGTTCTCTGATAGCTCAATTGACTCAAATGTAGTTATGATTAAGCCGGTCTCGGTAAGAGATCCGTATTTCCTCCTCGGCGATACCACGTAAATCGTTACAGTATATAACCCCATTAGTACAATTTAAGGTTCTATGTTCAGTTACGGCAATTGGTATGTTAATAGGGAATATTTAAAATTTAATTAGTTTGTTTGCTTGGGCTTCATTTTAAGTTTTTTCAAGAGTTTGCCATCTCTTTTTTTTGCACAAGGCAACTTCTCCACCACAATTGTAATCAATTGTTTTTTTTAAATACAATCGGAGAGATGCCTGTTAGAGTACCATCATTTGTTCTGTAAATAAATAGGAACTTTCCTTCAGAAGTGTGGATGCCTCCTCCAGATGTCAGGAGGGTCTATCATATTGTCTTTTTAAACGTTATATCCAGCTATGTTGTAATTGCTGTTCTTTTATTTATTCTGCTTATTCGCTGATAAAGTGACTGATAAACGGAAGATTGTTGTTGTGTTTTGTTAATTAAATTTTAACCATTACTTTTTCTAGTAAGCAAACTGATTAGAAAAAAAAATCACGCACTAAGTAATTGTATTGCCGGAGCACTTTAGTTTTGAAAGTTTTGAGAAATAACTACAAAGTCTCAGCGACATGCACACAAATTAATACGCGTAGTCGGTGTTATGTAGGAAATACACAAATGAAAAGCATAATTGAAATTTGCTCACTCCATGAGAACATATGATTGAAGATTAGAGCGAAAATACAACTGTTGTAATTGCGTGTGTGTGTTGTTGATAAGTTGTGCACAAAACCAAACAACAGAAACTACCCGCGCACTTTCCTTCTTGACAAACGCAAATTGAGAGAGAGAGCTTTGTTGCATTGATTGTTCACTCGCAATAACAACAAAGACGCCACACACGAAGAGAGAGAGAGAGAGAAGCATCTTCGGCTGGTGGCCGGTTATTCGGTCACTTGTTGGAAGGCTCTTCGTAAAGTAAACTCACAGCAGTAAAGCATTTTTTATCTGTCTATTACTCATGCATAAATATTCATTCTCTACGCTACCGACTAGAAAGTCAATGTGCAATGTGTATCCCCCCCTCTCAAGCGCATCATCACAATTGATTACTGTAACGCTTTTTTTGGACTTACACCTCGCTAAAAAAGTTTCACTTAAAAAAACTTATATTTTCGATCATGATTTTCAAACGGTAAGTTTCCTTCGAATATGTTCACTTTGTGATGTTATTTTATTTGTGATTGTGTGTGTGTGTATTTTCAAAGGTGTTTCAATGAAGGGAATCGAATTACATTAATTTTTACACTCGAGTCGAAGAGGCGGTCTAAAGTTTGCGGGTCATCTTGTTTTTTATAAATATTAGATTTATTTACTTTCTAGTATTTTGTCAATTTTAATACAAATTTGTCTTTTGATGAGTATGTTTTAAAATAGCTTTTTACATTATTGTTCTTGTAATTTTACAAATATTTTTCTCTTATTCGTGTAGTTTTGCTGCAAATATCCACAAAATTTTAGTATTCTTAAGTGTGCTTCTGGAGGCACAAAAATTGTTTAGAACCAAGTATTTTATTTTTATTTTTTTGATTTTTGGGTGAAATTTTTATAAATATTATCCGAAATTTTAATTCAATTATTTTAAAGTATTTTTACTATATTATTTTTTTTGCTGTTGGAATTACTGATGCTGCTGATAATGTTGTTGTTCAAGTTGAACAAAATTTGAAAATTGTGGCAATGATTTTGATTATGTCGATGATGATGACAACGTTGAAGACGCGGATGACGATAACGTTGCTGTCAAAGAGGCCAAAGCTGATATTGTCGAAGAGAATGAAGACTTTGTATCTGTTGAGGCCGATAAAGTAGGTGATTTTCCTGTTTTTGTTTCAATTGTTTTGCTTCCTGTTCCTGTTCGTATTGCTCTTGATAGAGCCTTTGACATTGACAACTCGATTGTACTTGAATTATGTGAATCCAAAAGTGCAGCTGATGGTATTCTGGCAGCAACAGGATCTAGATCGTGATTTAATATAGCTGAATTAACAATTAGTTTGTCACTTGTGTATTTTTTGATATTTTTTTTTTTTGTAGTAATGAATTGCATGCCAAAGGAATGGGGCACCATGAAAAATTCATTATCAATGCATGCTAGATCCTCACTATCAATATTGAAACTAAGACTATTATAATCATCATTATAATTCGATTCATTATCATAATAAAGGGGATAATCAGTCACATCTGAATCTGAATATGAAGTATAATATCCACAATGGGATGGCACCATGTTACAAGAATATTGTTGTTGTTTCTGATTAATGTAAATACAATTATAATTGCAGATATAATCATTATAGTCACAGGATATAAAAGAACAATTTTTAAAATGTTCAAGACAAATACCGAAATCATCATTATTGACATTGTCATAATTTTCAATAAAAATGTCATTCACATCCTCTTCATCTTTAATTACAAGATTTACATCTTTATGGCCATCATTATCATAACCATTTGGACACACTTCAATGTTAAATTCTTCATGTTCTTCCTGCATATTGTCATCATCATCCATTGTATTTTTAATTTCATTGTCATTAAAGTTATCTTTTGACATTTGCGGCTGCTTCTTCTCTTGTTGTTGATGTCGTTGATCGTGATAGTGTTTTCGTAGTTGCTCCCGATGTTGTTGGCGCAAGTACTGGTCATTTTGTCGCTGTTCATCATCGAGACTATATTCGAATACAAAATCATTTTGTAATCCCACGCAAATTGCACTCTTCGGTGCGTCCAATACAAACGAATCAATTTGATAAACGCTATCATTGCCAAATACAGGAACATCCTGTCAAGGATAGATAAAAAACAAAGAAGAAGTAGAAATAAAAGAAGAAGAAGAAGGTGAACAACAACAAAACAAAGACAAATGCAAGCTAATGAAAAGTAAAAGTTTGAAGGGATTAAACCATAGAAGATTAATGGCAAATAAAATATTGAAAAAAAAAAAAATAAAATAAGAGCAATCACAACTAAGGAAAATATACTAAACTAGAAAGAAGGTTATATTCTTCACGCTCGTGTGAATGAGCATGCAGAAATATTATATTAATGATTTGACATAAGTTTAGGGTATAGTCAGTATTCATGCTAATTTCAATACACCAACAGTCACATGTAGATGTTGCATGACTATTAGTATTAAATAACATACACTCCGCGCCACTTGAATAGGACACCTAACAAACTTTTTTTAAAGCTGAATTTTACAGATCCAGAAAAAATACTATTTATTTTTTTAATTTTTAATGAATCTATAATAAATTCCAAATCAATTTCAGAAGGATTTGTTTTTGTAACTGATACAATTAATTTGTTACGAATTTCTTGGTAAAGTAACTATAAAAAAAAACGCAGATTTATGCACCACTTGAATAGAACACCTCTTCAAAAAAGCAGTTTATTAAAATTCGTATGTTTCAAACATGTGTAATTCTTCTTTTGGAGTACATTTAATTATTGTCAAATGCATTTGAAATTTTTTTAGTAGTGGGTTGAGCCCCCTTTTTGCTCCAAAACTTCACAGATCCTTCTTGGAATTGATTCGTACAACTGGGCTATATAATGGAGTGGTATTGAGCTCCAAGCTAGTTTGATGGCTTCTATTAGATCGGGTATGGTTCCATATTGCTGTCCGGCCCCATACAGTTTCCGTTTTAACCATCCCCAAACATTTTCGATGATGTTTAAATCCGGTGAGTAAGGTGGCCAGCTTAAAAGAGCCACTTTCTGGCTTTCAATATAGGATTTGACGCTTCGGGCAGTATGGATTGGCGCATTGTCTTGTTGATATGTCCATTGCAAGGATCCAAAAAGGTTGTGGAAGAATGGAAATGCATTTTTTACGACACCATTGATTGCCATCGCATTCATTTTTGTTGTCAAAAATTGTAACTCACAGGTGCCGTAATACGAGATCGCTCTCCATACCATGATATCACCACCCTTGCTGTGTAGGCGGTCCAAATGATGGGTTTCCTTTCGTAGGTCATGGAAATAATAAGTGTAGCCATCGGGTCCATCTAAATTGATTTTTTTTTTCATCTGAGAATATGACGCGTTGCCACTCCTTAGTCCAGCTCATATGGTTACGGCAAAAAAGAAGGCGTTGCTCCTTTCGAAGTGGATTCAGTGGTGGTTTTTTTTTATTTTTAACCTTTTTAAATATTCAGCTTTCGATATTACACGCCGAATAGTGGTTAGGGTTGCGTTAAGTCCATATTTTGCCTTGGTTTTGGATATTGAGTCGTGAGAGTTTGAGGCTTTTCTCAAAATAAGTCGTCTGTCCGCATCAGAGAGGACACTTTTAGTACGGCCTTTCATGTTTTTTCCATATTTTATCTCGTTGGCTAAGAATGCGGACACCACTGATAGACCACTGTCCTTGAAAGCTTTTATTTTTCCTTTTTCTATCTCCATTAAGGCTTTTCCTCGACCCATTTTAGTTAAATTTGATATTTAATAATTAGAACTTATCTCAAAAAGCGATTAAACAGAAAAACGTGTGCTCACAGCACATGTAGAAGTCTTACTAAACAAATGTTCTATTCAAGTGGTGCAAAAATTTGTGCATGGTTTTTGATGGATATCAAAACAAAATAGCAAAATACATATAACGGTTTACTTCCAGCGCTCAATTTTTTTCATATAGTCATTGAAAAAACACTCATGAAAAAACCGTTAATTGTAATGTTAATTTTTGTGTGATTTGCATTTATACTGACGGTTTACAAGATGTCCTATTCAAGTGGCGCGGAGCGTATGTGCCACTTGCAGATGGCTCAAGCCATGGTGTATTGAGCACACATATCGGGGGCTATACGTTCCAATAATCCCAGAATCTTGAAATACATGGTTGATGAATATGGATCAGGCACAAATAGTGTCCAAATTTCAGTTGGATGAGAAAAAGCACAAAAAAGTTTTTCTAATAAGAACATTAATTTGAATTTGTGTTTAGTAATCCTAGGATCATGAAATTGGCATAGTTGGGGAAAATTTGACAGACATTTATTTCGCCCAAATTATAGTTGGATAAAACAAAAAACAAAAAAGTTTTTCTAATAAGAACATTAATTTGAATTTGTGTTTGTATGGGAGGTACCCCCTAGTGGTCCGATTCGGTTGATTCCGACTAATGTTCAGCGTTTGGTAAAAAGAAACCTTTGTACAAAATTTCACTGAGGGACTCGTTTTGCGAACAGACAGAAATGGCTAAATCAACTCGTCTCAAACTTCATGACAAATTTATGATACTATTCACTCCCGTGAAGAGTATACTGTAAATATCTTCGTTTTATTATAACTCGTATTTTTATAATTTACTTTTATAAAGGGTGTTATTTTGGAGTTACACAACATAAAATTAAAATAAAATAATGAAAAATATGTTTAATATCAATTTTGTTGGTAAATAATTTCGTGACATTAATGCTGAATTATGACTTATGGGACCATTTCGTGAAATTATTCGTTTATCAAAACTTTCTTTGAGTAAATCAATTGTAGCGTGCGTTTTGTGGCATGTGGCTCCGTCCCGTTGCTCTGGTGTAAGTCTACCTAAATGCCAAACCAAACTAAGCAAAAGGCAACTATCAGCAATTAAATCAATTGTCAAACAAAGCCAACTCAAAGTTGTAAACCTTTAAAAAAAACACCCTTTATAAAAGAAAGTGAAAAAAATGTATTAATACTGTATGAGGTGGGCCGAAGTAGACGATCTAATTTCAAAATCCGCTGAGTGATATGATTTTACATGGATTTGTGGGAATGCGTGCGTGTGTATAGTAATAAAGGTATTGGATTTATTCTGATAAAAGCCGAGTCCTGCCGTATGGTTGTGGTGGAACTGAATTCATAAGTGCAAGGTTTACAGAGCCTAGTAATCGTTCCAGAAATAGCAATGGCGACAAGAATAGTGTAGTATTGTGTATAAGTGTATATATAGCGGAATGTAAGAAATAAGGAATAGTCTATAAATGTAAATGTAATATTTGTAAATCAAACATAGAGATAAGGGAAATCAAAGAAATGTAGAAAAGTTAGTCTTGTACTGAAAGTGAAAGTGTAAAGTCTCTAAAACCTCAGAAGTAAGATTGTGCCCCCGAAAAATTTTTTTTTGTGAAAATTAAGTTAAAAACCAGAAAGAAAGCCAGGTTTGTGATGTCTACAAATATCATCTCGAACTTTAGAAAATCATGTTCAGACGTGCAACACCTAACCCTCTCGTTAAAGAGCTTTTGAAAAAAACTGTTGGAAACGTATGAAGTATGTAAAAAGAGCATACTAGTGTTCCTTCGTAAGTTTCAAACACGCAGGCATCAAGCGTGAGCCATCATTATAGGCGCATTAAAAGAATATGAAAGAAAATTCTTTTCTCACGCGAAGAGTATGTAAGTTATTATTATAGTTCGCAAATAAATGACAACCCTATCATTATGTCCACAAGCAACAGGTTGTGAAGAAACCAAATGTAAAAGAAACTTTTGCTTGTTTATGGCAAGGATTTATTGAACGAAGTTAGTCAAAAGGTCTTTCGTGTGTTTGTATTAATTTTTAACATATGTGTGTCTTCTTGTGCGTTGGAGACGACTATTATGTGTTACCCAACAAACATTTTGATGATTGCATTTTCAATAAGACGACTAAATAGTGTTTGTTATCGAGTTTTCAGATATTCTGCCAATAAATATTTGTTTATATTTATAGAATAAATGGCAACAAATATTGCTAATAACAATAAATAATAATGAAAAACATATTATTATTACAAGTTTCACAAATTGTTCGATGGGTAATATTTGTTTTGTTGTCCATATCCCTTTCTTTCTGCCACTTTCTCCACCACACTTTCTATCACACTATCTCTCTTTCTCCTATACCTGCGTCACACAATAAGATCACAGTCGCTTTAATTTCAACGAATTCGATTTTACAAAAAATTTCAACGTTTACCAGGTTAAACACAATGCGTGAAAACCCTAATTAGTTTAGTTTAATTTAATTTTATTTAGTGCTAAATATATAAAACCACACCTGGGTAGCGGTACTGCGGCAGCATTGAAAACAAGCGTAACTGTAGTTGCGCTGGACAATAAGACCTGTTTTATACTCAGATTTTTTGGGGCAGAGGTCACGCTGGGCTATTTTGTTTGTAGAGAAGAGAGCAACGGCATACGACGAAGTAAATTTCAATCGCGTACCAGCGCTTTTGCCGGCGTTTTTTCTCTGTTCTCTTTCGCGTCATTCGTTGTTTGTTCATTTTGTTTTGCTTGCGTAGAGTGAAAGTGATTTTATTTAAACGCAATGCCGCAGAAGAATTATATTTTAAAATTTAAAAATATTCCGATGAGGAAATTTATTGAACTTCTACTTTGTTATTTTAAATAGCGTATAAACATTAAATAAATACAATGAATAAATAAATTTCTACTTTGTATTAAATTTGTAATTCTTTATATTAATTTTTATTATTATTATTGTAATTATTAGAGGCAGTTTAACAAATAAATTCTTAACTACTTAGAAAAAATAAGAGCACAAGCTGCCATGGCTTTCAGCTCTATATTTTAATTTTGTCCCTTTAATTTTTTAATTTTCATTTCATGTTATTTATTAAATATATTTCTTAAAGTGTGTCACTACGTCCAAAAAAACAAAAACGAATGAACGAACGAAAAAGTACGAAAAAAAAATTTAACGCAATGAGCGACGCTGAAAGTCAAAGTTACCGAAGAAGAATCGACTATAATTCCCCCAAGAAAAAGCCTGAGTATAAAACATGACTAAGCGGTCGCTGCTAATATTATTTTATGATTGCATGGTACTTAGGTGAAATAGGTAGTTTGAGTTAGTCTATGCTGAATGCTGAAGGAAACACAACATGCTCTGACCTTTTTCTCTAATTACCTACCAGTATTTAGTTGCTAGAAATTCAAATTCATTAGTTGAATTCCATATAACTTATCCGGAATTTAATTTCTTTGGTAGTAAGGAAATACGTGAGCTAGTTGATTTATTATTTTTTGGAAGTGTTTTTAGCGATTTATACAAATGACTAAGTCAGTTTCTAGTAAATTATAGACTTATTCTATGCTTAGTGGTGCTGAACGTGCTAGATACAAGCTTTCTGAAAATGAATATTCTCGAAAAGCAAGAACTACAACAGCTATGAGGAATCATTTGAAGTCAATGCATAAAACCGATTTTTTGGAATTGGAAAAATCTGTAAAAGTAAACGGGATGCAATTAACAATCTTGCACTTCCATCAACTTCCCACCAAAGTGTTAAATCTGTCTTTAAACAAACATCGTTTCCAGAATGTCTGGAAAAAACAAAACAGTGGAATTACAAATCTGATAAATCGTTGGAAGTTGATCAATTAATAAGTGAAATGATTGCGTTGGACTACTTGCTATTTACTTGGATTCGTAAGACTAATGAAGCACTTATGTCCATCGTATAACTTAAAGTCAAGTCAGCATTTTACTTCAATTTTTTGTGAAGAATTATATGGCAAAGTAAGCCAGAAAATCTTAGAATTGCTAAAGTCCTTCGAAAAAATGTCATTTACTAGTGACATCTGGTCCGATTCTTGTTCTGGTGTTTTGCTACTGAGTTTCATGGGATTACAGAAGATTTCGAAAGAAAAATGATAATTTTAAATTCAGAAGTGTTCAATGACAGTCACCATACCGCAGAAACTATTGCTCATAAGCTTGAAGGCATCTTGACGTCATGGGAAATACCTTGAAAAAAATTGAAATGCGTAGTTCGGGACGCTGGTGCAAACATGAAAAGATGTGTTTCCCCATTAAATGTTCAACACATCGACTGTGCTGCACATAAGATTCAAAACGTAGTAAAAGAAGGTCTGAAATCCCAAGAATCTGTCACGGGAAAATGCAAAAAGATGGCAACACATTTTCATATTTCAAATGCTGCTCAAGACGAGCTAAAAAATTTGCAGAAGAGGCTTAATCAAACACCCCTCAAGATAATACAAGAGTATGCTACCAGATGGAACGGCACCTTTTATATGCTAGAACGTATTTTGAAAGTCATTGAGCCTTTATGTCTTTACGCACCCCCAAAAAATAAAATTCCCAAACTAACTTCTAAAGACTGGATGCTCATTAAAAAACTCAGTTTACTAAGGCCAGTTGAAGAAAATCCAAAGAATTAAGTGAGGCCAATGTTTCTGTATCATCAGTAATTCCCCTAATTACTACTTTGGAAACTATTCTGGACAAACTTGACTCAGCCGATGAACACATTGGTGGCACGACAGCTGAAAACTCAATTGTAAATTTTGAGTATTGAAAAATTAAATATTGTACATAACGGTAAACTTCATTGATCCAAGGTATAAAGAATTTTTTTTTAAAAATACGTCTACTAAAGAGCGTGTTACACAGCATATTTTGGATTTGCTTGTAGACAGTAAAACAGATGAATCTTCAAGTTCAGGTTGTTCAAATGAGACGCGTGCCAAATTTGAAAAAACTGAAGATTGACTAAACAATGAACATGTATCTTCAAGGGACACAATGGCTTCACTAATGGATACGAGTGACAGTGAAGGAGAAGATGACATTCCTCTACTTGGTAACAAGAACCTTACTCATCTTTTAATCCGAAAAAAACTACGGAATATTTAGAGGAGAAACGCGTGGCAAATTATGTTGACCCTCTAACATGGTGGAAGGTAAACAAATACGTGTTTTTTTTCCTATAGCGAGGCATTATTTGGCCACACCACCAACGAGTGCTCCGAGCGATCGAATGTTTAGTGGCGCGGTTCTTATATATACATCGCATCGTAATAGACTGGAAGGAGAAAAGGCTTCGGAGCTTTTATTTTTAAAATTTAATATGCCTCTATTGAACTTTAATTGTTGTTGTCAATTAGTTCTACAATAAGTGTAAATGTATTCTTTGATCGTTCTTTAATATATTTAGTTTATAAAAGAAGATCATTATTTTAAGGTCAAAATAAAAGTGTATACTTATAAATTTTCTAATAAAAAGCGCAAGAAATTAATATGCTCTTGTTACATTTACCTAATAATATCTATTATGCGAATATTCGCAACATCACTATGTACATAACATTCGTTTAATTTTTGACATGAATACGTCTTTATTTTTGATACCAAGGGGTAATTCTAAAAAATTGATGATAGGAAATATGGGTACACAATTTGGTGTTGTGGTTGCAACCTATTGTCCACATCCAAAATCAAATTATATCACTCGGTAGTCAAAAGATCGAATTATTAGTTACGTTGAGTTAGGGCTGTGTAATAGCCATTCCACAGTGAGTAAAATGTTAGGTTCTGAGAACATAAGCAGAACTCTGGGTTCTGACGACAACAACAACAGGGAAATTGAACGAATTTTGTTGTTGTTGTGGCACCTTGCTTTATCTTTCATTTGTGGCGGAACACTTCGCGATTTGGTGGAACTTCTGATGGTGCTGAAGGTCAAAATATTCCTGGATTATTTCTCGAAATAAAAGAAATTGAACCTGAAGGAGGCACTGATGATTCTTTGATGATGTAGGCATTGGAAATGGCAGAGAGCTCGTGTAGAAAATTTCTACGAATTGTTTTTTTCTGTGCTGTTTGTCAATTAGGATAAAAATCTTTAAAAATTATCAATGCATTCAGAGCAGATATATCTATTATATTTGAAAATACAACCATAGCCAATCTTTTTGTTTTTCTCTTACAGCTATAACAAGATAACATCTTGTCAACAGTGTCAACACCTTCTGAGTTAGTAAACAAAATAATGATTGATTCAAATTGAAAATTAAGAAGCCAAACATTCAGACCAACCTTTTGTTTGGTTATAGTATGCGATGATCTCCGGTAGCTTCTTTTCATCCGATCCAACTTCGAATGAACCATGCATTGTTCTTTGCAATACGGTGCACTTGTTCTTTCTTCCAATGTATGAAGCCAGCGAATATTTTTCAGTAAATGCAAATGTTTACTTTTACAATGGCATTTTTTTACATTCAAGAAGCTTTGGTGGTATGCTTCTTTTGTTTTTTCATTGTACCAACCATTGTTATGCCCTTCATCTGCAGTTTTTACCCTAAAAGTCCTATGATCATACGATCAAAAAAATTATCCATTGTGTCCTTTCAAGCCATCGATTAAATCAAGAACGACGTGTTCACCTTGTATCTTCTCAGCCATTTCAGCACCTACTTGTTTCCCCAAATATCGTGGAATTTTCCAAACATAACAGGAAGCTGCTCATCAACAGTCATACATTCATGTGGATTGTAATAATACGTCAGAAGGTGAGACCATTTTCCGAATAAATCCCGAATCGAAGTGAATTTAGCCGTGTAACTTTGCTGTCTTCTATTCATAACGTTATCGAATCGACTAACATCATATATACAAGGTGGCGCAAAAGAAGTCATCCGATGTTGTTTGGCTCTTATTTTTTTTCTAAATGAAAAACTTCGATTCTGATTTGATTTTTGATTATGTTTATTTAGACCTTTAGAATTAATTGTGTTAAGTCGAGAAGATGATATCGGACAAATGGGCGCCGCCACAATTGATTGCCATACGGGCTCGTTTTATGGCATTTTCCATCACTTCGGCGAGCGTTTCGGGCGATAAATTCTCGCATTCGTGTCCTTGAGGGCTTCCAAGGTCTCAGGCTTGTTGATGTAAACACGGGACTTCAAAAAACCCCATAAAAAGAAGTCCGGGACCGTTAAATCAGGCGATCTGGCGGGCCAGTGCAAATCGACGAATTGTTACGCAAAAAAATAGACACAATTATTCCGCGTTCTTGGGGAGTGTATCGCTCCATGGCTTATTCACTTGTATTCTGTATCTGTCTAGTCCACAAATGTCAAAACAGATTTGACATTGGCGGCCATTTGCAAAAATGAGAGCATCTTCCAATAGGGTGATGTCTTTTGTGCCACCTTGTATAGAGGAAGGTTTTCTTGGACATGGTAGCTCTAAAAACTGGCCGACCGTAATCACCGTCAAACAAATGAGCCACAGTCAAATTCCTTGACCTAAGTAGAAGTAACACCAGAACGTAAGTCAGAAAGAACAGAAACAAAAACACCTGTAAACACCAGCTAAGATTAACAGACCAATGTATGCATGCAATAAGCCTCTATTGATTCTTTGAAAATTTTCGCCAAATTTGATCTCTCCATATGCATTTGAATTATTGAGAATATTATTTTTAAGAGATGTTGAAAAAAAAACGTAGGAAGGCATCTCTTATATCATCAACTCGTGCTTTGGCATATCTTGTTGTGCCAGGACGAAGATTGATAGAATTTTCCGTTCGAACCCGGTCGCAGTGCTCTTGCAATGGTTGGAGATTCTACACGATGCCAAGTTTTGAAATGTACATGGGATCGATATTTTCACTAGAATCAGTTGTTGATTCATTATCTGCGATTTCTTCCATGCTTTCTTCCATGTTTTCTTCTTCTTCCTCTATCATCCGAGAATAAGTCATCATCATCAGCCAAATTCTCATCTTCAACATAATCATCATCACTGTCTTCAGACAAATCTTCTTCGTCACTGCCACTTGCATTCAATAACGATTCTGTTTCTTCCTCTGTGAGATACTTTGGCGGTGACATCTTTTAAATTTTCATAAATATGTTTTTTTTGATACGTGTTAAGTCTCAGAATGACCCTTGTTGATCAATGATCTTCTATTTATACTATTTCTATTGGTTCGACGTCATTGATCTAACGCAATAAAAATAGAAGCAGAGCGAATAAGGATTAAAAAAAAAAAGCTCGAAAACAAGAAACAGTTACTTGCCATTAGTACGAATAGCTCGAATACAACATAAGCAAACTAGTAAATAGTGCAGCGCTGTCAAATCAGCTTTTTTCCCGCCGTTTCTAGCTTTTTTGAGACATGATTGCGGGAAAAAAGGTAAAGGCAGCAGGAATTCTGGCTTTTTTTTAAGAATGTTATCGGCCTTTTCTGCTTTTTTTTATTAAGTGACGTCTCTTTTAATAATTTGTCGATTTTGAGAATATTTGCAATGTGACCATCTCTATCTTGAAAGTGCCATATCTAAGTGTGTACATTGTGTGACTTCCACAGTTTGAGTGATGATAGCAAACAAAGCAATCATGACAAAAACTTTTCAACAAAAATACCGTGAGACTTGGCTGCAATTGTTTATGACAGAAAATACGTGTTGGCGCTGAACTGTTAAAAGAATAGAGCTTTAATTTACCATATTTACCAATCTTTGAAGTTTCTTAATTTTTTCTTATCTTCATCTCTTATTCGGGTTAATTGTTCTCTTTAATTCTCTTAAGTTATTTTTAGTCATTAGAAATTATCTTATGTTAGGTTAAGCTTTGTATGAAATGCAGTATAGATAAGTTAGGTTAGGTTTGCTTGGCTGATCAAGAGATCTCACATAGACCAATAATGGTCCTTTGTGTTGCCAAGAAGAAGTATGGAGACTCTTTAAATGCTGTTTTTTATGCACTTTTTTGCGAGCTTTAATAAATTGCTACTTTTCTGATCCGCGATACTTTCCAAGGAAAGGAAAGATACAGATCCGAGATAGCTAAAGCGTGATCTGTTGAGAGCTGGACATTGGCAAAGTAGGTGTTCTAGAGTTCCCCTAGCATTTACCTCGTGGCATGATGTACATGCATCACTCTGTATCAAGCCCAATTTGGCTGCGTGGGAAGGTGTTAAACAGTGTCCCGTGAGTATTCCGACTAATAACTTGCAATCCTCTCTTGGGAGAGCTAAGATGTAGTTGGTAGTCTTATTATTAACAGAGCGAAGCATGATTTTTGCGGTTCTGCAAGAGAGTGTGCCATTCCACATTCTCTTCGCCTCCTGAATCGTTGCTTCGTCTATTTCTGTTTTTAACGTGGACAGAGAGGGACGTAAGTATGACGCACTTACCTCAGCTTGGCTAGCGCCAGCTTTAGCGAGTGCGTCTGCTTCTTCGTTCCCTTCAATTCCTTTATGTCCCGGTACCCAAAAGATGGTGACTCGTCTGTCCAAACAGAGTTCGTCGATTTTGGTTCTACATTGTTGAACACAGTACGATTTCGTCATCACCGCCGCTATTGCCTTTATGGCTGCTTGGCTGTCGATGAATATGTTTATTTGGGAGTTTAGAGGAGTTAGCTCGGCTGCTAATTCTGCAGCTTTTGTAGCCGCATAAATCTCAGCCTGAAACACGCTGCAGTAGTCTGGAAGCTTATATGACCGTTTAAGGTCAAGCTCTGAGCAGAATACTGCAGCCCCCACTCCCTCTGCCATTTTAGATCCGTCTGTAAACAGGTTGCAAGTATGACCGCCAAACTGGAGTCCCCTTTGCCACCCATTATGTTCTATTACTACACTAGGCCCTCCATTGAAGTTGGCCTGGGGAATAACATAGCCAAGCCTATAGGTTGAAGGTCGAGTATTCTATCAAGTGCTGTTGTAGGGGTGGTGCGGGGTTTACCTCCCATAAAAACCCCCCTTTAAATTAATGTTCTTGTTAAAAAAAGTTTTTTGTTTTTTAACGTATCGAACTGAATTTTGGACACTATTAGTTTGTAATTTATAGCCATCAATCGTGTAATTTTCATCAACCTATGGCCACCAGGTGGGGTACCTCCCATACAAACACCCCTTTAAATTAATGTTCTTGTTAGAAAAAGTTTTTTGTTTTTTAATGTATCGAACTGAAATTTTGGATCTATAAGTTTGTAATCTATAGCCATCAACCGTGTAAATTTAATAATCCTAGGGCTAACAGGTGGGGTACCTCCCATGCAAGCGCTCCTTTAAATTAAAGTTCTTGTGAGAAAAAGTTTTTTGTTTTTTAACGTATCGAATTTTGGACACTATAAGTTTCTGTTCTATATTCATCAACCATATAAATTTCATGATCCTAGGGTTACCAGGAGTGGTACCTCCCATGCAAACCCAAATTAAATGGCAAACTTTTAAAAAATAAATGTACAATAAAATTGCCACTCAAACTGATGTGATGCTAAGAAAGGAAGGTTGGATGCAACTTGGATGAGCGTGAAGGGTATTACATCCTTGGAGTAGCCAATGATAGCCTTGTTTCTGGTTTTACATTGGCTTTTTCATGTAATCGGGTAGTGGAAAACTAGAATGGTAAATTGAGTAACATTTTAAGCAATTTATTCTGTACTATTTGAAGTCTATTTACGTGAGTGAGACCCATATAGTAAAATTGGGCTGAATATCCATTTAAATATTATAAGTTTGTTGTCCAGTGAATGTTGCGATTTCCGGTTTATGAGCGGATAAAGTACACAAATAGCTTTGTTAATTTTATCCAGCGTTTTAATAATGTGTACATTTAATGTAAGTTTTTTGTCTAAGTGTAATCATAGGTATTGCACGCTATTAGTCCAATGAATGTCAGTACTATTTTTATTTTGATTAGCATTGGGTAAGTGTATACTTTTCCTCCTTCTTGTGAAGTAGTTCGCGCTAGTCTTGCTAATATTTAACAAAATTTTCAATTTTTTTATAATAAGTATCCAGGAGAGTTAAAGAGTTTTGAAGGGTATTGTGTATATCTGCATACATGTTACCAATATAGTAAAGCGCAGTGTCGTCTGCAAAAGTGGAAACAGTGCAGTTTTCAAGAATAGGTACATCATAGGTGTATACATTATACAAAATCGGACCCAAGACTGATCCCTGGGGAAATAATAATAATAGTAATATTCTTCGTGTGCGACGAATTCCACTTTACTCCACGAAAAACTGGGTGAGAAAACTTTTCACAATTTTTGTAAGATAAGCAGGTGTGTTTGTTATCATCAATGTGTGTATTAAGCCGTCATGCCATACAGTATCAAAAGCTGCTTGTATATCTAAAGTAACCAGACCGATTGACTTCTTATCTTGCATATTCTGCTTAATAAAATGTTTAAAATTCAGAAGAGGAATAATGCAACACATATGAAACCTGAAACCAAATAGAGTTTTTGGTATAATAGAATGTGCTTCTAGATGCAAGTTAAGCTTGTGCTTCTGAAGACAATATTTAAAGATAGAAGCAAGAAAACGGGTAACACTAAGTGGTAAGTTGTTTATACAAATATTAGAAATTTTGTCCAAACCTGGACATTTCTTCGTCTTCAGTGAGTTTTATATTATATTATATTCTCAACATCATTAGATGATACAGATGGTGCATAAAACAAGTGATGATTGTTGAGTTCACTCACAGAAGCCCTAATAGTGCGCATTGCTGCCTGAAAGTGACTCAGTTAATTTGTGTGTTTCTTGGAAAATAACTCCAAGTACGAGGGTGGATAAATAAGTCCATAGAAAAAAGCATTAAAACAATTTTTTTTGGTAAATTTTTTTTTTATTTTTCAACATAATCTCCTGGGAGCTCTATACACTTAGTAAGACGTTTCTCTAATTTTTTTAAACCCGTCAGAAAAATAAGATTTTGGAAGGTCCTCAAAATAAGCATTTGTTTGATCGATGACTTCTTCATTTGAAAAAAAAAAAAACGTTGTCCACTGAGCCATTTTTTCAGGTTTGGGAATAGGAAAAAGTCACTGGGAGCTAAATCTGGCAAATACGGTGTGTGGTCGACCAATTCGAACCTTAATTCTTCAATTTTAGCCATTGATCGTAAACATGTGTGAACGCGGCATTGTTTTGATGAAAGAGGATCTTTTTTCTGTTTAAATGAGGCCGTTTGTTTTCAATTTTTTCTCTTAGCTGGTCCAATAAAGATGCATAATACTCCCCTGTTGTTGTTTTTCCTTTTTCCAAATAGTCAACTAAAATAATTCCACGTGCATTCCAAAAAACAGTATACAGCCATAACCTTACCAGTTGATCTTACGGTTTTCGCTTTCTTTGGATATGGTTCGCGTTTCAAAATCCACTGTTTTGATTGTTCTTTCGTTTCGGGAGTGTAGTGGTGAATCCATGTTTCATCTACCGTCACAAACCGACGAAAAATCTCATTCGGATTACGTTGCATGAGCGATAACAGAGCCTTAGAGGCAACCACCCTACTGCGTTTATTGTCGACTGTGAGCAAACGCGGCACCCATCTTGCCGAAATCTTTTTCATACACATTTTTTCATGTAAAATAGAAATGACGCTACCTTTTGATATCCCTGTAACCTCAACTATCTCACTCAACTTTAATCTTCGATCACTTAACACCATATCATGGATTTTATTGATCATTTCTGGCGTAGTCACCTCTAGAGGGCGTCCTGAGCGTGGTTCATCCTTTGTTGATGTACGACCACGTTTAAATTCATTTAACCAGTTATAAATAGTTGCAAGTGAAGGAGCAGATGTGCCGTGAACTAAAACCAACTCATTTTTTATTTCCTTTGTTGTAAAGCCTTTTATATGAAAATGTATAATAACAGATCTAAACTCCTTTTTCTCCATTTTTGTAAACAAACAAATTTTTTTTCTTCAATGCACGAGAAACACACAACAACTCAACCAATCTAGCTGAAACTTCACAGCAAACCTAGACGGTAGTGATGCTGCATGAAAACAGACCGTTAACAGTAATAGTCGCGCTATCTATTGGATTTTCTAAGGACTTATTGAGCGATCCTTGCCTAGTGGAGAACAATCTATCATTGTATACGAAACTTCGTACAAATTGATTATTGTTTTTGGTAAGTTTTGTTATTTTCCAACAAATTTTGGAGTGTCCACCTAGATTCATAATCTTATTATTCCAAGTGATGTTATTATGTACTGATATTGGTTGTCTAATTTGATAATTCAGATAATTTAGTTGGGCTTGACAGATAGGTTGCCTTGTTCTAAACCAGTGTCTTCTCACTACGTTTCTCTTTTTAATAAGCTCAGTGATGTTTATGATTTATTGCAAAGTTTTTTAAAAGACTTCCTAGGCACTGCAATTTCGAGTGCAGAGGCTAGTTCAGTTGTAAGTGAGTCAACCATTTTATCAATTAACTCAATGGTGGGAAGCGCAGTATGGTGAAACTTAATGTCAGAAAAATTGCAGTTCAAGATTTGCTTAAAACGTTTCCAATTAGCTTTCGAGTACAAAAGAAAGGTGTTTTAATTGGCTTAGAAGCTACCTTAGCAATTACCGGAAGATGATCTGATGCAAGGTCATTACAGGATATCGGTTCAGTTATCAAGTCTGGAGAGTTTGTAATGAATAGGTCTAGTGTTGCGGGTTTTGCTTTGTAGCTTGCTGGAACATGCGTTGGATCTTTTGGGCACACAACTGAAAATTTGTATATAAAGGATATTCCCTCAACAGTTAGCCTTACCGCAATGCCACAATCTATTTCTTCAGTTCACCACCCAATATATAGTGACCACTTATGCATGAAAATTTAAGTAAATCGGTCATGAAACAAATTTTCTGGTGGTTTTTGTCATTCGACAGAGTACATGATCTATTGAAACATTTTGCCGATGACCCAGGGAAGTAAACGGAAAACAGTTTAATTATATTTTGCAAGTCTATATAAACTTCTACTCCTATATTTTCAATTAAGTGTGTATTTACAATTGGAACATTCCTATGATTCAGTTCATTACTTATAGCTATAGCAACGCCACCTCCCATATTCGGTCATTTCGATAGATGGTATAATTAGAGATTATAAGCCGATCCTTTTGCGTTAACCAGGTTTCGCTTAACAGACAGACATGGATTTAAGTATGAATTAGGAAATTTGCAGGTTCACTTCTTTTGTAACGGACGGCACGTGCACTCCATGCCATATTTATTAGTATAGACATATTTAAGTACTTATTGCGTAATAACATTAAATTTCTCACTTTTATTTGTACATCTTTGGAGTTTGTCCATAAGCTCTGACGTAATAGAGCTTATTTCTTCAAACGTAAAAAAATCAGCATTCATTTTATCAGCTGACTCACTTGTATTCGTCTTGTAGATGGGTGGTGCTCTATTTTGAGAGCCAATCAGAGCGTTCCTGTTGCTTACAGCATGCAATTGACCTTGCAGAAGGGTAATATTACTTTGATTGCCGTTAGTTATACTCATACTCGGTGTAACTTGAGTATTTGTAGTAGCATTGAGAGCAGCGTGTTGGTATTGTTGTGCTGGTAGCTACCGATTCGTTGAGCTTGGTTATTGTGGTTTAAGTTTAGTTTGGAGTTTGGCGACTTCTTTTTAATCTTACATTACATTTTTTGCTTTTTGAATTTTGTGTTTTGTTGTTATTGTTGTAAATATATATTTCGCTCATTTATTTACTGAATACGCACAAGAGTATTGCTCTCTTCGTTCTTTTCTCTTCCTGTGTATACGAACGGACTGGACATACAATTGAGAACAACAACGTTATGGATGAGAGCGATAGAGACAACAAATAACATTATTTTCGTTGCATATCTCTGGTATAGATGATTTTCACGGAGACCGAAGAGAGTTCAAGAGAGTCTATTGTTGGTCTTTTTGCATTATTTTTCAGTCCACAAACACAATAATTAAGTTAATTGAAATAATGGGCGTGGCGTAGCAAGCCGGGTTCGCAAGTTTTAAATAAAATGTGAAAAGTCCCTATCGATCAGAGGGTAGCAACAAAAGTTAGTCAGGGTCAAAGATTTCGTTTTTTCACAAAATTTTTTCGTAAATGGTAGTGAACGGGCGTTATCGAAACTACAATGTTGTTCGCAATATTCGTTCGTCAACACTGTATTAACAATAACGCATCGATTTCCTCACCTCTACCGTCAGCTGTTGGACATGAGAAATTAAGGAGGAAGAAGAACCATAACAAGGAAAAGCGAAGGTGAATGACACTTTCGTTTTATGGATCTATGGAAACTTTGTGTTTTTCTGGTGACCGTTGGATGTGGAGAGAAGGAATCCATACTGAAACAACGGACCCAAGGAAGAGGGAACCATCTTGGCTGTTAGAAAATCACTTGGAGGAAAAAGCTGAACGAGCAACAACTTTTTAACTAACACGTAATTTGTCAAATTCTGTGTTTTGTACTTATCTAAACCATTGAAAATAAACCCTTTTAAACAAACTTAGTAACAGTGATTGTGTTATTGCATCCAGACTAGTAATGCCCCAGAGCCAATTGTTGGCTCATCTTTGACTTCGTTTTTGTCACAACATTTTTGATGGCCAACGTGGCCATCCAGTTTACAATCAACACGATCAGCTAACGCCATCGGTGCTTTGGGTATCTCAACGGAACACAGAATTGTCGATAGCATTTTTTCTTTTCTTTTCATCAAGTCAAGTAACGGTTATGTGTTTGTTGTTATATTTGTGTTACTAGTGAAAATAATTAAGATGTCTCAAGTGGGAAAGTTTATTGAAAACAGAGATGGTGATTGCATAGAGAGTGTATGTGCTTTGCAATACGACATTATTGCAAGGCTGCTGATCTTTACTAATATTAAGAAAGACAGAGCTGCTAGGAAAACGAAACCTTATTTCCAGCTCCGTTTAAAAAAGTTAGGTGACCTATCCAAGCAATTTGATGAGAACTATAATTTGTTGATCGTGTCAAAATGCCCATCTACCAATCCGTATTTGCAAAACAACGTTTCTGAAGAATTTAAAGAAAAGTACTTGGTAGTTTTCTGCGGAATTTCTGAGGCGTTTGAAACAACTCTTCAATCCAATTCGGTCAACACAAATGCAAACGTTAATCAGAGTACTACGCCCACAGCACTGATGTCGTCAATATAATTGCCTAAGCTACCAGTGCCAACGTAGTCTGGCAAGTTAACTGATCGGCCAGAGTTTAAAGACGCATTAGTGCAACTGATACACGAAAATAGTTCGATTTCGGATATACAAAAGTTTCATTTATTAAAACAGGCACTACCAGTAGACCTTGAGCAAGACGTACGACAAATGAGTCTCACTGAATTGAATTATTCTACTGCCTGGAAGCTCATTGTCAAACGTTATGATAACCCACGTGTGCAGTTCATGCATCATATGAATGCGCTTTATGACTTGCCCTCATTAAACAAAGAGCATTCATCTAATCTGAAACGCATGCTTAATACTGCTAACGTCTGTATTAATGTATTTAAACGTTTGAACATTAAAATAGAAAATTGTGACCACTGGATTGTTCATCATCTTACCACAAAACTTCCAGCAACCACACTTCAATCCTGCTTGGACATACCTACGTTCGCCGCTTTTGAATCTTTTCTCAACAGCCGTTTTGTCAGCATTTATGTGATCAAGAATCATAAGCTTTGTCCACCATCAGGGCAGTCTACATCAAAGACTGAGAGCAATCGATCACATCACACACCTTCAGGCAAATCATACAAGGGTAGTTGTTTCCATCAAACCACTGGATCTGCTAGCCCCAACTGCTGTCAACATTGTAATCATATTTCGCGTCGTTGTCCTGACTTTTTAGCCAAAAACTGTTATGCACGGAAGTTAATAGTTGATCGCACAAAGGCTTGTCCAAATTGCCTCAGTCTAGCTCATCCCATAGCGCAATGCACTAGTTCCAGAAATTTTCTGCAATGCGGTCAACGTCATCATACCTTGTTGCATTTTCCTCAGTCACAGCCAAGTACTAACGCACAACCTTTGCTACCTTCAGCAGCTGCCTTCAATCCGTCTGGTAGGAATGCGCTACTCACCTCTAACAACTCTGCCGTAAACACTAGTACAACCCGATATACTACGGCAGTTGTTTCAAACATAATGCCTCACTATGGTACTTGCAACCACACTTGTGTACGTTTACACAACAATGTTAATGGTCAATCAACTACGGTCCGATCACTTATTGATAATGGTTCTGAGGACACACTTGTCACTGAAAGAGTCGTACAATCTCTGGGTCTCAAGCGGTACCCAGTGCAGGCTGAAATCACTGGTGTGGGTGAACGGTCCAATAATAATGTAAACATAGTACTGAATTCACCATAAAATCATGTACTCAATCGTCTTTTGAAATCATCATTGACACTGCTTTTGTACTACGATCCCTAACTTCAACGTTGCCGAAGTCGAATCTTAACGTACAAGACTATCATCATTTGAAAGATCTTTCCTTAGCTGATCCCACTTTTACCCAGCCTAATCGTTTCGACTTGTTAGTTGGTGTAGACATGATTCCGCAACTTATGCTTCCAAAAATTCGAAGAGGGCATCCGGGTCAACCTATCGCACAATACACGCAGTTGGGATGGATAATTTTTGGACAGCTGGACACCAAACGTCCTCATGCAGGTAATCTGCGATGCTATCGGACAGACATTTTTCTGGATAACACGGTGCAAAAGTTTTTTACAATGAAAGCTTCAACTCTTCAAGAAATCTCACCACTGAAGAGCAATGGTGTGGGGAGCATTTTCAAAACACACACCTGCGGCAGGCCAACGGGAAGTATATGGTCCGATTTTCACTGAAGACCTTATTTAACTCGTCGCAGGTTCTCGGTAGGTCACGTCAGATTGCAATAAACCGTTTTCATCAGATGGACCGGAGGTTTTATACCAATCGTGATTTTCATCAACGGTATACAGATGTCATTAATGATTATTTCTAGCTTGGTCAGATTGCAAGTATCATTCGCTCAAAAGAACTGCATCGTATCACCGATGGAGTCAAAACGGCATTTACTTCATGCACTTTGCCATATCATGCTGTCCTGAAAGAGGACAGTGTTACCACAAAGTTGAGGGTGGTGTATGAAGCATCTTGGAAGACGTCGAACGGGAAATCTCTCAACGACATATTATGCATCGGTCCACCATTGCAAAATGACCTTGCAGGGGTAATACTTAATTGACGTTTTCATCGTTACGTTTTTGCTGCAGATATTTAAAAGTTGTATCGATGTATCGACATGCATTCAGATGATGCTCAATATCAAAGGATTTTTTGGTACAACGAGCACAATTAGCCACTGGAATATTGCTTAAACACGGTGACATTTGGGACGGCTTCAGCACCTTATGCTGCAATTCGCGTCATTTATCAACTTGCACAAGATAAACGTGAACGGTACCCATTAGCCGAAAATGTTCTTCGGAACGAAATTTAAGTGGATGATGTTCAAAGCGGATAATAGCACCATTGATAGAGCAATAGCGATTCATGATCAACTAATCGCGGCTCTACGTTCTGCAGGTATGGAGGAAATGGTCGCCAATCATTCAGCGTTACTTACCAACATTCCAAAGGAACATATGTCGTACACCAGCATCCTGGAATTTGAAAATGAAGACTGTATTAAAACACTTGGCTTATTTTGGTACCCTCAGGGTGATTTTTATGGTTTTAAGTTAAAATTTCAGATTGATCGCACAGCAACCAAAAGAACGTTACTTTTAACTATCGCACGACTTTATGCTCCCTTGGGTTTCATTGCACCGATTCTCACTGCAGGGAAAACTATTCTCAAACAGGTGTGGAGCATCCGAGTTTTACGAGGAAATACCCATCAAGCTTCGTTTGAATGAGATGATGTGTTGCCACAGCATTTGTGTAAACAGTGGCTTGGGTACGTGGGTAGATTGAAATCGGTTGAGGAAATTAAAGTACCGAGATGGATTGGAATTGATTCTAACCGGCACTGTATCAATGGAAGCATTATTTCTCGTCAGCTTCACATAATTTGCGACGGATCTTCGCTTGCCTATGCAGCAAGTGCGTATTATCGAGTGCAGTATCAGAACGGTAGGTGTTTTGCGCATCTACTCACTGCTCGAAGTCAAGTGACACCCGTCAAGCCATTAACCATTCCTAGGGTGGAACTCTCGGGTGCCGTGTTAGCTATCAAATTAGCGCAGTGGATCTGCCATTAATAGACAATACCTGTCTATTATTGGCCCGATGGAAAACTTTCGTAGCCGACCGCATCGGGAAGATTCTGCAACATAGTACGCCTGCACAATGGCGACATGTCCGAAATCACGACAATCCAGCGGACTCATGCCAGAAAAATTGGCTGCTGAAGACCAATGGCCAAGCAAGGAGTTCGTCATCACGGACGAAAATCTCACTGCGGCTGAGAAAAATGCTGATATGCTCAAAGTTCACCTTGTCATATCCACCGAATCGTTCTTGTTAAGATATTCCTCGTATAATAAGCTGCTGTTTGTGGTGGCGTACATCCTGCGGTTTGTAAACAACGCCCGGGGCAATCGGAACGACCGGCGATGTGGACCCATTCTCGTAGAAGAATTGAGTGAAGCGTTAGTATGTGTAGTGCATATGGTAGAGCAGGAAGTTTTCGGATGGGAAATCGACCGCTCGCAGAAAAACAAGGACTTACCTAACTCTAAGAAATTGAGCCAATTCGCACCGTTTTTAGATAAGCGAAGGGTTCTGAGGATTCGTGGCCAACTCAGGAACCTCACTGAGAACCAACAAAATCCGATCATACTTCCAAAGCGTCATCATTTCACAGAATTGGTCATTCGGAATGCGCATCTCAACACGCTGCATGGAGGGGTACAATTAACACTTTTTACAACGCGTCGCCTATTTTGGATTCTAAGTGGGAAGCAATCTGTAAAAAAAATACTGCGGCAATGTGTGCTTTGTTTCAAACATCGTTCACAACCATGCTGTCCACTGATGGCAGACTTGCCGTTGCAACCACCGACACGGCCATTTGAAGTGACTGGTGTTGATTATACCGGCGCCTTTGAGGTAAAGGCTTCACGTACATTGCAGTTTTCATTTGCTTGGCAACTAAGGCCATACATCTCAAATTGATTACAGGATTAACAACGCAACATTTTTTAAGGGCATTAGAACGGTTTGTCGGACGTAGAGGAGTTTGCAGCCACATTTATAGTGATTGTGGAACGAATTTCATAGGAGCGGACAAATCTCTAAGACTGTGGCAGCGGTTTTTCAAACAAGAAGTGTCATGCAAGATTGTTCCTGAACTGGCAACGTGGAACATTCAGTGGCAATCCCCCACATAGTCCCAATTTTGGTGGATTGTGGGAAGCTAATGTGAAGTCGGTTAAAACGCATCTGTATCGTACATTTCATGGCATACCACTGACTTATGAGCATTTGTCAACTATTCTAGTTCAAATTGAAGCCTGTTTGAATTCTAGACCTTTATGCCTGCTAACTGCTGATGCGGACGACCTTGGTGTGCTCACACCTGCCCAATTTTTGGTTGGAGAGGCCAGAACAACGTTACCAGATCCTACAATACGGGATAAGTCATTAAATGTTTAATTTCTGGAAGGTCAAAAGATTTTGCGACAATTTTGGAAGCGGTGGAGTGCAGATTGGTTATCGCATTTACAATCGCGCCCTAAATGGCGGAAGGAACTACCAAATTTGCAGATAAATGATATTGTCATAATTAAGGATGATCGCGTTCCACCGAGCGAATGGAAACTAGGAAGAATTGTGGAACTTCATCCTGGATTGGATGCACTGGCACGAGTTGCTACAATTAAAACCTCTGCTGGTATCTACAAGCGTTCTTTGTCAAAGATTTGTCGACTTCCTATACCAAATTACAATGGACCTGAAACGAATTTAAACATATAAACAATTTCGTTTCAGTATATCATGAACGATCACATGTTTTGGCTTTTAATACTGGTCCCAGTATTGGGGGCGGCATGAACGCGCGTTATCGGAACTGCAATGTTGTTCTTAATATTCGTTCGTCAACACTGTATTAACAATAACGCATCGATATCCCCACCTCTAACGTCAGCTGTTGGACATGAGAAAATAAGGATGAAGAAGAACCATAACAAGGAAAAGCAAAGGTTAATGACACTTTTGGCTTATGTATCTATGGAAACTTTGTGTTTTTCTGGTGACCGTTGCATATGGAGAGAAGGAATCCATATTGAAACAACGGACTCAACGAAGAGGGAAAATCACTTGGAGGAAAAAGCTGAACGAGCAACAACTTTTTAACTAACACGTAATTTGTCAAATTCTGTGTTATGTACTTATTTAAACAATTGTAAATAAAACCTTTTAAACAAACTTTGTAAGAGTGATTGTGTTATTGCATCCAGACTAGTAACGCCCCAGATCCAATTGATGGCTCGTCTTTGACTTCGTTTTTGTCACAACAGGTAGATCATGCAATTCTCTAAAAAACTCTTTTTCTCTTACGAATATCCATTCCTGAAATATGGCAAGTCGAAAGTTAAAGATTTCGTATTTTACATAATATGCACACATTACGGCACCACTTCTAATACTCATGTGTGGAAGCGGGCGCGCAACTGCAAGGTAATGTCGTTGATTGGCTTTAACTTGGCGAAGGCCAGCACTATCCTTGTGTGGACACCCCAAGCAACTCCTACCCGGCTATGGGTAGGATCCCATATCAAAAAACAAATTTGGAAATGGAAGAGAATACGATTGTTATGGTGCAAGGTGTAGGAAACCTAGTACCAGCGGCTATGGAGGATGAGATAGCGGTCCCCGAGTCTTCGAGATCCTATGATCGCAGTGATACAGAAGTAGATAACTTGGCTACTGTACCATCGAAAGTTACAAGTTGTGATCATTTAGCAGTCCCCGACCCATATCGGAGAAGCATGAAATCGCCACGTTCTCCGATCGAAATAGAGCAGGCAGTGGAAAAAACGGCGGTATCGACGACCATGGAGGAGAAAAGTAGTGGCCTAGATCCGCTTGAAGTAGATGGACTTTCCAGTCCACGACTTCTAAGCTACAAATAAAGGATTTTGTCGCAATGATGGGCAATGAGAACCAAAGAACGGTCCATCAGCCCATGAGGGATGCAATCGGTAGCATCACAGGTTGTATCTGTTGGTAGTTTAGGATATATCTGATGACTATGGAACCACCTCAGTTGGATGGGTTCGGTGCAAGATACGTGAAAATATCGCGCCGATCAGATTCTTTTGCTGCTCAACTTCGAGCACGTCCCCCGTCAATGCGAAATCCTGTGGATCGCACGGGCGAATGCTTACATTCCGGAAAAAAATGTCACTTAGCTCAATGTGTGTAGACGGAGACATTAATCAAGCTACAGGCCGTTTCCAGTGCCCCATGTATAAAATAGTGATGTTGCAGCTAAGCAAAAAGGGTTAAGGTGATCCAAATCAGCCTCGATCGCTGCAGGGCCACCCAGGATCTAATGTATCAGACCATTAGCGAATGGCTCATTGAAATTGCAGTCGTGTGTGAACCCTACCGCATGCCTCAGGCGAACAACACATGGGTAACTGATCAGACAGGAGGGGCTGCAATCTGCGCCTGCGGCCAACTCCCAATAGAAATCACTAGCCCATCGAACCACAAGGAAAGCTTATGCCAGAATTAAAGGGATTCACATTTTTAGTTGCTACTCACCACCAAGTGGCGACCTAACAACTTTCAATGCGTTCCTTGATGTCCTCATAGGCAATGCTCGTGGAAAATCCCCTCTTATAATTGCAGGTGAGTTCAACGTTTGAGCGATTGAATGGGAAAGCATCACGACTATTGCTAGAGGCCTAACTATCTTGGATTCATTTGCGCCTTGGACATCACTATCCCCAATATAGCTTGTATGGCGAGTTTCCAGAATAGCCGCGGGGAGTCATTCATTGATCTCCCTTTTGCCAGTAGATATCTTGCCCACCTCTCGAAATGGGAAGTGCTAGATGCCCTCACACTCAGCGAGCAAAATGCAATCAAAGTGATCACTGCGAATGCATGTCCTCGCCGTAGCTGCAGACCAATCTCAAAAGCATAAAAGAACGGATGGAAAGTAGATAAGCTGGACAGATCTTTGCTATGCTGGAAGGAGTTAACCTGCAGGTATCTCGACAGGAACAATTTAATGGCCTAATAAAAGCTGTAACTGATGTATGCGATGCCTAAAAAAGTTAGTAATAATCGGCATATACCAAATTATTGGTGGAATGCTGAGATAGAGCAGCTTAGAAGGGAGTGCATCAGCTCTAGAAGGCAAGCACAAAGAACAAGGGGAATAGGTAATTTTATACTTCACCAGGCCCAATCAACATCAGGGTTGATTTTTGGGTGGCCCAAAAACATGGAACACTGAATTGCCATATCACGCAGTTCCTCACAGGGCATGGCGGTTTCCGGGAGTACCTGCACAGATTCAAACATGCAGATGACCAGCATTGCCTGCACTGCACTAACCAGTTGGAAAATGCTCGCCATGTTCTTATGGACTCCGCCCGGTTTGTGCTCCTCAGAGAGATAATCACGTCAGAGATAGGTGAGAACCTTACATCAAATGGCATGATTAACTTGTTGTTAAAGGATGAAGACTCTTGGAATAAAGCTTGCAGGATTATCGTTGCAATATTGCAACAAATCCGCAGAGACGAGGAAATAAATTTCTGCCACTTCTATCGGTGTCTATCAATTGGAGTCAGCTGGGTTGGTTTTTTGGGACAGTTAAAATTGTGAACAGTGTTCTGCGGAGAACCACTACACTGTGGATAGCGATCATTATCTCAATCCCTATAGCACTGGAGGATAAGAGACCAACCCGACCTTAACTGAGCTAAGGTGGTCCGAGTGCTTCGAGGAAGTAACCTCTTGCTATCATTAACAGGTGGAGGACGGCCTCCAAACACAACATTGCTCTAGTGTGACTCAATAACATTTTCAACTGCCCTCCGATGTAATAGCGCTCAGTGTGGTATCAAATAGTTCTTGCAGTAAAACTGCTTGATCGACAGTGTCTAAGTATTTCGCCAGATCTAAAGTGACCACAACTGTACTTTCGCATGGTTCTCGCTTCGTTCAGTCCAGTGGCAATGTGCGTAGTAACCTCACTTAAGGCCGAGGTGTTGATGTGCCCCTTTTTGAAACTATGCTATACTTTTAAGCAAAATTTACATTACTTTTAATAAATTAATTCTTTTATATTTTTACTTACAGAATTTGTATATAAGTTTTATTTATGCTATAAAACGAAATGAAAAAATTTAAACAAGAACAAAAAAAATTACTTATATATTTATGTAAAATACAACTTAAACTTAATTAAAACTTAAACTAAACTAAACTAAACTAAACTACACTTAAAAGATAAAAAGGATGAGCTTATTTTTTGTACTAATCCTTGCACCTTTATTGCTATCGATTGGTCGAATCTGACTTGACATGTCTAAAGCCTCAATGTTAATATCTTTTATATTTGCTCTTCTGAATTTGTGATAAAATATTGGAAAAGCTGAATTATCTTGAAATAGTCAAATTTTGTTCAAAAACTATTGCTATTTGTTTCGTTAACAGTGAGTTAAGAAAAACAATTTGGCAAAAAAATGGAAATTTCAAGAGAAGGTTTTCGTTGGATAATTTTTCACAACTTGTGAAATGTGTTCCAGAATGTGTCGATGAACTCAGTTCTTTGTATGACTATAAAGCACCATCAAAAACCACAGTATATCGCTGGTATTGTGAATTCAATCGCGGTCGTAGTTCGTTCGCCGACGAATTCCGTGAAGGTCGTCCAAAATCGGTTGTTGTGCCACAAAACATCGATGCAATGCATGAACTGATAATGCAAGATGTTCGCGCTCGAAGCAACGTAGGACGGTCAATTCTAAGTGGTACACGACCATTTGTTTGCCGGAAGTCTTCAGAGAAATTCGCAAAACCAACCGCCAAAGACGAGTCATTCTTCATCATGACAATGCGAGCTCTCACTAGTGCTGGAGAACTATCGATGGTACTATCGATAGTTTTTTTCCCAAAAAGACTATCGATGGTTTTCAAAACTATCGATAGTTTCTTATTTCACATCACTGTTTCTTTTTTGCGCCTCAGCGTAGTTCAAGTGAATAAAAATGTAAGCATAAAAAAAAAATAATAGTTTCTTCGACCGAGTCCGAGCCGATGTTCAGTAAGGCTGGCTACCTAATTTCTGACAGGAGCAAAGTAATGTTGATATAATTTTATTTCTTAACAAAAGCCAAAGTTAATTCTGATGATTAATATATTTTATGTTAATATGTATATACATACATATTATGTATTATTATACGTCGCATAATTGTCCACGTGAAAAACATGGTGTGCCCAAATCTAAGCCGCAAACGGACATCATTTGGCCTTGCGACTTATTGATTGTCGTTTCGAATGCCAATCTCATGAGATATTGAACGCGTTTGAAATCAATTGGGACGTCTGTTGGGATTATTGGAATGTGTGGCGGCAAAAAAAAGTTCGCCTCGGAATTTGCCATTAATATATGTAGTCAAATGAGAAAATTTTGCGAATCAACGATTGTGCAGAAATCGGTGGGCAATTTTATACAGCCAGTATTTTCATGGACAGCAACTTCACCATCGCCAATAAGTAACAATTGTTTTGAGAATGTTTCAGTGCAGTAACATTTCGGCGCAGCGACGATGATTTCAAGCAAGCGTTGATCTCATCGGTGTGCGTTGAACGTGGAATGACGGGAAGTGATTCTCTGAAATCACCTGAAAGTAGTAACAGAGTGGAAGCGAACAGTTTGTCGTTGTTTTTTAAAACCTTTGAGTTTCCGTTCAACGCCTCACGAGAATGTTTGTCGGTCCTAGTGCATTCATCCCAGAAGATCATGTTGCACTGTTTCAACACTGTGGCCATACACGATTGTTTTTTATATTCCACAGTGCGTCTGGGCTATTTTGAATATTCAGAGGCAGTTTTAATGCTGAATGAGTTGTTCTCCCTCCATTCAATAAAGTTGCTGCAAAGCCAGATGATACAATGACCAATGCGATGCGATTACTTGATCGTATTTCGGCGAAAATTAGCAAATTAAGAAATGTTTTGCCAGATCCACATGGAGCATCAAAGAGCCACATTCATAATGCGGTCGTAAATGATTTTTTATCCTCGAAAGCAATCAATGCTTCATTATAAATTGCGTCGTTGAATGTAATCGTTAGATCGTTGCACCGTGCACGAATTCGATGCAATATATCGTCAGTCATTGGATCTTTGTGTTTATACCACAACGTGTCTGCTCGTCCCGGGAAACATGTAGTCAACACTATAGCGAATAGTAGACGAAGTTGTGTTGCTGTACAGCCCAATGCTGCTCAGCAGATGTGAATATGGTACCACCCAACGATTGTCAATGTCTGCGTTATTGATATTTTTCGTGAATGATTGTCCACCACAGTGATGCCATCTACCTATCACAAAAACAGGACAGATTATTTAGTAATTTTTATCTTATAAATTAATTTTTATAAATTAGATAAGTTTTATTGCCTAATCATGTCATAATCCTCTTCATCTGCGGAACTTTCAAAATTTGCAGTAGCATTATTGTTGCCCTTTGGATCGAAGAAAATATCTGTCCGGAAAAAAAATGCTAAGTTGGCATCACTGGTCCACCATTATCAATATTTCTTGGACGATATATTGGATTTCCTTCGACGTTTGTGATCGTGTCGTTGGTGAAATTTTAGGAAAACGTTTTGTACATTTTCTATCTGCCATGCAAGGCGATAAACGATTCAGATTACCGCATGGGCTATGAATCAGGTTTGTGGTAACAATATCGAACAGTAGTTGATCAGTAGACGAATCTGGAATTTCCGCGGGAATTACACTTTCGATTTCTTCAGGTCGTATTTTGGCGACAAACCAAATCAAAATGTGTGCATGAGGTAATCCTCGCTTTTGCCATTCAACCGAATACGTCCAGTAACGTATGGGACCCAATAATTGTAATTTTGTAATGAAGCTCATTAAAGACTTCAATTTTTGTTTGAACACACGTGCTGTTATATCATGACGAAACATTGCGTTTCGGCCCGGCAATGAGAAAGATGTAATTCCTTGCCATTTAGGATGACGTGTAAACTTTATAAATAAACAAGGTCGTCCGCACTCTCACATACGACGTAGACTGCCTACGTACGATGATGGTAGAATGATGGACTTATCAATTTCGGCGTTGTCGCCATTCCTGATAGCGTCTCGCAAGTGATTGTATTTATCCGCACGCAGTTTATTTTTATTGTGTCGTATGAATCGCAGTCGCTCGCTCTCAAGTACATGTCGACGATGAATTGTTGGCATAGCTCACGATATCGCAGTATGACGTTGTTCTGACCACGTCGAATCATCATATGATACGCATAAAAATCCATCGAGCTCAATTTCTTGTTTGTTTCGGCTCCTGCACAACATACTCGTACTCATAAATAATCTTAAATATTAATTGAAAATGATCTCTAAATGAGAAATGATGTTTATAATGAATGAAGTACCTTTGGCAAGAACTCGTTGCTTAATGCTTATGCAATAACCGTCTTGTTCGTTCCAGAAAATTACCGGATACTGGAGAACGTCGTATGAACGGTGTGTATCAGCGATGAACTCTAGATTATTGTTTTTTTTTTCGAATCACAAATTCTCGAGTCTCTGTGTGGTCGCCAACCATGATTCCAGCAACGTCGTCCACAACAGGCATATTGAATCTACGCACATACTCTCCAGCTGGTGTTTTATTAGGATTCATGATAATAGCATGATTGTCATTTTGCAATTCAAGCATGTGTGATTCGCAGAATTTCAATAATTCAAGGTGCCGATTCACTAGGCCGCCGACGATGCGCGTTCTGTTAGGGGAAATGAGGTTAGTGTAGTCACAACGTGTATCTACGCGATTAGCGTCCTCACCGTCCAGAAAGTATATTTGTAAAAACTTATGTGTTTCGTTTTGCATTGGCAGTAATGAGCCCACTTTGTGGTACACTTGGACGCTGATTTTGAACGTTGAATTTAATTGTTGACCATTTGCCGCATTATTATGAAATATTTCTGTTGCTCCGAACGATGTAATTTGGAAGCATGAATTGAATGTGCGAATGGACTTCAGGAAGTGGTTTGAATCTGGATCACTGCCGATGCGCAAGCATGATCCATGTTTTAATTTGAGCGCATGACAATAGGGACATTTTTTGTCCATTGCACTAATCAGCACTTTTGGATAGGCGGAATATTCAATATCTGGCTCATATTCGAATGCGAGACGAAGGAACGAAACGGATGTAAGTGCTCGATGTACTTGTTGGCGTTGTCGGTCATATGCTCTGTCTGTGTCAATTGCGAACCTGCGCTTATCTTGTTCAGCTCGTCCCTCTTGTGATCGAGATGCACGCAAATTGCACACATGCTCACACGGGCATCGTTATCTTGTTGTATTTGTTTGTCCGTTTTGTTTGTTTTTGTTGCATTATTTGTTCGACGGCTCAAATAGGCCTCCTGCGTCTTGCTGGCATTGTTAACACACATATAATGGACCGTTTATCTATTTCCAGAATTTCTGGTGCGCGTTGCTATGTCCTGGCTCAAAAAACAGGGTATACGCATGCCAAAATTTTCTCTTAAATGCGAAATAATGAGCAGCGTTCATGTAGCTGCTGCATTTTTAGTCTTTGCTAACGTAGTTCACTTTTTCAAGTCGCAAGTCGGCAAAAATGTCAAAATTGCGTAAACGACCAATTGTGTTTGTACTTGGCAAATTAGTTATTGTCGAAAAAAAATTCCGGTGAACTGAAACTTACAATTCAAAATGCCGGAAAAAGTGTGTTGAAAAAAGTACAAAAATTACAATAAATCATGTATTATACGTGCATCTATTTGTTGTGAGTCAATTGTTATTTAAATTAGATTGGTAAAACATTTCACTTTTGGGCAGACATGCCAGCTCATAATAAATTTGAAATATTGGCAGCCCTCACTTTTTTTTTTTGTATGAATAGTTGCTTCTGTTGTCTTTCATTGTGGTCTGTTTCTGCGTTGCCATTAGTAACGGAACTTTATGCTGAGAGAGTGAGATTACAATACTGATACGCTCATTTTCGTTATCTTGTTGGACTGTTGTTTACTTTCACACACACACAAATAGATTAAATTTTTGTACTTGCTGATAAAAAACGGCATGCCGATAACGTATTTCGTCTTTTAATATTTTATTACCAACCGGTCACAGTCACACAACACGTATAAATTTCTTGTAAATTAATATAATTGCACGCACTTCTTTGTGATACATAACAAATACAGAATGAAATGTCAAAGTGACACGACGGTTAAATCTAATATGAAATAATTTGAAAAATCAGAGGAATCAATTGAGTATTAATATTGACATAATTATTTCTGATATATTTAACAAAGCCTACTTGGTTGACTTTGAATTTTGTGTCTAATTATTTGGAATTGTTCATACGAAAGTACAAAAATCGCGATTAAAAAATGGGGGTTGGGTGTAGAAGGATAAAAAATACTTTACCTATTCTTATACCTACCAAATTAATAAAAAAAATGTCTTAAAAATCAGTCGAGCCGTTTCGGAGGAGTTTATACACTAATTTTTATTTATGACAAGATTTTGTTTGCCTTTTTTTTCTTATTATTGTAGAATTCTGCACCCGTGTTAGTTAATAAGAAGTCAATGTATAGCAGAGTACCACATACATTTCGCTCAGTCAATTATCATACGAATGTCTCTGCCGGCAAGTAGTCATCACGTAACCACGCTCTTTTTTTAATAAGGGGAAGAGTTAACAATGAAAAACCTGACATTACCGGGGTTTACACTTGTCGGGCAAGGCAAGATGAACGTGAGCCGATTTAATGTGAAGTGTGGGAATAATTTATTTATTTACATATAAATATATATATAATTAAATTCATTTTTTAATGTATTGAAATAAGTATATTTTACTTACGCGTATAATTTTTTGATCGCGTACAATTTTTCGTATGCAATTAACAACAAATGTTATCACCATGCCACCGAGAATTAAACCAAATACAATAATTATAATGACAACATGTTCGGATTGTCCAGCTGATTCAGTCTGTAATATAACAGGAAAAGAAAATGAGAAATTGTTAATTAGTTAGTTACGCAACTTTATTAATAAAAATTTATATAATACATATATGTAGCATAGCCCGGTGCACGTTGCGGCGGCCACGTCGAGATGTGAGTGTGCGATTTTTGTAGACATTGTTCCTTTATCGCCCTAATTTTGTCCACGTACATTTGTTTAATTTTTTGCTACTAAAGAAAGCAAGCATGTTTTTTTCTTCTCAAATGTTCGCATGTTGTTACGTTTTTATGCGCTTTGTATCAATGATTTTTAACACAACAAAATTATTTTTTAAGTTTTTGACGTTTTTATGAGTTTTGTAGCAATAATACCAACTGTTACCACTTTATGGAACTTTCAAAAGAAAAACATTTAATTTGAAATTAAAAAATATTCAACTCATTAATCGCTTTAAAAACTATCCTATCTATCAAGTTGGACCAAATGACATAAATATAAAAAAGTTTATTAAGATCGGTTCAGTAGTTTCGGAGTCCATAAATGACAAACTCTATGACACGAGATTTTTACATGTACAAGGTTTGTTAAAAAAGTTTTTAAATTTTGAATTTAAACGGGCTACGTATATCCGTTTTTTGATTTTTTTTTTTTTGTGGCGTTATTTTATTTATTTTATTATTTTGCACATAGTTTTCCTTTTACCAAACTCTGAACATTTGTCGGAATCAGCCGAATCGGACCACTAGGAGGGTACCTCCCATATAAACCCCCATTTAAGTTAATGTTCTTAATAGAAGAAAGAGAATTAATTGATGCTAAGAAACGAAGCTTGGATGCAACCCGGAGGAGGGTGAAGAGTATTACATCTTTGGCATAGCCAATGATAGCCTTTTTTCTCGATATATATAAAATTCGAGTGTACGGAATTTTGTGAATCTTTTTCTCCTAAATGGCTGGACCGATTTTGATGAAATTTTTTTGTTGCACTTATGGGATGTAAGCTACAGTTGGACCCGGTAGGTTTTGCTATTATTGAGATACAGGCAGTTTTTCAACAAATTTTTAAAAAAATTTTACATAGCGCAAAATGTACTTTTTTAAAACAACAAATGAATGCTAATGAATTGAGTTGCATACTTAAAGTTAAATATACTATTTTTAAATATTAAGTTAAGTGTGAGGATCGCTCAATCACAGTGTTCATTGTATTGTATGGAAAACAGCAATCAACAACGTCGATGGCATTGCAACGTGGGCAGGGCAACGCTAGTTTAATACATTACCTCGTTTACATGATGCTCATATGCTCGAAATTCGATATAACGAAAACCGTATTTTTAAACACTTTTTCAAATCAAATTTCACTTATAAACCGGTTTAATGAGATTCGAATTCGGTTTTGTACATCGAAATGTCATAAAGACATTTAGTACTTTCAGTTCGTTTTGAAATTCGATATATCGAATTTCGTGCAAACGATTGAGCATCATCATCATAGGCTCAATATGCACAGCTTAGTCCGATATCTTGTTGCCATATTATTTGATTATTTATGACAAATAACTGTCAACTTAAAACTAACAATACTAAACTGAAGTAACGAAAACAACATTAAATAAAATTTAAATTAACTGTAACTGTGTGCTTAGTAGAGACCGACCAAAGATTCGGTTTCGGCCAAAAAATATAGTTTCGGTTTCGGACAATAATTGGCCGAACCTTCGGCCTGGTCGAAACTTTATGATATATTATAAATTGTGTTATGTAAAAATTATCACAAAAAGGGAAAACAATACACTTCAGCAATTTTTCGAAAACAGCTCTAGCGCATAAAATTTACAAAAAATCATATTTATTGAGAAGCCACAAACCTAAAAAAGAAACATTGTGCGGACTAAAGCCGTCGCACAGTGTGACTTTTTTCACTTTTATGATGCCAAAAGTAAAAAGAAAAGTTCTCCGATCATAACAATTTTTTGATATGTAATAGATAAATGTACAACTATTATGAATATGCACTCAAAACAAAAAAAAAACAACAGTCAGCATGATAACCGTTGTCGAACTTGTCTGGCTGCCAAAAGCACAGAAAATCATTTCACAACTGGCAATATCTGATGAAACTTGTGGTGGTATAACTATTTTTCGCATAAATATTTTGACATAAATCTTTTAAATCCTGAAGCTTATATATTATGTTCTATTTTCTTATCCAATAAAAATCAATCACCAAAAATTGAGTGAATTAAGAAATATTTTTTTTTTTCAATGTAGTGAAACTTACATAATTCTTTTGAATTCTATTGGGTGTTTATAACCAAATTAATAAAAATATACCTAGTTTCAGATTCAACAATCAGTTATTGCGACCATTTGCTCGAGTTTTCTGCATCTCTTATTTTTCAGGCGCTTATTGAAAAACACGCCTCGCATTTCAGCCACCGTCCCGTTTGATATCCCGCTACATGGTGCGCATTCGCCGCTAGCATCGACGATTGATATTTGATATGTAGCGGATGAAAGCTCTGCCAGGAGGCGGTGGCCTCGTGGTCACTTGTAGTTGTGAATACAAATCAAGGTCACTTCATAATCTTAATTTAAAAAAACTTAATCCCAAATATATATATGCACGTACATGTTCTTTATCCCAGTTTTAATATTTCAGTTTATTTTTTTTTCTTCTTCTTTTTATCCCAAATATAAACTTTTTCCTTATGCCGGATTTAAGATCTGAATTTATATTTTTAAAAAAAAATTTTCAAGCACTAATTAAATATGTCAGTTTCTCGAAATGCACTATGCGATGTTTGGCTAAAAAGCAAGACAGAAGAAAAGAATGATGTCGTGCTTAATCAAATTTTGAGTTTAATTGGAAGAGATGTGCATCACCTCAAATTAAAACCATATGTCACGAAGCTTTGTTTTGATTTCCGCTCAAGATGGGAACGTTCTGGTCAACAAAATAGCCGTTTTGTTGAAAAAAACACTGACTGGTCATCAAAACATGTGGACTGAACTGAATTTATTCTTGATGTTACTCCATGTACATCTCGTGATATTTGCCAGATAGGTAGGCTCAAAAAAAATTTTTGTATATCTTCTTTGCGCTCAAAAAAAAAGCCAAGGAACTTATGAGGGATACCGACAATGACCAATTACACTTTGCGAAAAAAAATTTAATTTAACATAACTTTTAAATAGTACGTGTTAGAAGAAACCGTTAACTTTTTCGTGTTCATCATGCCCAAATTAATAAAGAATATGTGTTTTCATTTATGTAATAAATTGTCGCACAGTGTTATTAATGGCAGTGGAAATGCAACTGAGATCGTCTGGGAAAAGAAATTCTGCAAAAATATTTGAAGAGTTGCCCATGACTTCTACATCACGAGGCACAGCTTTAAAAAAATCTTGACTTTCGAAAGAAAATATGAAAAGTTTGTCACCAGACCAAGCACTTGCGATGATAGTTGATACAAACCTTTCAACACATGGATATAACTTGATCAGGCACCATACTTCAGAAATAAGCCAAAAAATATATCCTTCATATACCTGCGTTAAAAAAAACAAAGGTTTTATGTCACCTTTCACAGATAACCGTAACAGAAACTTATGCTGAAATTGAGTTGCAATCGCTAATTGATCACAGTATAAAGAGATTGTGTGCTGCACAAGAGGAAGTATAATTTTCCATTCCCAAAACTGAAGAAGTACATGCAATTATGAAATGGGATTGTGATGGCGCAGAAGATAGCAATTACAAACAAAAATTTGCAGAAGACAACCAATCAGATAATAGTATGTTTTTCATCTCACTAGTAGTGCTTCAAATGTGCACAACAATCTTGAGGCATAAATATAAATCTCTTAAAAAGGTTTCATACAATAGTTTTCTGCATAGGATGTGGGTATCAAATTAATTCTGTAACTTTCGACCACTATGCAACAGAGACAAGAGAACTGTGCTTATCAGAATATGGATGGTACAGTATGGCAGTGAGTGTGCATAAAATTTTATTTCATGGAAAGGATATAAACGCGTCTTCTATTCTTCCTATTGGTCAACTTTCTGAAGAAGCTCAAGAGCCGAGAAAACAAGGATGCAAGAAATCATCATGAACCATTCACTAGGAAGACGTCAAGAATTGAAAGTAACTTAGATTTATTGCACAGATTACTATTGCCAAATTTCATAGTCATACCTACATTTGTTTGGCTGTTATGAATTTTGACATCCTAAAAATGATAAAAGTTACACTGTCTGTCGGTTCGATTGACGTTTGGAAATTGAAAATTGGTCAAAAATTATTTGTTTAAAAGTCAGTAAAATAATATGTATATCAAGAAAACAAAACTACAGTTTTATTTTCCAATGCATTTGAAAAAATTATTGCTTATAAAAAAACAAATAGAAGAAAGATTGGCTATGCCAAAGATATATTGTAATATTCTTCACGTTCCTCTGGGTTGCATCCAACTGAACGGCAACAAAGGATATGCTTCCTTTTTTAGCGTCACTATATTCAATGAACACAGTTTGAGTATCAAATGTGAGTATAGTTTAAGGGGCACGATAAAGTTGTGTATGTATTTTTTTAAATTTGGGTGTGTATGGTAGGTACCCCTCCTGGACCACAGAATCTTGAAATTTACATGGTTGATAAATATGGATCTGAAATTTATAGTGTCCATATTTCAGATCAATACGTCAAAAAACAAAAAACTTTTTCAAATGAGAACATTAATTTAAATGGAGGGTTTGTATAGGAGGTACCCTCCCTAGTGATCCGATTCGGCTAATTCCGACAAATATGCAGTGTATTGTAAAAAGAAAAATTTCAGCTCTCTAGCTCAAAACTGAGGGACTAGTTTGCATACATACAGACGGACAGACGAGTTGATTTAGCCATGTCCATTTATGTGGTCTGCGGTGTCTCCTTCTGTGTTACAAACTTTATTCACTGAAGAGTATAATAACATAAAACAATTGGGAAGAATGTATAATGAAAAAATTGAAAAACTAAACTCCTCATTGCCATTTTTTTGTTTTAAATTGAGGAATGGTAATGAGTTTAGGATTTTATTGGACACTGGGTCTAATAAGAATTATATATTATCAAAGTATATTAAAAATCCGATTCTTAATAACCCATATTTTGTAAATTCTTTCGGGGGGCAAGTGGAAGTTACTTAACATGCCAATATTGAAATTTTTAGTGAAGAAATTGGGCAAATAAAGTTTTACTTACAACCAACCCTAATGACTTTTGATGCTATAATTTACACATTTAGGGTTTAAAATGCAGTGATTTATACAAAGGGAAATTATTTTGAACTTCTTGGTAAATACAAGCACCCCATTCAGCAGTTTAACATAAATTCCATTGCCAAAACTGTAATATGATTAACACATCTCATTTTGGAGGATAGAGGAAAATTAGAATAATTATTTGACGCTTGCCCAACTTTATTCTCTGACACTGATAATAAATTCACGTATGTAACTGATATAAAAGCTGAAATTGTAATGGAAGATGATAGATCAATCTACTCTAAAACCTATTCCCAATGCCTTTAAAGGAAGAAATAGATAGAGAATAGGTAAATTCAGGAATTATTGAATTATCTTGATCTCCCTATAGTTCACCAGCATAGATTGTACCAAAGAAATAAGACGCTTCAGGGCTAAAGAAGTTCCGTATGGTGATTGATTATCGTAAGTTAAAAGACATTATTGTACCGGAAAGGTATCCAATCCCAGATATTTCCACCATATTGTCTAACTTGGGGTCCAATAGGTATTTCTCGACATTATATCTCAAAAGTGGATTTCACCAGATTGCTTTGAATAAAGCAGATATAGAGTAAACTGCTTTTTCCATCGCAAATCGAAAATGCGAGTTTACTCGACTACCATTCGGCTTAAGAAGTTCACCTGCAATTTTTCAACGAACTAGGTATATACTTTTTCATTTTTATTAAGAGCAAAGCGGAGCATTTCGATGGTTTGAAAATTATTTTTGATACTCTAGAGAAAGCTAATTTTAAGGTTCAAATTGATTGAGTTTATCAAGGAAGAAACTGATATTCTCGGTATCATAGTAGGGCAAAATGGTATTAGCACAAACCATAGAAAAATTGAGGCCATACTAAATTTTCCTCGTCCGAAAACAGTCCATGATTTGCGTTCGTTTTTGGGAATGTCGTGATACTATCGAAGGTTTACACATACGCATAAATAGTAAAACCCTTAACGGAGATACTTAGGGGATTGTTGACGCCAACCTGTTTAAATAATAGAGCTTTGTTTTAGTCAATAGTTCTCTTGAATTATATATATTTACTAATCTTTGATGTCTTTTAATCTTTATTTATCTTTATCTCTTATTATTGTGGATTGTTATTAAATTCTGTTAAACTTTAGTTGTATTATAGTTTGGAATTGACCGCTCTCTGAAGTGGAGTTATTTATTTATTATTTACTTTCTTTAAGTTATCTTTAGCTTTTTATACTCTTCACGGGAGTGAATAGTATTATAAGTTTGTCATGAAGTTTGTAACACACAGGAGGAGACATCGCAGACCACATAAAGTATATATATTTGTGATCAGCTCGATGAGACGAGTTGATTTAGCCATGTCCGTCTGTCCGTCTGTATGTATGCAAACTAGTCCCTCAGTTTTTGAGCTAGAGAGCTGAAATTGCACGTGTTTCTTTTCACCATACGCAGCACATTTGTCGGAATCATCTGAATTGGACCACTAGGGGGGGTACCTCCCATACAAACACCCCTTTAAATTAATGTTCTTATTAATAAAAGTTTTTTGTTTTTTTACATATGGAACTGAAATTTGGACACTTCGCCATGCCCAAATTAATAAAGAATATGTGTTTTCATTTATGTAATAAATTGTCGCACAGTGTTATTAATGGCAGTGGAAATGCAACTGAGATCGTCTGGGAAAAGAAATTCTGCAAAAATATTTGAAGAGTTGCCCATGACTTCTACATCACGAGGCACAGCTTTAAAAAAATCTTGACTTTCGAAAGAAAATATGAAAAGTTTGTCACCAGACCAAGCACTTGCGATGATAGTTGATACAAACCTTTCAACACATGGATATAACTTGATCAGGCACCATACTTCAGAAATAAGCCAAAAAATATATCCTTCATATACCTGTGTTAAAAAAAACAAAGGTTTTATGTCACCTTTCACAGATAACCGTAACAGAAACTTATGCTGAAATTGAGTTGCAATCGCTAATTGATCACAGTATAAAGAGATTGTGTGCTGCACAAGAGGAAGTATAATTTTCCATTCCCAAAACTGAAGAAGTACATGCAATTATGAAATGGGATTGTGATGGCGCAGAAGATAGCAATTACAAACAAAAATTTGCAGAAGACAACCAATCAGATAATAGTATGTTTTTCATTTCACTAGTAGTGCTTCAAATGTGCACAACAATCTTGAGGCATAAATATAAATCTCTTAAAAAGGTTTCATACAATAGTTTTCTGCATAGGATGTGGGTATCAAATTAATTCTGTAACTTTCGACCACTATGCCACAGAGACAAGAGAACTGTGCTTATCAGAATATTTTTTTTTTTTTTTTGTTGTGCGAAACAAGGAGGTAAAAATCTTCCAAAGATACCTATGGCCCGTGCCACAAGTTATGTCGGATTCATTAGCGTACCGACTAAAAAACCCCCTATCGCCTCAAGCCCCTTTCAATCCCTACGGCACCGCCAAGGCATTCCTTCGTAGGGAGGGATAGTATGCTTACAATTAAGCAGGCGCTACTGTTCGCTCGTACATTCGAGCACCCCTCATGATGTTGGTAATTTCGGAAGAGAAGTATGCCCAGTCATCCACCGATGTTTCCATGCGCCTTACAATCTCATGTGAGCTGCAATGAGATCCAAGGCGCGCATACACTCTTCGTCGCTCCGCTTCGAAACGGGGGCACTCATGAAGAAGATGCTCCGGATCCTCCACGACATCTCTGCACAGCCCACAGAACGGATCCGCAGCGAGCCCAAACCTGTGGAGATACTGCCTGAAACAGCCATGGCCAGTGGCGAATTGAGTAAATTCGAACTCAACATCACCAGAACGACGCTTAAGCCAGTTCAATATATCTGGGATAAGCTGGTGTATCCTCCGCGGCTCTGCTCTACTCCACCTGTGCTGCCAGATGTTCAGGTATCTGGACTTGATCTCCTCCAAGTCTGCTACCTGAGACGATGCACGTGCGATGTACTTGTCCCTGGCAGCCAGGGCTTCCAGATCGATTGGCAGTCTGCCTGCAAGGACACTCGCTGCATCGTCTGCCACTGTGCGATACGCCCTACAGATTCTGAGGTTAGCAACCCTGTGAGCACTCCTTATACCACGAAGGTATGACTTGGTTGCAAGTGCCCCTGCCCAGACTGGAGCCGCATAAAGCAGTATGGACTTACTCACCGAACCTAGCAGAACCCGAGATTGTTGTCTGGGGCCCCCTAAATTTGGGAGAATCCTGGCCAGTTTTTGTGTGATGGCAGCTGCTTTTTTGGCTGACTCGTTTAAGTGCCACTTGAAACATAGTCGATTGTCCAAGAGTACACCCAGGTATTTGATGCAAGGCCTCGACTCAATAGAATGGCTCCCAATTCTCACCGAGAGTGTTTCCACCTTTTTCCTGGAGCTCATAAGAACCAACTCGGTCTTATGCTCCGCCAGACCAAGGTGATTCTGTGTTAGCCATCTCCTCGACGCTGTCACTGTCCTCTCTATTTTGGATGTGACCTCACTCAGGGTCTTTGCTACCAGAATATGGATGGTACAGTATGGCAGTGAGTGTGCATAAAATTTTATTTCATGGAAAGGATATAAACGCGTCTTCTATTCTTCCTATTGGTCAACTTTCTGAAGAAGCTCAAGAGCCGAGAAAACAAGGATGCAAGAAATCATCATGAACCATTCACTAGGAAGACGTCAAGAATTGAAAGTAACTTAGATTTATTGCACAGATTACTATTGCCAAATTTCATAGTCATACCTACATTTGTTTGGCTGTTATGAATTTTGACATCCTAAAAATGATAAAAGTTACACTGTCTGTCGGTTCGATTGACGTTTGGAAATTGAAAATTGGTCAAAAATTATATGTTTAAAAGTCAGTAAAATAATATGTATATCAAGAAAACAAAACTACAGTTTTATTTTCCAATGCATTAGAAAAAATTATTGCTTATAAAAAAACAAAAAGAAGAAAGATTGGCTATGCCAAAGATATATAGTAATATTCTTCACGCTCCTCTGGGTTGCATCCAACTGAACGGCAACAAAGGATATGCTTCCTTTTTTAGCGTCACTATATTCAATGAACACAGTTTGAGTATCAAATGTGAGTATAGTTTAAGGGGCACGATAAAGTTGTGTATGTATTTTTTTAAATTTGGGTGTGTATGGTAGGTACCCCTCCTGGACCACAGAATCTTGAAATTTACATGGTTGATAAATATGGATCTGAAATTTATAGTGTCCATATTTCAGATCAATACGTCAAAAAACAAAAAACTTTTTCAAATAAGAACATTAATTTAAATGGGGGTTTGTATAGGAGGTACCCTCCCTAGTGATCCGATTCGGCTGATTCCGACAAATATGCAGTGTATTGTAAAAAGAAAAATTTCAGCTCTCTAGCTCAAAACTGAGGGACTAGTTTGCATACATACGAGTTAATTTAGCCATGTCCGTTTATGTGGTCTGCGGTGTCTCCTTCTGTGTTACAAACTTTATTCACTGAAGAGTATAATAACATAAAACAATTGGGAAGAATGTATAATGAAAAAATTGAAAAACTAAACTCCTCATTGCCATTTTTTTGTTTTAAATTGAGGAATGGTAATGAGTTTAGGATTTTATTGGACACTGGGTCTAATAAGAATTATATATTATCAAAGTAAATTAAAAATCCGATTCTTAATAACCCATATTTTGTAAATTCTTTCGGGGGGCAAGTGGAAGTTACTTAACATGCCAATATTGAAATTTTTAGTGAAGAAATTGGGCTAATAAAGTTTTACTTACAACCAACCCTAATGACTTTTGATGCTATAATTTACACATTTAGGGATTAAAATGCAGTGATTTATACAAAGGGAAATTATTTTGAACTTCTTGGTAAATACAAGCACCCCATTCAGCAGTTTAACATAAATTCCATAGCCAACACTGCAATATGATTAACACATCTCAATTTGGAGGATAGAGGAAAATTAGAATAATTATTTGACGCTTGCACAACTTTATTCTCTGACACTGATAATAAATTCACGTATGTAACTGATATAAAAGCTGAAATTGTTATGGAAGATGATAGATCAATCTACTCTAAAACCTATTCCCAATGCCTTTAAAGGAAGAAATAGATAGAGAATAGGTAAATTCAGGAATTATTGAATTATCTTGATCTCCCTATAGTTCACCAGCATAGATTGTACCAAAGAAATTAGACGCTTCAGGGCTAAAGAAGTTCCGTATGGTGATTGATTATCGTAAGTTAAAAGAGATTATTGTACCAGAAAGGTATCCAATCCCAGATATTTCCACCATATTGTCTAACTTGGGGTCCAATAGGTATTTCTCGACATTATATCTCAAAAGTGGATTTCACCAGATTGCTTTGAATAAAGCAGATATAGAGTAAACTGCTTTTTCCATCGCAAATCGAAAATGCGAGTTTACTCGACTACCATTCGGCTTAAGAAGTGCACCTGCAATTTTTCAACGAACTAGGTATATACTTTTTCATTTTTATTAAGAGCAAAGCGGAGCATTTCGATGGTTTGAAAATTATTTTTGATACTCTAGAGAAAGCTAATTTTAAGGTTCAAATTGATTGAGTTTATCAAGGAAGAAACTGATTTTCTCGGTATCATAGTAGGGCAAAATGGTATTAGCACAAATCATAGAAAAATTGAGGCCATACTAAATTTTCCTCGTCCGAAAACAGTCCATGATTTGCGTTCGTTTTTGGGAATGTCGTGATACTATCGAAGGTTTACGAAGGATTGTTGACGCCAACCTGTTTAAATAATAGAGCTTTGTTTTAGTCAATAGTTCTCTTGAATTATATATATTTACTAATCTTTGATGTCTTTTAATCTTTATTTATCTTTATCTCTTATTATTGTGGATTGTTATTAAATTCTGTTAAACTTTAGTTGTATTATAGTTTGGAATTGACCGCTCTCTGAAGTGGAGTTATTTATTTATTATTTACTTTCTTTAAGTTATCTTTAGCTTTTTATACTCTTCACGGGAGTGAATAGTATTATAAGTTTGTCATGAAGTTTGTAACACACAGGAGGAGACATCGCAGACCACATAAAGTATATATATTTGTGATCAGCTCGATGAGACGAGTTGATTTAGCCATGTCCGTCTGTCCGTCTGTATGTATGCAAACTAGTCCATCAGTTTTTGAGCTGGAGAGCTGAAATTGCACATGTGTTTATTTTCACCATACGCAGCACATTTGTCGGAATCAGCTGAATCGGACCACTAGGGGGGGTACCTCCCATACAAACACCCCTTTAAATTAATGTTCTTATTAAAAAAAGTTTTTTGTTTTTTAACATATGGAACTGAAATTCGGACACTATAAGTTTGTAATCCATAGCCATTAATCGTGTAAGTTTCATGATCCTAGGGCTACCAGGTGGGGTACCTCCCTTACAAACCCCCCTTTAAATTAATGTTCTTGTTAGAAAAAGTTTTTTGTTTCTTAACTTATCGAACTGAAATTTGAACTCTATAAGTTTCTGTTTCTATATTCATCAACCATATAAATTTCATGATTCTAGGGTTACCAGGAGTGGTACCTTCCATACAAACCCAAATTAAATGGCAAACTTCTTTACATAGTATAAAGTAAAGTCGAAATTTCATGAAGTTAGAATACTGACTACTTCTAAACCACGCAACGTATTTTGATTCAGTTTTCACTGTTAATTTAAGAATTTCCTTAGTAAAGTTTGCATGTACATAAATAATTGATTCAATAATAAAAGTTATTATGATTATTATCATTATTTATCCATATTTGTCATTCACTAAAGGCAGCAACACTATTTTTGACATTCATTATTCATTGAAGTAGGAGATTTATTTTATCAGTTTAAAAATATTTTCCATGTATACAATAGGCACATTATTTAAGAACCCGAATTTACACCAATTAAACTCATGACACTTTGAAACCATATCTTAATCCGTTGGTTTTGAATTTCATTATAACCACAGATCCCATTGTGCTAAAAATTCAGTCAATTTATTCAGATTGCTTTCATAATTATAAATATCGATTTTCCCAAACTTTTGTGTCGAATATTATTTCAAGAGAGGATCAAGAGAAAATTATTTTCGAAACGCATAGAAAGGCTCACAGAAGCGATAAGGAGAATAAACTTTAAATTTTGGAAAATTATTATTATTTCTCCTCAATGTTGAGGAAAATAAAAGAAATGGTCAGGAATTGCAGAATCTGTTAGGAAAATAAGTAAGGCAACCATTGGGTTTAACGCCAATACCAACTTTTAAAGGATATATTCTTTTTGCAACTAATGGTTATATTCAAAGTACGGCGATAGACAATTTTACAAAGTTTTCAGTCGTTAGGAGAAAAGATGGCAAAAGAATGTTAGGAAACCCTTAAGGGAATTTTTTTTTTATTGTGGTATGCCAAAATCTGTTGTGTTTGACAACGAGAAAGCTTTTAACTCTCAAACAATCCAATTAATGATTGAAAACGACTTAAAAATTTAAATTTTTACGACATCACCTTATAAAAGGGTGATGAATGGCGAGGTGGAACAATTTTACTCAACCCTTTCAGAAATAATGAGGTGTTTGAAACAAGAGTATTCATTGAAAATATTTGGTGAGTTACTTAAATTTGCTTTAAATGAATATAATCATTCGATACACTCTACGACGAACAAAAGACCAGTACATTTATTTTTTGGTAGAGTAGCAACTTTTGGACCCAATGATTATAAAAGATCTAGGAAAAGTTACCTCCAGAAACTTTTGGATAGGCAGCAAAGGGACATAGCATATCAAAATAGAAATAGGTTGGAGCCGAAAGAATATCAACCAGGTCAGCAAGTTTATGTTGGGCAGAATGAAAGATTAGGGATAGTAAAAGTTAATAGGCATTCGACAGTTATAACACAGTCAGGGAAAGTAGTTCATAACAGACACATTAGGAATTAGGTGGGTTAACTACAAATTCAATCGGGGATAATTTATAATTAGGAGGGAGCAGTAAAAGCACTTCTTTATCATTTACTTTAATTCTTTATAATCTCTCCCTTTTCTTCTCTTTGTTCTACTCTTTGACTAATGTCTTATAGAAGCTTACGTTAGATTTTAATTTTAGTTTCAATCCAGAACTCATGGAAGACACATAGTGTCGTTAATAAATAAATATAAAAAGTGGAAATAAAATATTTTATTTAAACAAAGATCTTGACTTTAAGATAGGAGTGACATATTATAACAATAGTTAAATGCAAGGTACAAAATTGTGGATAATGAAGGCAAGAGGTGATCTTCTGTGATTAAATGGAAGTCCACATCAGCAAAGCGTAAGCGATTATGCACATTATGCACTGGATTTTGCTGATCAGCTGTACCGTCTGTGTAGCTTATGTGCCTCTGACCACGCATTGCTGTGAGGAGGGGCATAGCTCGCTAGAGTTGCAAATAAACTTCCCCAACGGGTCAGAGGCTTCTGTTTTATATTATGTCTTATATTATTGTAATTGTTTGATTTTAAATCTCGTGTTGTTAGTTTTAAGCTCACAGTTTTTTTTGTCATTGAATAAATAAATAAATGAATTTATGAACAAGATCGAAATCGTTCACGATCACTTGCGAGGAAACAAAACAAAAAATTTTTCACACGCGCTCGTCAGTGAGAGGAGTATGATAATTTTATTTTTTCATACGTGAATATGAGCAAAAAAAAAAAAAACAAAACGCTCTCGGTCGCGAGTGAGTATTTCGGGACTCTGGTATAAACTCCTCTGAAACGGCTCGTTTGATTTTTATAACACATTTTTTATATATTTGGTAGGTATGAGAATGGGTCGAAAGGTTTTTTTTATCCTTCTATCCCCACCTCCCATTTTTTAATCACAAATTTTAAAGTCAACCAAGTAGCCTTTGTGAAATATATCTGAAATAATTATGTCAATATTAATGCTTCATTGATTCCTCTGATTTTTCAAATTATTTCATATTAGATTTAACCGTCGTGCCACTTTGACATTTCATTCTGTATTTGTTATGTATCACAACGAAATGCGTGTCATTATATTAATTTACAAGAAATTTATACGTGTTTTGTGACTTTGACAGGTTGGTAATAAAATATTAAAAGACGAAATACGTTATCGGCACACCGTTTTTCATCAGCAATTAAAACAATTTGGTCTATTTGTGTGTGTTAAAGTAATCAACAGTTCAACAAGATAACGAAAATGAGCGTATCAGTATTGTTATCTCACTCTCTCAGCATAAAGTTCCGTTACAAATGGCAACGCAGAATCAGAACACAATGAAAGACAACAGAAGCAAGCATTCATAAAAAAAAAATTGGGGGCTGCCAATTTTTCGAATTTATTGTGATTTGGCATGTCTGCCCAAAAGTGAAATGTTTTACCAATCTAATTTAAATAACAATTGACTAGACGCAGGAGGCCTATTTGAGCCGTCGAACAAATAATGCAACAAACATGCAAAATAGTAGAGCAGAAAGAACGGACGGACAAATACAACAAGATAACGAAAATACGCGTGTGAGCATGTCGCAATTGCGTGCATTTCGATCATAAGAGGCACGAACTGAACAAAATCAATAACGACAATTGGAACAGAGATAAGCGCGCCGGTTCACATTTGACACAGACAGAGCAAATGCCCGACAACGCCAACAAGTACATCGATCATTAACATCCGTTTCGTTCCTTCGTCTCGCATTCGAATATGAGCCAGATATTGAATATTCTGCTCATCCAAAAGTGTGATTGGTGCAATGCACAAAAAATGTCCCCATTACCATGCGCTCAAGTTTAAACATGATCCAGCTGGCATGTGTTCCGCATCAGGAAAAGTGCAACTACCAGAAATTGAGACACCAACAGAACCATTGAACGGCTTGCTCATCGGCAGGGATCCAAATTCAAACCTCTTCCTGAAATCTTTCGCACATTCAATTCATGATTCCAAATGACATCGTTCAGAGCAACAGAAATTGTTCATTATACTACGGAAAATGATCAACAATTCAATTGAACGTCAAAATCAGAGGCCAAGAGTACCACAAAGTGGGCTCATTGCTGACAATGCAGAACGAGCCACGTAAGTTTTTACAAATATACTCCCTGGGTGGAGAGGACGCCAATCGCCCTATTGAATCGGCACCATGAATTATTGAAATTCTGCAACTCACACATGCACGAATTAAAAAATAGCAGTTACGCTATTGTCATCAATCCTAATAAAACACCAGCTGGAGAACATGTGCGTAGATTCAATACGCCTGTTGTGGATGACGTTGCTGGAATGGTTGGCGATTATACAGAGAATCGAGAACTTGTGATTCGAAAAAGAAACAATAATCTGGAGTTCATCGCTGACACACGCCGTTCATACGACGCTCTCCAATATCCGCTAATTTTCTGGAACGAACAAGACGATTATTGCATAAACATTAAGCAACGAGATCTCGCCAAAGGTACTTCATTCATTATAAACATCATTTCTCATTTAGAGATCATTTTCAATTAATATTTAAGATTATTTATGAGTACGAGTATGTTGTGCAGGAGCCGAAACAAACAAGAAATTGAGCTCGATGGATTTTTATGCGTATCATATGATGATTCGACTTGGTCAGGACAACGTCAACAATTCATCGTCGACATGTACGTGAAGGTAGAGAGAGAACGACTGCGATTCATACGACCAAAGTCCACGGTCTAGCAATAAACTATGTATAAAAAGTCAACCGGGGGTGGGGGTGGAGATAGTCAAAAAATCGGGAAAATCGTGTAATGTAACCACACATGCGATTGACAAACATGAAGAAATTTTGGATTTTATTTTTCTTTAATTGTTATTATTATTATTATTATTATTATTATTATTATTATTATTATTCAAATTTCGCAAAATTCTATTGTCATTTGTGAATTTCTTTTAAATTATGGTTTTATTTTATTTATGCGAATTCAAATATTCTTTTGGTTGGAATTGTATTTGCGATATTTAAAAGAATGTTAAAATATTGTGATCTAAAAGCGAGAAAATTGTAGATTAATACACTTCAACATATAGCAGATCAGCAACTTCTGGTTGCTCTTTATGGGTGATCGGGCTGTTACAGCCCCTGACAACATGCCAGCGGTATCCAATGCTGCTGTGCTTCAATTGAGCGACTGGTTCAGCCCAGAAACCGCTCTGCCAATACTACAAGGTAAGCGAAAGCTGCGCTCTCCTAAGCCTCTACACAGTAGAAAAATATCAAAAAAATCTCCACCTAATACAAATGGTACCACAAATTTGCGGCCGATCTCGCCATTACTCAACAACCGTTTCTCGCCATTGAGTGATGAATCGGGTGATGAGAGTGAAGATCTAATGGAGACTGATAGTGCCTCTGAAACACACACTCATAACTTAAAATCAAACACAAATTCAGAGCTACAACAAAATAACAACGTTGATAAAAATGATACGAATGATCCAACAAAACCAAAGCCACCGCCAATATTTGTGACTGGTGTCAAGAAAATAGATGGACTTCTGGCTACTATAGACTCGGTCACAAAGTCTGACAGCTACGTAATAAAAGCCATGAAGAATAATGAAATCAAAATACTTCCGGCTACTAGCGACGCCTTCCGCAATATTATCAGACTTTTTGATGAGTTAAATGTAACATACCATTCTTATCAGCTGAAGGAAAATAGAGCGTATAAAATTGTTATACGTGGTCTTCACAGCACGACATCCGTTGAAGCCTTGAAAAATGAACTTTCGGCTATGGGTCATACTGTTCGCAACTGGTATAACCCCTTGAGTCGATTCAACGATCAACGTCTCAATCTTTTCTTCGTGGATCTGGAGCCTAATTCAATCAATAAAGAGGTATATACTATCACCAGACTTTGTCGTCAAATGGTGAAAATAGAACCACCACATCAGCACAATGACGTTCCACAATGCCATAGATGTCAGGAATACTCGCACACCAAACGCTATTGTCGTAAAAAATTTAAGTGTGTCAAATGTGGTCAAGACCATCCGTCAACCGCTTGTTTAAAACCACGTGAAGAGCCACCAAAATGCGCCCTTTGCGGTGAACCACATACAGCCAATTACAAAGGCTGCAGTGCTTACAAAAATGCGATTGCTATAAAAACGCCAACTTCACGTCCGAAACATACAAATGTGCGCCCTCAACGTGCTGAAAATACATCTCACAGGTTACCCGGACTAACATTCGCAGAGGTGTCCAAGAACCCGCAGTTAGCGCATGAGAGTCAATGTGATCAACCCCAAGGTAGTAAAAGATTACCTCAACAACAAGTTGTGCAGCAGACCTCTGGTCTAAATCAGCAGAAAGGCACTCAAGGCAACCGGAAACAAGTTCAGCAACAACTTCATCAAATTATACAAGGAAAACAAAATCCTCATCCTTCGTTACAGAGCAATAATCAACAAAGTTCGTCGCCCATTCAATCTGAAAGGATTGCCATGTTGGAATCGAGACTGGATGATTTGAATAACCGTTTTGACAATTTCATGGAGACGCAATCCAAAATACTTGCATTGCTCACCACCATGGTAGAAAAAAATGTTTAATTTAAACATCAATATAGCCATTTGGAACGCAGATGGAGTCCTACAACGCAAGAATGAGCTAGAATTGTTCTTGACATCCAAAGCAATTGACATCATGCTCATTGCAGAAACCCACTTCTGCTGCCACACTTATCTAAAACTACAAGGTTACGAAATATACGCTGCCAACCACCCAGACGATAACCGCATGAGGGGAGGAGCTGCAGTTATTATACGCACTGGCATGAAGCATCATCCCATTGATCCGATTCGGACTGAATCGTTGCAAAGTGCTGGGGTGAAAATCCTCACCAAATCTGGTGAAATAATCATTGCAGCAATCTATTGTCCACCTGGTCTTCAATTAGGCGAGCGGGATTTTAATGACTACTTTGAAGTGCTTGGCCCGAGATTCCTGGTTGGTGGCGACTGGAATGCCAAACACCGTCTATGGGGATCCAGGCTCGCCACACAAAGAGGTAGACAACTTTTCGAGTCTATCGTTAAAAGCAACAAAGAAGTGTTGGCTACTGGATCACCTACTCTATACCCATATGACAATCTTCGATGTCCGGATGCAGTTGATTTCGCTATATTCAATGGTATTCATCCAAGTTTGCTGTCAATCAAGGAATCCGCAGACCTCAGTTCCGACCATATACCGCTACTCGTCAATTTATATACCTCTCCAGAGTTCTACAATGTAAAAAAGCGTTTGCTGCCGAAGCACGCCAATACAGCCAAATTCAAAACTTGGCTTGAAGCCCGGCTTAACTTAAACGTCGAATTAAGAACAAGTATTGATATTGATGATGCAGTGGAGTTATTTTCACGCAACATTCAAGAAGCCGCTGATTTTGCCACCACAAATCAAACATTCACCCCTTACAACTCACCTCAGGCCCTTTTAAAACCTGAGGTCCTAGAATTGGTGAGGTTCAAACGTAGGTTGCGTCGTCGATATATGCGTAGCCGCAATGAAAGAGACAAGGTAGCCTGGAGAAAAGCAGCTCGAGAACTCAAACAGATACTAGCAGACATCAAAACTGAATTCTTCAACAATCTACTGAGTAATGCGGACCCAAACAAAAAGACTGGTTTCAATTTATGGAGAGCAACTAAATGCGTAAAACAACAACCACATAGACAAGCCCCGGTGAGAGATTCATCCAACAACTGGTGTCGTTCTGAGAAAGAAAAAGCAGAGGCATTTGCGGATGAGCTTGAGAAGCGCTTCACTCCACTGCTCCTTGCTGATAACACAGATAAAAATGAAACAGCATTAGCCTTATCTGCAATGGACTCTGACTTGGACCTCACAAAACATATCACTCCTAGTGAGGTAAAAACACTTGTCAAAAAAATGAAAACCAAGAAGTGTCCTGGACATGATCAGATAGATGCTAGAGTGGTCAAAGCCCTCCCCCACAAGGGTTTGTTGCTTTTGGTTATGATATTTAATGCCATGCTGCGTTTCTGTCACTTCCCATCCAAATGGAAGTGTGCAGCAATCGTGATGATTCCCAAACCTGGAAAGCCCGAGAATCTTATCGGATCGTACAGACCGATAAGTCTGCTTCCGACCTTCTCGAAAATATTCGAAAGATTATTTTTGAGAAGAATGCTGGAGGTACGGGGCGTTCAGAGTGTCATACCAAATCATCAATTTGGCTTCAGGCCTCAGCATGGTACGCCGGAGCAATTGCATCGAGTGGTGCAACATATCCTCACTGCATTCGAAAAGAAAAAATATTGCTCGGCTGTATTCCTGGACGTCAAACAAGCCTTCGATAGGGTATGGATCGATGGCTTACTTCACAAACTAAAAGATCTACTCCCAAGCAAGCAATTTCTTCTTCTACGGAGCTACTTGACAGATAGAACGTTTTTCGTCAAGGTGCGAGATGATAATTCGTCTATTAGAGGTACTAAGGCTGGCGTGCCTCAGGGCAGTGTCTTGGCACCAGTTCTATATACGTTGTACACATCGGATATGCCGGTACCAGATGACGAAAACATATTGCTGGCAACATATGCAGATGACACGGCCATCCTAGCAAATGACGACTCCTCCAAAGTGTCAGCTGATATGACTCAATCATACCTGAGACGTTTCCACACTTGGGCCAAACGTTGGAACATCGGGATAAACGCAGAAAAATCCGTGAACTGCACTTTCACTTTAAGGCGAGATAGCTGTCCAGATATTAAATATGGCTCAACTATCATCCCACAGGTGAATCAAATTCGATACCTCGGATTGATCCTGGATAAGCGTCTCACTTGGCGTGCCCATGTCAAAAGTGCCGCTGCTTGTTGCTACCAGAAGTTGCGCAGACTTGATTGGCTACTGCGAGAAAACAGCAGGCTATCGTTAAGTAGCAAAATGCTGATTTATAAGCAAGTGGTGGCCCCAGTCTGGCGTTATGGCATACAGATATGGGGAACCACTGCTGCTTATAACATTCGTAGGATCCAAGCTTGTCAAAACAAAGCCCTTCGCCGCATTACTGGAGCTCCGTGGTACGTGAGAAACACGACTCTTCACCGAGATCTGAACACGTCAACAGTTCTAGAAGAAATTAACTTCCACAGCAGCAGATACAACATAAAACTCATTCATCATCCAAACCCACTGGTAGCCTCACTAAGGTTAAATGCACCACTCAGGCGTCTTAAAAGATTACACCCAAATGATCTCCTCACAAGGAGAGTATGAAAATAAAAAACTTATAATAATATTATAACATAATCATAAGCGTCTGTGACGGGCTCATCACTGTTTTCTAAACCACACCAATATTTTAAGGCGGATTCTGCTGTTAATGTTTTCCTATATGTACATATGTAATAAAAAAAAAAAAAAAAATTATTATTATTATTATTATTATTATTATTATTGAACGCTTCTTCTGAATGGTTACTAATGCATTAGCGACTTACCTATTGCAAATTTGACTAACCAAGGTCAATGTCATGTGTTGCTGTATAACAACGCATGCTTTTGGTGTCGTGTGCAAAATATTACTACTGCAACTAAACGCTTCTTACATTCGTCACAATTCATAAGCAATGCAATTATTATTGTAAGCTTTACCATCCAAAATTATTGTAATGCATTGTACTTATTATGGCACGAATTTTGGATATTCTAAACAACTACAATTGTATACAAATGCTTGCGACCGAGCGCTTGTTGTGATTTTGATTGTCCCAATGCATCAGTAGCATAACTGTTATTTACAATTCTGTTTTGGGTTCTTTCTTTAACATTCTGTTTATAAATTGTTGACTTTTTTGTTATTAGAGGAATTGTGCATATAATTTAATTTGTATCCTGAAGTGGTGGTGATCAGAAGTGGTGATGTGTTTTTTTAAGCGGGTGAAGGATCGCGAGTGGTTTTATTTTTATAAGAATACGATTCACAATATTTTGTATATGGTTTTCAAAATGTCATCGAAATCGATTGCAGAAATACAAAGTGCTCCAGGTATTGCAACAAGAAAAACCAGTGAAAATTTAAATAAAATCCATTTAATTGGTCATGTTACACACCTAATTACTGGCGCAAAACTCCCGTCTAATAGGCAGGTTTTGCAAGTCTTCTTCTACAACATGCGTTTTGTAAATCTTACAGCAAAACTAAGTGCGAAATTGGCAATCGATACAGTTAAAATATTTTGGCACCAAGCACGTATACCAATCCGTGAAGAACACAAATGTGTAGCTAAATTAATAAAATTATATGAAAAGTGGAAAAGTATTCAAAAAACATTGCCTGAGAGAAGATCAAATGATAAAACGCAAGCTGCCGAAACATTTTCGAATAGCTTAGACGACTTATTTGATATTGCCACTGCTGATGCGTTAGAACAAATTAAAATCGAGGAAGATAGGCGGTTCTTAGCAATGCAAAGACAAAAATGACGTCCTGGTTGTATGGCTGGTGTCGATATGGCTTTGTATGAACGAGAAAAGAGAACACGGGAACGACAAGAGAAGGAAGCTGAGCGAAAAAGGAAGCACACAGAGCAAAATTCAAAAGAAGAAGGTAAGTTTAGCATTTAATTAAGATAATTTCATCAATATTCAAAAATACCTATTCTACAGATGTTTCACAATTCATGGAATGGAGTGACGAGGACCATGTTATGAGTATACCAGTCGATAAGTCGACTGATCACGAAAAACACGCTATTTCAATTTCCGCATCAGGTCCAAAACGCGGTCGCAAAAGTTTTATAACAGCTCGGTTATTAGCAGCGTTGGACAATGCCAAAGTGTCTGATGGAATGGCAGTACACATATTGATAGCAACCGCCGAAGCATTAGGACATCGTGTAGACGAACTTGTCATCAATCGTTCAACAATACATCGTCTGCGTCAAGAAAACCGTTTAAGGGAAGCCAAAGAAATTTCAGCTAGTTTTACAGATAATGTAAGTTAGATTTTCGTAAAAATTTAACTGCAATAGATATTACTCAATTCTAATAAAGTAACCTATTAATTTACAGGCGATTAAAATTGATTCACTGGTTGTTCATTTTGATGGGAAACTCATGCAAGATTTGATAGGGCCTACAAAGACTGAACGGATTGCAATTCTGGTTAGCTATAATGGGACATCGAAATTTCTTGGTGCACCAGAAGTAGTACCTTCAACTGGTAAAAACATTGCTGATGCAGTTTAGAACACATTATCTGAATGGAATATTGTTGATCAAGTCAATGGTTTATCATATGATACAACGAGCACCAATACTGGTATCAACTCAGGAGCTGCAACTCTTTTGGAAAAAAAATGTAAGCGCAATCTAATCAATCTACCGTGTCGTCACCATATTTTTGAAATTCTGTTGAGCAGCGTTTTTGAAATAAAACTCTCTTTAACTTCTGCACCAGCAGTTCCCATTTTTGAAAGATTTGCGAAATCATGGTCAAAATTAAACAGAAAATCATTCACAAGTGGCATCGAAGATGAAAATGTTTGTGCGCAATTAAGTCCAGCTGAACGCGACGATTGTAGAAAATTTTGTTATGATCAATTGGCTAAATCTCAAATTCGAGAAGATTATAAAGAATTACTTCAATTGACTTTAATCTTTCTTGGTGAAAACCAGTATAATTTTCGTACACCTGGTCCAACTAGTCACGCGCGCTGGATGTCGAAGGCAATATATTCTTTGAAAATATATCTGTTCCGCGATCAATTCTGTTCACTTACAATAAAAGAAATAAATGGTTTACTAATGCCATAGATGCACCGCTTCAAGATCTTACTTTTATACAAAATGCAATAAAGTATTCAAAAACGGACGCAGAAATCTCAGCAATGCTTCTAAAAAAAATTAGCAACCACTTATGGTATATTAGTGAAGAAACAGTAGCTTTAGCTTTCTTTGATTCGAAAGTTTCTTTCGAAGAGAAATGTAGAATGGTTGAACAACTTAAATCTAAAGAACCCAATGTAAAATTAAAGAATGGTCGATACTATTCAAATTTATCAAGTTTTAAAAATTACTCTTTAAGTGATTTTGTCTCGGAGAAAACAAAGTATTTCTTTTCTCGATTTGGTTTATCTTTAAAATTTCTAGAATTGGAACCTTCAGCTTGGGAAAAGTCATTTGAATTTGAAGAGGGCTGGACCCAAAGCATTTGGGTACGAGCTTTTACAAATTTTTGTCGATTTTAAGTATTTTTTGAAACTTTGGGGCGTTTTCGGGTCCATCAAACGTTAATGGGATCCTCCCAAAATTTTTATATTTAGAACTTTTAGGCAGAAAGGAAAAAAAATGGGGCGGGCGAAAAATGATAAGTCGACTTCTAAAAATAAGGACACCCCTAGTAGGCAGTCTACATCATATGCAAGAATACACGCAGGATGCCATGACTTTCGTGCGCGAGTGCGGACGACCTTGTCTATTTATAACTTTTACATGTAATCCTAAATGTTAGGAGATTACATCTTTGTTATTTTCAGGCCAAAACGCATTGCATCGTCGTGGTATAATACCAAGCGCGTTCAAACAAAAATTGAAGTCTTTAATGAGTTTCATTACAAAATTGCACGTATTCGGTCGCACACGTTGCTGGACGTATTCGATTGAATGGTGGAAGCGATAATTACCTCATGCACACATATTGATTTGGTTTGTCGACAAAATACAACCTGAAGAAACCGAAAGTGTAATTTCCTCGGAAATTCGTGATCCGTCTACTGATCAACTACTGTTCGATATTGTTACCAGAAACATGATTCATGGCCCTTGCGGTAATCTGAATCGTTTATCGCATTGCATGGCAGATAGAAAATGCATAAAACGTTTTCATAAAGATTTCACCATCTTCTTGGATAAATGCGCTATGTCCCACAAACATTTTTTGAGGCGTTGAACAAACTCAAAAACTCAAAGATATGAAAAACAACGACATGTGCGCACAAATGCAACAAGATCTACGCGCTGAAACATTCTCAAAACAATTGTTACATATTGGCGATGGATAAGTTGCTGTCCATGAAAATACTGGCTGCATAAAATTGCCCACCGATTTCTGCAGAATCATTGATTCACAAAATGCACTCATTGACCGCATATTCCCCGATGTACATACACCATACATAAATCAGGCGTGGCTGGCAGAGAGAGCCATTTTGGTACCAAAAAATGTGCATGTAGATGATTTTAACTTAAAGATACAACAGTTGTTGCCTGCCAACTTGGTATCATACAAATCGATCAATACAGTTTGCGATGCCAACGAAGCTGTAAATTATTCAACTGAGGTTTTCAACTCACTGGATTTTCCAGGCATGCTACCACACATACAACTGAAAGTTGGATCACCGGTTATTTTACTTCGGAATTTTAATGGCAAATTCCGAGGCGAAAATTTTTTGCTGCCACACATTCCAATAATCCCAACAGACGTCCCAATTGAATTCAAACGCGTTCAATATCTCATAAGATTGGCATTTGAAACGACAATCAAACGATGTCTATTTGCGGCTTAGATTTGGGCACACCATGTTTTTCACATGGACAATTATACGTGGCATGTTCTCGCGTGGGAAAATCATCTAACTTATTTGTATTAGCTAAAGACGGGCTAACAAAAATTATTGTTCATTCAATTGCACTACAAAATTAATACTGATTTCCTTTGTTTCATTTGACCATTTTACTATACTTTACGATTAAAAATGTTTTACTTTTTTCACGCTACTCATTATTTCGCGATACAGGACACATCCGTTTGATCTTGATCAAAGAAAATAATTTTGGCATACGTATACCCCGTTTTTTGAGCCAGTGCGTAGCAACGCGCGACGGGAAATCTAGTAAAATATATAAACGCTCATTTAAAATAATATTCTTATTAGAAATTTTTTTTTTTTGTTTTTTGAAATTTGGACATTATAAATTTCTGATTCATTCCCACCAACCATGTTAACGTCATTATCCTATATAAACCCCACTTTAAATTAATGTTCTTATTAGAAAAAGTTATTTGTTTTTTAACGTTTCGAACTGAAATTTGGACACGTTAAGTTTCTTGTCTATATCCATCAACCATGTAAATATCATGATCCTTGAGTTACCAAGAGGGATAGCTACTATATAAACACCCAATTAAATTAATGTTCTTATTAGAAAAAGTTTTTTGAATTTGACTAATCAAACTGAAATTTGGACACTATAAGTTTCTGATCTATATTCATCTACCATGTACATTTTATGATCCTTGTGTTACCAGGAGGGGTACCTCCCATACAAACCCAAATTAAATGACAAACTTATAAAGACTAAATGTACTTTTTACTGTACACTGCCACTTAAATTGAAGTGATGCTAAGAAAGAAAGGTTGATTGCAACCCGGAGGAGCGTGAAGAGTATTACATCTTTGGCATAGCCAATGATTGCTTTCTTCTGGTTTTTGTGTGAAGTTGAGCAAAAGGTTACATTTGAAGTGAAAACTTCGTAAGGCGCGTTTAGCAATTTTTGGCAGAGAAAAAAAGTATATGTAAGCGTCACCGACATGCTATTGTTTACATCACTTTGTGCTCATCCTTCTTGTTTTGTATTTGCTTCCTTTTGCAAACACAGCCAGCCGCGTCGTCGCTACGCTGTTTGCTTCGTTTGCTTTGATGGCTTTGCTTGTTGCATTTAGTTTGTTTGCGTCATGGCTGTCCAACCATTATGGTTCCGTGGGCTGCTTTAGAAAAATCCGCAGTGAGTTAGTAATGTGGAAAGCAAAAAGTCGCACAACGGCGGGCCAAAGAAATTTCCGTTTCTTCTCTGTTGTCACTTCGGGCTGGGCCAAATGCGGCCCCCGGGCCGCGGGTTTGACACCCCTGGCTTTTGTACTCGTGGAGAGTAATAGTCGATTTAAACTGAAGGAAAAAGCAGTTTATAAAATAAACAGGTAGCAAAACTGTTTACTTTTACAAACACAGAGGAAAGTGACGGAACTGGTATTCCTTAGCTGAGTTGGGAAATTGCTGCCTATTTCTAGCTCATTTTGGCTCTTGTATCTTTCTTCTTTCCACGCCAAACATAAAACAGCTGATGATGGCACATAACATTTTTAAGTAATTCATAAATTGTAAATTTTTTTTAAAAGGCTTTAATAAAATAAGTATCAGGAATGAAAAAGGAAGCTTCAAGAACTATTTGCATACATTCCAAAAGTTTCTAAATAATATAGTTGTCACAAATTTTAACGTGAAAACGTTTTTAAAATGGAAATACAAGTCACAATATGCCGCTCTTTTACAATTTTACGAAAATTATCGCCTTTGTTTTTAATATATCACGTGACTCAAAAGTTGTAGCGCCAAGTAATTTATACATATATTCTGAAAATATGGTATGTGGTGCTGCGTGTAAGGAATATTTTGTCATGGTGCGCTTATGTACAAGGAGGGAGGGACGTTCAAAAAGGTGACGAAAATATAAAATTAACGTTTCTTTTGTAAGCGTATTGCTTGAGAAGGGATTGTCCTATTTGACTTTGATTTTTTTTTGTTGTGTTCGTTATAGGCTAGTTAGAAGAGTGTGATAGAAAATTTTTGGAAAATCCACCGTGAAAGTAGGAAATTTCGACTTCTTGTCTTAAAATCTGAATAAAGACAAGAAAATTCCTTCTTTCTAAGCGTATTGCATTTCTAACAGGAATTGGTTATCAATATTTTCATTCAATTGCCAAAGTTTATATGAGCATGCAGCTAATCTAAAATCGATGCTATCGTAAAAAACTCAAATGTTCTATAGTACTATCGTCAGAAACTCGTATGAAACACGTTGAACACATTGATATTCCAAATTTTAATTTTGTTGTAAGTTATAAAAGGCATAAAGTTCCAGCGGCGGGAGTAGCTATTTATCACAATACACAAGATACATCAAACATTGTCACTTCATTTTAGGACATGCATGACAAATTCGCTATAGGAATTGGCGTTAATGTTCCTGATATAGGCGAAATATGCGTTGCTCGTTGCAGTTCCCAATATTTCGCCTGAAAATCCATAAGACAAATACAACACTTTTTATTTGAAAATGTGATGATTTATACAAAAGAAACTTTTGAGCACTCGAAAAAGATTTGCCAAAAAATTTGACAATGTTAACTTTGGGGATGATAAAAATCTACCATTAATTGAATTTTTGAATGAAGCATTATTTGACGAGTGGTAGTAGTTGTAGTATACTTCTTTTTTTTAATTTTTTCGTATATACTACATAGGTACAGATAAAAATAACTTAATTTATACATTTTTGGAAAAAAGAAAAAAAGAACGAGAGGTGATTTTACAGCATGGCTGTTAGCCGTTAGCTGAATTCTGATAGTAGAAAGTTTCTTTAATTTTATATTGTAGATATGTAGCTTGCTAGAGTCTTCCAACTGATCTCATGGTCACCGTTTAATATTTTTATCACCTCATTTTGCTCAATTGAATTTTTCTTAAAATGTGACACCCCAAATTCATTTAACACTGGGTATCTCGATATGAAGTTGACATATCTGGCGTGAAACGATTTGCATTCAGTGGAAATATGTCGCAGCGTGCTTTTATTATCATTGTTGTTTCACGTAGAGTTAGGTTGGCCCTAAAATATATTTCTACAGCTCCTAGTTGCAGGTATTTATAAAAGCGGTTTGTGCTTCTTGCTACTTTTTCCAGCATTGTACTCCACGAAGCCGCTTTTAATGCCTCAATGAGCTTATTACAATGACTACACCAGTCTTCTTCTATCCCAGCATTCCATTGAAAACTTATATTGTGTTCTGCTCCCAGTTGATTAAATTTGTTTGCCCACACAACGTTTCCTCTTAGAATAGCTTTGGACAATTTATGAGGCAATCTATCTGCGTTATATGACAGCAAAGTCTTTGTGATGTATTGCATATGCAGACTTAATGTATAGAAGTGACTGTCTTCAGCACCAATTTCCAGTGATAATGCATAGTTTAGGATTGTGTCCGGTAGCTTCAGCACTCTTTTCAGGAAATGCAGCTGGAACTTGTTTACCTCTTCCGGCAATGTGTATCCCAAAACCTGTGCTGCATATGCTTCGATTGACCTGCAAACTGCCAAAAATAGCTTCCGTTTTGATGCCAATGAGATTTCGCTTTTGCCTAGGAAATTACGCCATGTCGAGTTAATGCTGTTTTTTGCTTGCTCAATTCGGTTGTTGATGTGTTTGGTGAAAGACATCTTTAGTGTGAGAATTACACCAAGGTAACAATACTCTGATGTTATCTTCTCTCGTTCTTGCTTGTAAGTCCACATTTCTTGGGCCGAAAGTCGACCTCCCTTTCTGAACACCATTATTTCTGACTTCATTAGGTTTACTTTCATACTACATTTTAAACAACTTATATATCATTGATTGGAGTACATTCACATCATCAGCTAGTAGTACTATATCATCCGCGTACATAAACACTCTTATTTTTGTCCCATCAATATTTAGACCACCAAAATAAGTATCAAAGAAATTTGACATTACATCACCCGTCCATACCGCGTACTTGGTGCCTTCTTAGATATCTCCTATTCTTAACATTTTTGATGAAAGGCCAATCTCATGCAGCTTGTGTATTAGAGAGTTTCTGGGCACTTTATCAAAAGCAGGCTTGAAGTCAACAAAGAAGGCGTAAACTTTTTTGTTTTCTGCTAATTTTATGTGCACAATACTTAACAGGTTGTATATGTTATCCACCGTTGATTACCCCCTTCTAAAGACTGCTTGGAATTCGTTAATGATGTTATACTGCTCTGCCCATTTGTAGATTCGCTCATTTAGCACACCCATGAACACTTTTGCGATGGTATTCATAAAAGCTATTCCTCTATAGTTATTTACCATATTTGAATCTCCTTTTTTAAATATCGGGAACAGAATAGTGTTTAAAAATGTATTGTCCACTTTTCCTGTTTCGAGTATAACTTTGTAAGCTCTGGTTAACTCCTCTAAGAACTCGCATGTTGCATTTTTGACAAATTCATAAGGTATCCTATCTATTCCAGGGACCTTGTTATTTTTTGACTTTTTTAAAACCTGATGAATATCGGATTTTCGTATAGCACTACCTAGGATGTAATGAGATTGATATAGTTGGGAATAATGGTTTTCACAGAATTCTTGTTTAGGATTTAAGAGGGTGCAAAGTAATGTTTAAACTGTTCCGCCGATGAATTTGCTCCAGTTTTATAAGTTTGTCCTCTTATTTCGTTTGCAACTCTCCACCAATCTGTGGAGTCTTTTAAATGGTTTATCTTCTGTTCCATCCTTTTTAAGATATACAAGTTTCGTCTGCCCACAAACATATCAATAGAGTTGAATGGCTTTTAAATTTTTGTAGAGCTTCAAATGATTTTATGCGCGCTTTATGACATTTAAAATTATACCACTGCTGTTTAAAAATTACTTTTGTGCCACTCCGTATCTCCACTGACTTCCTTATAACTTCAACCAGCTGGGGTAAGGTCGGTGTATTATTTTCTACCTTGAAGGTCTGTAGGTTCTCATTTAATTTTTGAAGGTATGTGCTACGCTTCGACTCTATCCAGCGCAGTTTCGGTATTAAATTCTGTGGTTTTGTTTGGGTGTTAATATTTTCAAACTCCATAGTAAGCTTAATTAGCATGTGATCTGACCATATTTGATGACCGACTTCAAAATTTGTGACGAAATGAAGGCACTCCACTGATATTGCACAAAGGTCATTTACAGAGCTTCCGATCACATTTACAAAAGTAAAATCACCACTTTCATCACCTTGCGTCCTTCCATTCAGTATCAATAATCCATAGTCTGTGCAGAACTCACTGAGAACCTTTCCATTTGAATTTGCTACCATATTTTGAATTCCCGCTTTCGCAAACTGCATTAAAACTTAGTCTATTTAGATCTTTTTGTTGTTGTAGTTGTCCAATTCGTACATTAAAATCGCACATAATTATCAAATTTCTTCTGTTGTTTCTTTGAAAAAATCGTTGAGCAATGAGAACTCACCTTGCCAGTTAGATCCTCTTATGTATACTGGAATCAAAGTTATTTCTTCATCGTTAGCGTATAATCTAATATAACCAATTCCATTTTTAGTACGGTACACATGACTTATTCCCCTATTACTTAAATCTTTTTTAATTCCAATGACCATTCCACCGCTAGCTCTTCCGTATTGGCTATTTCTTGTTCCAATATGTATCAAATCCATTAAAATATTTAGTTGCCTGTACTACTCTATCATCAGTGATGTGTGTTTCCATTGATGCGAATACATCATTTTGCCGCCAATATTGGAAAAAATCTGGATATAAAAATTTACTTTGCAGGTCCAGAACGTTGTAGGAGATGAGACTAATTTTTGTGTTTTGGCAGAGCGTTTTTTTTAGTTTTTTTGTAGCTTGTCGAATCAGTACTTATAATCTATGGCGATTAATTTAGCGTCGATTCCATGCAGCTACCTGAGCACATTTCCACCTTCCTGCTGGTCTTGCATAAAGTTTTTTTTCGCAGTTCCACGTAAATTATTATTCCCGATTTTTAAGTTGTCATCCTTCAACATAATCGGATGGTTTTCTTTGTAGACAATATCGCCGATTTAAGCTGGAGCATCACCCTTTTGTTTAGTTGGCGGTCAGCATTGAGGTCGCGTTCTATGTAGATAGATGACCAGTTTGTTTGTGCGTTTCAAGACCGAGAGCAACCCCATTTCTGAGTCAAATTCAACCAACGCAGTCACTTTACCACCTCGCTCTGCAATCCTCTTTGTTGCTTTCGCCATTGAGGCCGATGGTAACTGTAAGCACTCTTTACATACCCTCTTCACTTCGTCATGTACTGCCTTGGTTGCTGGCAGCCATTTGAATATCAAGTTCCTGCCTTTGATATGTTGTTCCATCTGCGCAATCCGTTTTCGGTCAGCTTCCTTTTCCGCTTTTAGTTGCTCTTACTCGATTTTCATTTCAATATTTTGTTTTTTCCCTATTGGTTTCTCTTACAATGGCCTTGATATCTTCGGAGCTTGGATTTTAAGTTTCTACTGCCCCAATTTGAGCTTCTTACTTAATTTTTACCTATTTGATCGCATTTAAGACACTTCTGCAGAAAGCGCTAATCGAGAAGTCTTTCCTGACGGTGTGCCCACATATTGGTTTTGTTTATTTGATGTACGTTGCATTGTAAACGGCTACTGCTACTTTCTCGCTCATAGTTGTTTCTATTTAAGGAGTACTTTTACGCTTAAAATTAAATATGTATGTGGTTTTTCATTATATTCTTAATTTATTTATTTACTTAATTATTTATACATTTTCTTATATGTAGTGTATTGTTTATCATATTTGATTGTTTATTTGTGTAATTTATTACTTGTAGCTTATTATTATGTTTTTACTCAATCGTTTAACGACGACTTCCTTGATTGACCGTCCTTTGGAGTGTTTTATGACCACCCTACTCAATCGTTTAACGACGACTATTTATATAAAAACATTTGCGCACGACACCAATTCACTCAATTGCGCACCCACAGAAACTCTAAGCTCAAATACGTTTTGCGCACGACACCAATTCACTCAATTGCGCACGTCACCACAAATTCCTAGGCGCAGCTGCAGCTGTGTACATAACTCAAAACATAACGGAAACTAACCAACGCAACTAATCTTGTTCAAGGTTAAACAACAAAGAAACAATGATAATCTAATAACGATGACCACTGCGTGTGGCTCTTAGTTCCCCCTCACTCTCATTTCCTACATTCGGCCCTCCTGACTTGTCGTTCGTCTCGAATGATCTAACCCATGGTTTCATATGTTCAGCCACTGTGGTAGTTTTCCATGGCCCCTCCGTATCTTCTAATTTCTCCACGTCGTATCTTCCATGTTTTTTAACCAATACCACCTTATATGGCCCCAAATATTTCCCTTTTAATTTCAGACCAACTCCATACTGTGTACGTTTAATTGCCACAACATCATTTACTTTATACCGTTGTTCCCCTATCCTCTTAGCGTTCACATTCCTTTGGTTCTCCTCTTGTAACAATTCTATATTTTCTTTAGCACAACTACGCAATTCCTCTCGTTCTTGCTCTTGGCAATACTCTTTAAACTTATCCGAAGTGAAAGCTGTGCCCCTATCCAAACAATCCTTAGTGGATTACCAAAGTTCACTGCCTGTTTCTCTAAGGAATTTATCACCTCCTCAGTACCTGTGCCCACATGATCCACATGGTAAGTCACCAATGGTCTATCTCCCCTATCAATAGATTTTCTATGACCCTCATTTTTGCCTGCTTTTGCATTTACCATAATACACTTAATGCAATTCCCTACCACCCTAGTAACCTTATCGCTTAACTTTGGGATGTAGTATGACCTTTCTACCAAATCCTGCGTCTTTCTTACTGAAAAGTGTCCCTGCTTGTGTGCCAACTGTATTATTTCGTTCTCCATTTGTACCGGTATCACCATCAACTGGTTATTTGGATCTTTGAACAACACTTGATTCTCGATATAAAAATCTTCATATCCCCCTTTTTCTATTGCACACCTCACTGCCTTTACACAGTCATCTTGTAGCTGCGCTTCTTTTACCTGACACAACACACTATCTGTCAATAAGATTTTTATTTCCACAGGGGCATTCGGATTTCTCACTGGCACATACTTTTTTATTAATGTTTTCACCTGACCCGCCTCCTGTTCACTTAAATGCGACAAAACTGACTTAACGTTGTTTTCCTCTTCCTCTACAGACAATGTAAATATGTTGTCAAACTCCTTCAACACTTCTCGACATGAACTATTTTGTGTTGCTGGTTTGTTCACTACATCATCCCTACATAAAAATCTTGTACCCATTTTGGTAACTCTCAGATCGACATTTTCTAGAATTGTCCTTCCCAATACGGCATCAAACCCCATATCCTCGTCGGCTACAACATGAAACTCTAAGTCCATAGCAATGTTATCAATTTTCACTGGTATCTTAATTCTTCCTAAAGTCACGATTTTATTTTCTCCTATGCCCGTAAGACATTTCTCCGGTCCATTTACTTCAACGTTACCTAATTTCCTATAAACTTCTCGACGCATTAAACACAAATCCGCACCTGTATCCACTAGACCCTTGAATACAACTTTTCCCTGTACCACATCTTTCAATTCTAGTCCTGAGGGAGTGAATCTACTTGTCGGATATACTACTCTCTCATCCTGAATGATGTTGGCATTCTTTTCTTTTTTAATTTGTGCCTCTTGAGTACATTGATTCGCCTTATGTCCTAACTGCCCACACCTAAAACATGTTATCTCTTTATTTGTGCAGTTTCTTCTGATATGAGACGTACTTCCACATTTGAAACACTTTTTCTCTTTTCCCACTACCGATACCTGATCTTTCTCAACTTTTGGTTCATACTGTGATACTGGCTTAACTGAATCTCGTGATTTGTTGTATACCTCTATTTGGATTTTTAACTCCTTGATGTTTTTAGCCTGATAAAACATCATCTTGTTCACCCTCGAGTCAGGTACCCCTTTCACGAAATATTCCACCAAACTATCTTCATCGATCTCTATTGGTCGGGCTATTGTAAATACTCCTGTAAATTTTCACCTTTCTTTTGCTGTCGTTGATTTAATTTTTTATGCACAGCTGCTGCTGACACCTTAACTTTAAATTCTTGACTTAACGCGTCCTTCAACGAAACCCAATCACGAATATTCTTCTTACTGCGCACAAATAACTTTGCCGCACCCGTCAGTAATTGCTTTGCATCACCAATACCACTTTGTCAATTGGCTATTCGTTCTTTGTTGGTTTCTTTGGCCGACGCCAAAATTCTGCCACTCAATTGTCTATTTTTGCAGCGTCCTTTTGTTGTTGTCCACCAATTCTCTGCTGCCTTTGCCACTGTACTGCACCCGTTGCTTTACCGCCAACGATGCTGTGCCTTATCACATTCCAGAATTTCGACACACACACACACACACAATTATTTTCCAATCAGCCGTTATTTCGTCGTTCACTGACTCTTTTTACAATTTTAATCCCGGTTGAGCCCCCATTTGTGGTTTTTCATTATATTCTTAATTTATTTATTTACTTATATATTTATACATTTTCTTATATGTAGTGTATTGTTTATCATATTTGATTGTTTATTTGTGTAATTTATTACTTGTAGCTTATTATTATGTTTTTACTCAATCGTTTAACGACGACTTCCTTGATTGACCGTCCTTTGGAGTGTTTTATGACCACCCTACTCAATCGTTTAACGACGACTATTTATATAAAAACATTTGCGCACGACACCAATTCACTCAATTGCGCACCCACAGAAACTCTAAGCTCAAATACGTTTTGCGCACGACACCAATTCACTCAATTGCGCACGTCACCACAAATTCCTAGGCGCAGCTGCAGCTGTGTACATAACTCAAAACATAACGGAAACTAACCAACGCAACTAATCTTGTTCAAGGTTAAACAACAAAGAAACAATGATAATCTAATAACGATGACCACTGCGTGTGGCTCTTAGTTCCCCCTCACTCTCATTTCCTACATGTATGTATATGTTTAGGGTATACTTTTAGTTTTATCTCTAATTTACAACTAAGTGATGCAAAGCAGAGCTTCCAAGGTCCTGGGGTGCAAATTCCAAAGCTCGGAAACAGATAGCTGCGTATTATGCTTTTTTCGAATTTTTGCTGCTTCTGTTCTTTGTTGTTGCTTCCACTTCTCGATTATTTACAAACGGTTAGCTGCTTAGTTTAGCGAAATAAGGAATACGTTTGCTTGTGTGATTTTGTTCTTGTGTTTACTGTGCTTTCTCTGCTTTTACTTTCACTGAGGATATTTTTATGTATTGCGCTTTCAAAAACAAAATAATTGTTGTATGTATCACTTTTCTTTTATATTTTAATTAATTTAATTATGAATGTTTTACACCTTGCGTTCTATTCAAATTTTTGGTTCGCTTTTTATCTTTTGTATTCTACTTTATTTATATTGACTGATATCACTGCACTGCAGAGCACATTTCCACACGTCCTGATTGTTCGACTATAATTAGGTTTCACTATGTCCAATGATCGAAAACTCAGCACTACAAAATATAAAACGGTAATCGATGCGGTTTTTACTCGATATTTAAATAAATTTGAATCAAACATCTTTCTTAGTTACCATAAGCCTATTATATCCTTTTTAGGGTTCCGTACGCAAAGGGTGCTAGCGGGACCGTATTACTAAGCTTCCGCCGTCCGTCCGTCCGACTCCTCTGTATCTCATGAACCGTTATAGATAAACAGTTGAAATTTTCATAGAATGTGTATTTCTATTGTCGTGATAGCAACAAATACTAAAACTAAAATAAAGTTAAAAAATTAATGGGGTCCCCATACAAGAAACGTGTGCTCCAAAATGCACTGCACACAGTTCTAGAAGCTTTGTTATTTATTTTGTTTCATATTTTGGTAATTTTTATTTTTTGTAGTATACTTTTAGGCTGTATGAACATTATTTTGCTTTTCAAGTTGATTGTTTCTACTCTAAACATAAGTCAAATCAATAATTTAATATTTGGAGCATTGCGCTTTTTGTCAATTTCATAATTAATGCATATTCATTGTGTTTGGAATTGCTCGAGCATTGAGTTATTGAATACATAATTCATTTTTGTGGCAAAAAGTCTTGTACGATGGTACGGAACCTTCCGTGTGTGAGTCCGACTCACACTTGGCTGATTTTATTATGAAATAGTTCAATTAATAAAATATATAATTGTTGCTCGGAAATAAAAAAAAAAAACAACAAAAAAAAACTGTTAATTCATAGTTTTACGTTTTCACTTCGGTCAGCAGTTCCAGTGACTGTCCAATTTTTTTGGGCCGACTATTGCCACTGCTGGACGAATAGCGGGTCCAGGAGATTCCACGGGACCGCAGACAATGTGAACGTATTTTTCAACAAATACTCAACACTTTCGAAGAGCGATAGTATTGTTCAGCCACTTTTTTGGATGTACGACAAGCGTTTGACAGAGTGTGGCACCCCGGAAATTTGTTCAAACTCAAATCTTTGTTACCGGCACCTTACGACTTGGTATTAAAGTCCCTTCTTCACAGAAGAACTTTTTACGTTAGATACGATGACAAAGAATCAAACATTAAAGCCATCCAAGCTGGCGTACCCCAGGGTAGTGTGTTGGCACCCATCCTCTACACGCTCTTCACTGCTGACCTACCTATTTCAATTGATGAAAGAATTTTGGTTGCAACATAAGCAGATGATACCGTTTTTTTGGCTTCTGACAGCGATCCTGGGACAGCATCAACCATCATGCAGAACCAGATAAATGATATAGAACCGTGGTTCAAAAGATGGGACATTGCCGTAAACACAGAAAAATCCACTCATGTAACATTCACCATGAATCGCAAGAGCTGTCGTCCCATAAGTTTTAATAGAGACACCACTCCGGAAAACTCGACAGCGAAATACTTTGGATTAACTCTCGATAGACGGTTAACCTGGCAGCCCCACATAAAATAAAAAAGGAAAAAGCTTGACTTCAAAATCTTAAAAATGACGTAACTCTTAAGATCAAGCTCGCAGCTAAACCTTAGAAACAAGTTGTTACTTTATAAGTCCATACATAAACCGGTATGGACTTATGAAATACTGCTAAGGGGCACTGCCTCCAACTCAAACATAGAGATTATTCACAGGTTTCAACCAAAACTACTGCGTAGACTTGTTGGAGCACCTTGGTACGTGAGCAACTCAGTTCTGCACAGAGATCTTCAGACAACCACGATACGTAAGGAGATCGCAAAAATCAGTAACAAAAACATCTTCAGGCTGGAAAGTCATGGAAATCCACTTGCATTTAACTTGCTTGACAACAGTCAGCACACCCGAAGGTTGAATCGGCTGCATCCACTGTATTTATGGTTTACAGTTGACAACTAAAATTTAAATAAAACAAATGCAATTAGAATATCCAATCAAATTCGCTGAATATCGTTTCACAATAGATTGCAAATAAAATATATATTAAAAAAAAAAATTAATAAGCAAAAACTATTCGTCAATAGAATTTAACATAATCGAAAATTTCATCATGGCCGAAAAGCAGAATTACTGTATGATTTCATAAATACAAGGAAAGGACTGCACTGCTTACCTTTAACTGCCAAAGTTTACGAGCTCATGTACAGGATCTTCAATTAGATAGAATAGCATCGTCGTCTAGTTTTCTAATTCTCTCCAAGACATGGATAGAAAATTAAAACATTTTGAAATTCTCAATTTTAATATCGTAATTCAATATAAAAGACCACACACTCGGGCAGGCGGAGTGGCAATCAATCATAATGTGAATGACGGATACCGGGTTGTTACTCCACAATTTGATATTGTATAAATGAACAACAACTTGAATTTTGGGAGAAATATGTGCATGTGAAAGCAGATTGGACCATGAAATTTTAATTTAAATTGTGGCATTCTATATTGCTCCAAACAGTAATAATAAATCAATAAACTGTATTATTGAATTCATCCACGTTAACTTAATAAAGTACACACCGGAAATATCGCGAATTCTTGTAGAAAATAACGATAAAATTTTGATGATATTATATAATATGGGGGATTTTAATGTTAATTTTGCATTGGATACAGTGCTTCCATTGATTGAGTTCTTCATCAGCAATTTTAATTTCAAACCAGAAAGAAAGCTATCATTGGCTGTGCCAAGGATATAATCCTCTTCACGCTCCTCCGGGTTGCATCCAACCTTCCTTTCTTAGCATCACCATATTCTCTCTGTTACAGTTTGAGTATCAACAAAGAACACAGTTTGAGTTGCATTGTATTTTTATTGTACTTATACTCTTTATACGTTTGTCATTTAATGTGAGTTTGTATGGGAGGTACCTTTGCTGGATCATGAAATTTACATGGCTGATGGATACGGAGCAGAAACTTATAGTGTCCAAATTTCAGTTCAATAAGTCAAAAAACAAAAAAACTTTTCATAATAAGAACATTAATTTAATAGGGGGTTTGTATGGGAGGTACCCCTCCTGGTAACCCTAGGATCATGAAATTTTTATGGCTGATGGATACGGAACAGAAAATTATTGTGTCGAAATTACAATTCAATAAGTCAAAAAACAAAAAAAATTTTCTAGTATGAACTTTAATTTAAAAGGGGGTTTATATGGGAGGAATTCCCCCTAGTGGTCCGATTTGGCTCATTCCGACAAATGTTCAGCATTTGGTAAAATTATACCTATGTACATTTCAGCTCTATAGCTCAAAAACTGTGGGATCAGTTTTGCGAACAGACGGGCAGACGGACATGGCTAAATCATCTCGTTTCATCGAGCTGATCACAAATATATATACTTTATGTGGTCTGCAATGTCTACATCTGTGTGTTACAAACTTCATCACAAACTTATAATACTATTCACTCCCGTGAATAGTATAAATATGCAGTGGTCGCACTGAACCACAACAAGGCAAACACAGTAATTGACGCTGTGTCTCAAAGATATACTGATCAACTACAAACCAAAGCATTTATTTCTTAATTTAGTTAGCATAAGCCACTTGAAAACATGAAATAATAACATAAATAATGAAATGTGAAACAACTTTTGAACTTGGTACCGATATTTAAATAAATAAACCCTATTTGACTCATCCTCGTGCAGTTAAGTTTCCTGAAGGTTTCACTTCTGCCGGGTGTGAACTGCACACATGTTAGTTTAGTTAAACGACTTTCTCTCAGATGTCCAAGTTTTGTTTACGGCGGGAAATACTTGCGCTACTGTTGCGTTTGCCTCGGGTAAATAGAATGTGTTCAAAAAAGCTTAACTTCAATGTACAAATTAAAATGTTTAATTTTTATGTTAAATCATAAATAAAATTAAAGATTAGATTTGTTGCTATAACTTGCTGTTAAAGCCTTACATGGCTGTTGGTGGATGTTAAAAGCATTTTGTTCTGCTTATTTTTTATTAGATTTTTATTAGCTGCTGTCAACGAGCTGATAAATTAAAATGTTTCTAATAAAAAAATGTTAAATATTTGTGCACACAGTTAACGCTAAGTAAAATGGATGCTATTGTGTTTAATTGTTTGGTTGCGGAATTATTAAATAAAAATGAATATTGTGAGAAAAGATTTATGCTGAGAACATTGCGTGATCATAGTGATCCATTTTTAATGCTCGGCAATTCTTTTGAGAAAAATTATCGATTGCCTTATCATTTGATACATGAATTTAAGCCGCATGATAATGGAAAATCAACGTTACCATTTTAGTTTCAATTCATGGTGGCTTTATAAAGAGGTGTTATTTTGAATAGCCCGCTATTTCGGTAGATGTCACTTTTGAAGCTGTCATTTTTTTGACATTTGACAAGTAGAAACTACGCCATTAATAAAAATGGAAGGATACACGAGTCAACAACGCATTGAAATTATTAAATTTCACTATAAAAATGGTGAAAATTTTGCAGAGACGGTTCGTGAAACTAAAACATTTTTGGGTCGTCGTGAAGCACCTTGTCGGACAGCAATACAGAAATTGGAGGAAAAATTGGAGCTGTTGGGACAAGTTAGTGATGTGAAGAATAAAACCCGTGCACGTCGCTCTAGAACAAATAAAAATATTGCTGCTATAGCCAAAAGTGTTGAAGAAAACCCAGGCTTGTCCATTCCTCATCGTTCTTTGGAATTGGGCATTCCACAAACGTCATTACACTGTATTTTGCATAAAGACTTGGGTCTTAAGGCTTATAAAGTTTAGTTTACACAAGAACTCATGCCGGCCGATCATCAACAACGTCGTGTCTTTGCTGATTGGGTTGATTGGAAATGCATAGAAATGATCCGGAATTCCATCAAAAAATCATATTGACTGATGAGGCCCATTTCCACCTCCGTGGCTACGTGAACAAGCAAAATTGTCGCATGTGGCGCTCGGAAAACCCAAAAGTTATTGTTGAAAAGCCTTCCCATCCTCAACGTGTGACTGTTTGGTGCGGTTTATGGACCGGCGGGGTGATTGGACCTTACTTTTTCGAAAATTAGGCTGGAGCAACAGTTACGGTGAATGGATTGCGCTATCGAGATATGATTAATGATTTTTTATGGCCGGAATCGGATAGTATTGGTCTGGACAACGTTTACTTTCAACAAGACGGCGTTACGTGCCACACAAGCAGCGAAACCATTAATCTTTTACGGGAAATATTTCTGGACCATGTTGTCTCTCCAAGAGGTGATCACAATTGGCTACCGAGATCTTGTGATTTAACACCTTGCGACTTCTTCCTTTGGGGCCACGTAAAAGATAAGGTCTACGCCAACAGCCCAACGTTGATTCAAGACCTCAAAGATGGAATTCGTGAGGCTATCGAGAACATAGGGCAGCCACTTTGCGATTTGGTTATGGAAAATTTTATGAAAAGGATATGGTCCTGTAGACGTGGTCGTTGTGGCCATTTGGCTGATGTTGTTTTCCATTATCAACGGCATACCTTCCTCTTTATAATGAAATAAACATCTGATCATTTATCTCAAAAAATTTTTTCTTTGAATATCAAAATAACACCTCTTATTGGAAAAGCCTGTATTTCTATGCACATTTTTCATATCAAAAGAAACAATCACGTTGCTCCTATGACCTAATCGCCGCTGAATTCAAATCATATCATGTTTGATTCATGGTGAATCCAGGCGAAATGAGGTTCCCTCAAACAGTTGATGAAAAAATGAAGTAAAGCAAGAGTAAGTAACAACATTTTATGGGAAGCATTTATTTATTACTATTGTTATTTGCAGATTTTACAGTGCGTTTGGCGCATAAGCCACAATTCAATTTTTTTCTATTTGTCCTAAAAAATATTAAAAAAGGTCTATAAATCATTTTATAAATAATAATGACAAATGCTTACTTCTTTTTCGTTTTTGCGTAGTAACGAAGAATTTGAAAAAACACTATGTTAAACAAACGAGAATTAAGGGTTGCCAACTTAGCGGAAAAAGTCAGATTTAGAACAAAAATGGTAATGGTCAGAATTACTAGAAAACCACCTAAACAAATCCAATCTTAATTTTTTGTATGTTTCTTGGCTTACAGATTATTTAATATCCCTAATATATTTTTGTTTTCTTCTTAGTTGGCAACCCTTAGTTAAGTAACGTTTACAGACGCTTTACACATCCATGTTAAAAACTGATTTTTTAACAGTGCAGCTTTCAATGGAAGCCAATAGCTCCTTTTCTCATAAATATTATTTTAACTGTTATAAGTTTGAATTATCCTTTTAACATTATGTTTCATCAAGTTATTCTTTCTACTTGTTTTCTTATCTATTAAGATCACATTAGCAGCACTATTTTTCTTCTTCTTTATAAAAGCTTCTTTACTTTGTACATAAGCTTTTTTCTTTTCAATAAACACGTGAACCTTAATAATAACATTTCTAATAAGGAATCTAATAACGAGAATCGACCGGTTAGATTGTTTATTTTTGTATTGAACGCACATTTATTTAAGTTTTTACTTAGTTATGATAAAATAAGATAATTATTTATTTATTATTTTATTATAAGAAAATTAACTGTTCTTAAAGGATTATTTTGCCCTAAGTTTTTTTGTCTTTTATTCAATTATTATAATCACAAGTTCTAGCATTAAGCTTGCGTCCGCATTCTGCGAGCGGATCACTACAACTGCTTATTATCTTAAGCTTCACAAAACAAGGAGGATTAACAAATTTTACCAAAGTAATTACATATTGTCTTAACATAATTGAATAAATAGATTTTTCCAAAGTGATTACATATTGTCTTAACGCAATTGAATTATTAAATTTTGCCAAAGTAATTGACAACCCATGTAGTCCAGATATGCCAAGAACCTTGTGGTATTGACTTATGTTAACCTTATAGAAGTTTGCTATCCTGATAACTTTTCTTTACAGTATACTGTTCTAAATGTTCCTGGACCTACAAGAGGTCTGGGTGAATCTCCTGGAGACCGAAATGCAGTTACTGTCGGGTTCCTCCTCTTGTACAACTTATTTCCTAGCCGTCTATTTGATTTTACTGGTATCCTTTCCCTATTTCAAACTTCCTGTCCTGCCTTTTCCCATTAAGACTCGTCACATCTTCTGCTGCCTGGCAAGATTTTTCACTTTCTCATATTTTACTATAGAGGTACTTACTGTCAGGTTGGACACCTCTGTCTTAATATTTTCTAGTTCCCTTTGGAATTCTGTCATTTTTTGCTGTAGGGCAGCAGTCACCGCCGAATCAACGATCTCAGAAACGGACTTGTTTCCCTCCATGTCCTGTCTAGTATCCTGTAAATCAAAGTTCTCAATCTTTGATACAACTGCAACCTCAGGTTCCTGATTTAGATCACTCATAAGTCAATCACGAAGCACTTGCACCTAGAAGACACGATATCAATTACCTTATTCTTTTATTAAATATAATATCCTATTCTTGTAATATCTTACCACGGGTTCATTATACCTTTACTATGAAATAAAAACAATATAAATGCAATTCAATACAATATAATACAGCAATATTAAACGCAGTTTTTACAAAATTAATTTTCACAATTCTCTGAATATAATTTTTTGTTTAAAAATAATATATATGCAATACAATATATGTAATACAATGCAATATAATGCAGCAATACTAAACGCGTATTTCAGTTGTTAATAATGAGTATTAATTCGCTGATTCATCTTTAATTCGCTTAGACGTACTTCCTTGAATTTTTTTAAATCTACTGATTTTCTTCTGTTGATTTGTTTTTTTATTTGTTGATTTGGTTTTTTCTTTTAATTTTAACTATTCTGGATTTCCTTTGATTTTGTGTTTTTGCGGCGTTGGGCAAAAATTTATTACAAATTTTGAGTGAAAATATACAGATTTTAACGTTTTTCGGATTCTGTATCTCATGAACCGCACTGGGTAGACAATTGAAATTTTCACAGAATGTGTATTTCTATTACTATCAACCCAACAAAATTATTGGAAAATCCACCGGAAAAGTCTCCAAAAACAAATTACATTTCCACAACAACAACATGCAGTTTGTGTGTATAAAAATGTTTATAACAACAACAACCAAGCAAACAGATTGTGTGTTGTACAAAAACTAGAGAATATACAAAGAAAGGAGAACGAAAAACACACAGAAGCTCGCTGTTGATCTAATTTTTGTTCAAGAGGGGATAGACGGCAAACGTAAACACAACAACAACAATTACACACGCCAAAGAAAACAAAAGCAACATACAGACGGATATACAGACGGACATACTGAAAGACAGACATAGCTAAATTAACTGGACAGAATTTTTTCTAAGCAAATGTTGTATTGTTGTATTTGTTTTGAGATGATCTCTCTCTCTCTCTCTCTGTCTGTTTTTAAGAAGTTTCACTTCTAGCACGGGTACGATGGCACACATGCAATTTTTTGTTTTGTTGACTTATTTTTTCTTTAGATGTATTTCATTTGAATTATTCTTTCATTCAGTTAATGATCTTTTCTATTCAATTTTGATGTTTCTGGTTTATTTTAAGTTTTATTTCGTAAAGCTTTTTTCTTATTTTAATAAATTTGTTTTTTTCATTCGATTTGCTTTGTTTTAAGTTTTGCTACCATATTTCACTTATATTTCATTTTTGTTCTTAAGCTTTTTATTTTGCTTTGTTACCTTATTTCACTTATATTTCGTTTTTGTTCCTAAGCCTTTTATTCTACTTTGCTTCACTCAATTTCCCTTTATTTTTCAAGGGCTTTTTTCTCTTTGATTCACAAAATTAATTACCGTATTAGTTTCCTTCAGTACATCTCATCTTGAGTTTGAGTTACAGCTATTAAAGAATTTTGTACTTTAATGGTAAGCGGACAACAGCAACAAATTCACTTGACAAATTATTTTTTAATTCTTCTTTTCTTATATTATATTTTACAGGTTCTTTTTTTTTTTAACTTTGTTGAATTTGTTTTTTTTTTTAATTTTGAATAGGTGTTTCTTTAATTCTGTTTTTTCCATTTATTGTAACGTTACAGTTTTTTTTTGTTTGTGTTTTTTTTTGTTTTTAACGTGAAAACGTTTTTAAAATGGGTATACATGCCACAATGTCACGCTCTTTCAGAAATTTTGCGGAAATTGTCGCTTTTGTTTTAATATATCTCGTGACTCAAAAGTCGTAGCGCCAAGTATATATATATTTGTATATTCTGAAAATATGGTTTGTGCTGCTGCACCGTTATGTCAACAAGGGGGAAGGGGCGTTAAAAGAGGTAACTAAAACAGAAAATTCACTTTTCTTTTGAAAGCGTATTGCTTGAGAAGGGATTGTCCTATTTGACTAATTTTTCTTTTGTTGTGTTTGTTATAGGCTAATTAGAAGATTGCGGAACAAAATTTTTGGAAAATCCACCTGGAAAATGTGAAATTACGATTTTTTGTATTAAAATCTGAATAAATACAAGAAGCGTGTTGCCTGGAAAAGGTCTGCCCTATTTGGCTGATTTTTCTTTTGTTATATTCGTTATAGATTTGGAAAATCCTCCGGGAAAGTGGGACATTTCGACTTTTTGTATTATTTTTATTTAGAAAAAATTTGAAAATTGGATACGAAAAGTGTCATAAAGTGTAAGACGTGCAAGGGGAAGAAGAGGAAGAATGAAAGAATGAAATAGTCAAAGTAAGTTAGATGTAGAGTATGTGTATGGAACCATCTTAATGCCTTTTTAGATGTGCAAAGAGGGGAAGAGAATAAAATGAAATAGTCAAAGCAGACATAAGTTCAGGCGTATGTGTGAGTGTGTGTATGAGTATTTTCAATGATCGCGTCGTTTACAAATTTCGTAAAGACAATTAATTTTTCTTTTATTTTCATTTAAAGAAATTTGTAATATTTTAATAAATACCTAATATTTTAGTAAATATTTAATTTTTTAATAAATATTCAATATTTATTAAAATAAATTCAATATTTTAATATTTATTAAAATAAATTCAATATTTTAATAAATATTTAATAAACATACATATGTATAAAGGTACACGACGAGCGAACGCACGATCAAATATGAAGTGAATAATAGTAGAACTGAACAAAATACGTAAACAGCATAATTTTCCATAAATAATGTATGTACTTTTTTTTAGAAAATAAAAACTGAGTAAGACACACTACTCTAATAACAGTATAACTGAAAAAGAATATTCAAACCGTACTTGTGTGTGTGTGGCGCTATAAATTTTCTCTGTCTGTCTGCTCTGGTAACAAAAGTATGTGATACTACAGTTGCATTTTCACTCTTCTCTTCAGTCATATGTGCTCATGGAGTGACCGAATTTTAAGTATGCTTTTCATTTGTGTGTGCCCTACACGACGCCGATCTCGCATATTAATTCGTGTGCATGTCGCTGAGATTTCGCTGGTCTATGTCATATAAATCTAAAATTGCTTCTTTAATAATGAAATACATGAAAAATATTGTATTATACAACACAACTCTAACAATTATTTTAAAATTTGATTTCTAACATATTGTGCAGCAATTTCACTTCAAAAGTGTGCTTAAATAGGTGAGGCAGGTCACTTTTTTATTCTTCCCTTTTCTCTATTCCATTCGATATTGTTGCTATTGCTTTTGCTATCTTGGACATGTTCGATAAAAAATTGTTTACAAAACATTTGTATAGGATCCCGTTATGTTGGCTTCTACGACTGTATCTGCTTTTGAAAAGGAAAACCTTTTTTTTTATTTGTCCAACTTGCGTTCATCTTTCGTTGTAAGTAGTTGTCCTTTGCTTCTGCTCATCGCGTTTATTTTAATTCGATGTTTTAAAATTAGTAAAATAGTAATAAACATTCTAAGTGAGCCATTTGAAAGTATTGTAATTAAGATTCAAGTTTTTGACTAATCTAAGTGCATTATCATTCAATTACTTCAGTTAATAAAATAGTGTGTACTTCCGATCGGCATTCATTTTATTTAAAAGCTTGTCATCTTTTAACTGTTGTTGTTTCCAATATTTATATATAACTCGTTATTTAAATAAAACATCGGTAAACATAAAATCAAGGTAAGTCATTACAGTGCATTGCAATAAAGCTTTAAGTATCTGACTATTATAAGTCAAATATTATTAAATTTCTTTGGTTTCCAACATAGTATTGTGTGTTTTTGCAACTGGGATTTATTTTGGGCTTCTCACAAAATTTTGCCAGTTCGGACGGAATTTAACCAATCAATAATTCGAGTACAGCTCCTTCGTGAACGCCGTAGATTGGAAGTAATGCGCGCTGTTATAGGACGACCAATTGCGTCTACTAGTAGGGAGGCAAGGATTGCTGCGAGCGATTCCGATGTGAAGAACTGCCACAGATGTACCAAACTTATGTAGCGCCTCAAGCTGATTCGTTGGACAATATGGACCATCATAGTTTCAGGGATTTCGACATCCGAGCAGAACAAAGTGTTCAATATCAGCGTCCGAATTACTATTGTAAGCGCTAGCAGCGTGCCAACAATCATTTCAAGTGCCAGTTTATTGATAAAGATTCGGGTAGGCATGCAGCATATGGTTCAAAAAAGACCTAAAGCTGACAACTACGACCGTGACAGCATTTGCCGCCAAATGTGGCTAATTTTGAGTACTGTTACAACTGTCTCAAAGCGTGCAAAAAAGGCAACATTCCGACGATGAGCAGAATTAACGGCTATGCTTATCCACCCAAGCCCAATCATTTACCCAACCTCGATCCGATATCAGAATGACTGATCTTGCCGAGAATTCCATAAATGCAGATTCGTCGCCTACGTCGTGAGGGAAGTTATGGTATAATCGGAAAAGCTATAAATGTGCCCGTAGATGATGAGACCATGGTACTTGCCCAGATCATTTGACAACGATTAAGTCTTCAATGTTAATTTGAAACGTAACATCGTGCAAAAGTCAACGTACCTCTCCTAATACGTGCGGAATTCGACGATACCGGCATGGTTGCTGTATCTGGTACACCAACCGATATAAACATTACAATATAACTATTGACTTGTCAATATTCGATCATTCGGCTAATGTTACCACAGGGCCGGGTTCGAGTTCTGCTACAGCTGACAAAATTATCGAGGTGGTTGAATCTCTAGACGCGAACAGGGCCGCCGAGTTGGACATCATTCATGCCCAGCAGCACACGATGTTGTGGGATGAAGAGCATTGTTTGTACATCGCGCTGGGTCCACGAAATATACCTGAGAATATAATTTATGACACATATGCCCATACTACTGTACCGGTCGGTGCATACGGGATGAAGTGCGTGCCAACCCTTTACAATGTGCATGTCAGAGATACGCCGATGAGATAGGCGTGGAGTGACACCACAACACGTGCTAAACATGGCTATAAAAATTCTTCGCATCCGAGTAAGAGATGGAAGTTACAACTCTTTCCGAGTGCGCGGCACAGAGCACATAACGAGACACATGATTGAGGATAAGGAGTACATTGAGAGACTAATCGACATAAATCTGGCCTTTCTCAAAACAATTCTCAACTCAGTGCAGTACAGGGCGGAAAAAAGATTTGTTTGCAATGTTACGCCAGCTCGGCAAACCATCTGCATTCTTAACAATGAGTGCAAACGAGACTCGTTAGCCCCGTCTCCTGTGTATTCTACATCGTTTATCGGATGAGTACAAGTCGCTTGGAGCCAGTATAAGAGAGGAAGACATTTTCCAGAAACTAGACCGATACAAGCGAGCATATTTAGTGGCCCAGGATCACCGTTACCTGCTGTATATAATTTTACAAACTGATGCATGTAGTGATAAGCGTGTTGTGCAGTAAGGCATCCTACAATCCGTGCGGCAAATATCGAGTGCGTGACTACTTTCTTCGTATAGAATTTCAACACCGTGGTAGCCCGTATGCGCATATTCCACTTTGGCTAGATAATGACCCATGTGAACCAGTAGGAGAGGATATGCCGCTCACGGTGCAAATGATGACTGCTTTGAGTAGCGTAGACAGTAACGATATGTCCGATCCTGAGATGACATCCAACCAAACTCACTCACACTCATTTACCTGCATGAAGCGCGGAGAGGAACAACGCCGATTTCACATTCCATACTGACCGATGTGCGAGACATGTATTCTTGTCCCGCTTGCTAAAGATGATCGTAGGCGTGAATTGTACAAGAGGCGAGTAAATGACTTTCTTTGAGACATCAAGTGTAGCAAATCTGACTACTTTATTTTAATGCGATCGACACTGCGACGACCAACAGTATGCTTCAAACGGAATATGAAACAGATTTATGTGATTACGTTCAATCCATGGATCACAAATGTACTCAACTCCAACATGGATTTCCAGATTATTCTTGATGTATATTCTTGTGCCGCCTACGTATTTGAATACGTCAACAAATCAAATCGTGGCATTAATCAACTGTATCGTGAACTACTAAAGATCCATGAGCAGAACTCGCAGTATGACTACACGCAACTGATGACTAAAGTCGGTCTTATGATGCTAAACGCGGTGGAAATGAGCACACAGGAAGCCGTGTGGTATTTGCTACGTCAGTCGATGAGTTGGGCGTCTCGTAAGACTGTCGCGATACCAACAGTCTGGCCTCAAGAGAGATACAAGGCTCGTAAATGCAAATTGATAATGAATGCAGAGAGATTGTCTGAGAACAGCACCGACATCTGGGGCAAGTCGATTATTCAAAAGTAAGAGGAACGGCGTGAAGACTTGGAGATGATTAACCTTGCTCAGTTTGTCGCATGGTATGAGCCAGCAACAGCGCGGGCAACTATGGTAACGAGATCAATCTTGATGAAGACGCTGATGACAGAACCGTCGGTGTGAAAAGATGCCGACGTCGTAAGTCTTGCAAGTTCATTCGATACCGCAACTACGATATCAGTGACGTTTCCAATTATAAAAGGGAGATGGTGATGTTGTATATACCATTCCGTAATGAGCACGTTGAAATCATCGATAGGACCAAATTCCTTGAGACTTACGAAGAGCGTGAGCGTGAAATAATGGAGAGGCGCAAAGAGTTCGGGGCCATACATCCACATGAGGCACGGGATCTGTGTTTTCCCCGACAGTGTTCAAGCCATGATGATTTTAACGAGATTCCAACAAACATAAGCATTGTGAGACGCAAGGAAAACGTTATGAGCAAGAATGACTACTACTCTCTCGTGCGGCTTACTAATACCGAGCAGAGAGAGTTGATCTTAGAGGTGATATATCGGTTACATACATCAGATCACGATCCCATCCAAGTATTCTTTACTGACCCCGCCGGTTGTGGCAAGACATTCAGCCTCAAGGTGCTCATAGAAACTTATAAAATATATACGATATATAGGTGTTGTTAGACTTTATTTTAACAACTCAGACTTCGATAAGTGCATTCCAGAAAATGAGACCACGGTGTGCTCTGTTGCTACTGATTCCTATACTGGATATCACATGGAAAAGGTTCATAAGATGGCCTCCAGTGAGACCGGCAACCTGCCGTACAGTATAGTTCTCACAGAGGGTTATCCATACATGCTCTCGCTGAACTTGGATGTTGAGGATGGTATTGAGAATGGAGCGATTGGCGTGTTGCAGTGTGTTGAGCACTACCCGACTGAGCACGATGGCACCGGTGAATCTATGAGAGTGTAGCTTAAGTTCGACAATGATTATATAGGGCGTCGTTTACGATTAAAGTTCAGACCGCATGTGGAGAGAAAGCCTGGGGAACTTGATGTGCGATGGGTGACGATCGAGCGTTACTCGGCTTACATCAACATAGTCGCGAAAATAAAATGTCACCGAAAATAAAATGTCCCACTACTTCCGGCGTGTGCACTTACCATATACAAATCACAGGGCGGCACTTATGACAAAATTGTACATAACTATCACAAGAATCACCGACAGCAGCTCGTTTATGTTGCAGAGTGACGAGTCTCGATGGTCTTTATCTCACCAACTTGACGGATGACTTCAGTTTCTACCATGGCAGTGGCTCAAAAACTCCGTCAATTAGGGAAGAACAAGAAGAAGATCTAAGCCAACCATTATTTGCATACAATCACTGCAAAAATTCGTAGCATCTTGGATGCGGCTTTTTCCACTTTGGACAACCTTACCTTATTCAATTTGAATACACAGAGTCTCATCGTACATAAAGGGGACATTGCGACAGACTCGCTTCTCACACGCGCCGATTTCTCCGCCATCAAAGAAACTTGGGTGCCGACGAGCAGTACTGTAGTTGACATTAACAACTTTAATCTTAATAATCAATCGGTCTGAAAACTTCGAGCGGGTGGTGTTGCTATTTACCAAAGAAATGATAGTTCCTACGACGTAATGCCCATTCATTTGGAGCTGAATGATTAGTACGAAACGTTACCGCGGACAGATGAGAATATAATTTATGACACATATGCCCATACTACTGTACCGGTCGGTGCATACGGGATGAAGTGCGTGCCACACCCTTTAAAATGTGCATGTCAGAGATACGCCGATGAGATAGGCGTGGAGTGACACCACAACACGTGCTAAACATGGCTATAAAAATTCTTCGCATCCGAGTAAGAGATGGAAGTTACAACTCTTTCCGCGTGCGCGGCACAGAGCACATAACGAGACACATGATTGAGGATAAGGAGTACATTGAGAGACTAATCGACATAAATCTGGCCTTTCTCAAAACAATTCTCAACTCAGTGCAGTACAGGGCGGAAAAAAGATTTGTTTGCAATGTTACGCTAGCTCGGCAAACCATCTGCATTCTTAACAATGAATGCAAACGAGACTCATTAGCCCCGTCTCCTGTGTATTCTACATCGTTTATCGGATGAGTACAAGTCGCTTGGAGCAAGTATAAGAGAGGAAGACATTTTCCAGAAACTAGACCGATACAAGCGAGCATATTTAGTGGCCCAGGATCCCCGTTACCTGCTGTATATAATTTTACAAACTGATGCATGTAGTGATAAGCGTGTTGTGCAGTAAGGCATCCTACAATCCGTGCGGCAAATATCGAGTGCGTGACTACTTTCTTCGTATAGAATTTCAACACCGTGGTAGCCCGTATGCGCATATTCCACTTTGGCTAGATAATGACCCATGTGAACCAGTAGGAGAGGATATGCCGCTCACGGTGCAAATGATGACTGCTTTGAGTAGCGTAGACAGTAACGATATGTCCGATCCTGAGATGACATCCAACCAAACTCACTCACACTCATTTACCTGCATGAAGCGCGGAGAGGAACAACGCCGATTTCACATTCCATACTGGCCGATGTGCGAGACATGTATTCTTGTCCCGCTTGCTAAAGATGATCGTAGGCGTGAATTGTACAAGAGGCGAGTAAATGACTTTCTTTGAGACATCAAGTGTAGCAAATCTGACTACTTTATTTTAATGCGATCGACACTGCGACGACCAACAGTATGCTTCAAACGGAATATGAAACAGATTTATGTGATTACGTTCAATCCATGGATCACAAATGTACTCAACTCCAACATGGATTTCCAGATTATTCTTGATGTATATTCTTGTGCCGCCTACGTATTTGAATACGTCAACAAATCAAATCGTGGCATTAATCAACTGTATCGTGAACTACTAAAGATCCATGAGCAGAACTCGCAGTATGACTACACGCAACTGATGACTAAAGTCGGTCTTATGATGCTAAACGCGGTGGAAATGAGCACACAGGAAGCCGTGTGGTATTTGCTACGTCAGTCGATGAGTTGGGCGTCTCGTAAGACTGTCGCGATACCAACAGTCTGGCCTCAAGAGAGATACAAGGCTCGTAAATGCAAATTGATAATGAATGCAGAGAGATTGTCTGAGAACAGCACCGACATCTGGGGCAAGTCGATTATTCAAAAGTAAGAGGAACGGCGTGAAGACTTGGAGATGATTAACCTTGCTCAGTTTGTCGCATGGTATGAGCCAGCAACAGCGCGGACAACTATGATAACGAGATCAATCTTGATGAAGACGCTGATGACAGAACCGTCGGTGTGAAAAGATGCCGACGTCGTAAGTCTTGCAAGTTCATTCGATACCGCAACTACGATATCAGTGACGTTTCCAATTATAAAAGGGAGATGGTGATGTTGTATATACCATTCCGTAATGAGTACGTTGAAATCATCGATAGGACCAAATTCCTTGAGACTTACGAAGAGCGTGAGCGTGAAATAATGGAGAGGCGCAAAGAGTTCGGGGCCATACATCCACATGAGGCACGGGATCTGTGTTTTCCCCGACAGTGTTCAAGCCATGATGATTTTAACGAGATTCCAACAAACATAAGCATTGTGAGACGCAAGGAAAACGTTATGAGCAAGAAGGACTACTACTCTCTCGTGCGGCTTACTAATACCGAGCAGAGAGAGTTGATCTTAGAGGTGATATATCGGTTACATACATCAGATCACGATCCCATCCAAGTATTCTTTACTGACCCCGCCGGTTGTGGCAAGACATTCAGCCTCAAGGTGCTCATAGAAACTTATAAAATATATACGATATATAGGTGTTGTTAGACTTTATTTTAACAACTCAGACTTCGATAAGTGCATTCCAGAAAATGAGACCACGGTGTGCTCTGTTGCTACTGATTCCTATACTGGATATCACATGGAAAAGGTTCATAAGATGGCCTCCAGTGAGACCGGCAACCTGCCGTACAGTATAGTTCTCACAGAGGGTTATCCATACATGCTCTCGCTGAACTTGGATGTTGAGGATGGTATTGAGAATGGAGCGATTGGCGTGTTGCAGTGTGTTGAGCACTACCCGACTGAGCACGATGGCACCGGTGAATCTATGAGAGTGTAGCTTAAGTTCGACAATGATTATATAGGGCGTCGTTTACGATTAAAGTTCAGACCGCATGTGGAGAGAAAGCCTGGGGAACTTGATGTGCGATGGGTGACGATCGAGCGTTACTCGGCTTACATCAACATAGTCGCGAAAATAAAATGTCACCGAAAATAAAATGTCCCACTACTTCCGGCGTGTGCACTTACCATATACAAATCACAGGGCGGCACTTATGACAAAATTGTACATAACTATCACAAGAATCACCGACAGCAGCTCGTTTATGTTGCAGAGTGACGAGTCTCGATGGTCTTTATCTCACCAACTTGCTCAAAAACTCCGTCAATTAGGGAAGAACAAGAAGAAGATCTAAGCCAACCATTATTTGCATACAATCACTGCAAAAATTCGTAGCATCTTGGATGCGGCTTTTTCCACTTTGGACAACCTTACCTTATTCAATTTGAATACACAGAGTCTCATCGTACATAAAGGGGACATTGCGACAGACTCGCTTCTCACACGCGCCGATTTCTCCGCCATCAAAGAAACTTGGGTGCCGACGAGCAGTACTGTAGTTGACATTAACAACTTTAATCTTAATAATCAATCGGTCTGAAAACTTCGAGCGGGTGGTGTTGCTATTTACCAAAGAAATGATAGTTCCTACGACGTAATGCCCATTCATTTGGAGCTGAATGATTAGTACGAAACGTTACCGCGGACA
>JBAMAV010000028.1:0-60882 GCA_037043315.1 Amiota communis | reverse complement strand
TTATACTATGTAAAAATAGCATCATCCGTGTTGAGGTGAGGTCTTTTAAAATTTTTTATTCGATAACTCAACTATAAATACCAATGTTATAATTTTCGCTGTAGACATCTGTATGAATTCATACAAAAGGGCATTTTTGGTACTCATGCTCAAATGAATGAATTTGACATTCTAATTCATTTAAATGAATTCCAATATCTGAATGTGCCGAATTAAATTTAATGTTATTATACTCTTCATGGGAGTGAATAGTATTACAAGTTTGTCATGAAGTTTGTAATACACAGAAGGAGACATCACAGACCACATAAAGTATATATATTTATGATCAGCTCGATGAGACGAGTTGATTTAGCCAAGTCGCTCCTCCCATACAAGCCCACCTTTAAATAAAAGTTCTTATTAGAAAAAGTGTTTTGTTTTTTGACGTATCGAACTGAATTTTGGACACTATAAGTTTGTAATCTATGGCCGCCAATAGTGTAAATTTCCTGATCCTGGGTCTACCAGGTGGGGTACCTCCCAAACAAACCACCCTTTCAATTAATGTTCTTGTTAGAAAAAGTTTTTTGTTTTCAATGTATCGAACTGAATTTTGGACACTATAAGTTTGTAATCTATAGCCATCAATCGTGTAAAACTGATGATCCTACGACTACCAGATGGGGTACCTCCCATACAAACCCCCCTTTAAATAAATGTTCTTGTGAGAAAAAGTTTTGTGTTTTTTAACATATCAAACTGAAATTTGGACAATATAGGTTTCTGATCCATATTCATCAACCATGTAAATTTCATGATCATAGGGTTAGCAGGAGGGGTACCTCCCATACAAACCCAAATTTAATGAGAAACTTATGAAGAATAAAAGTTCAATAAAATTGCCACTCAAACTGACTACAATTCACAACAATAATTGCACACAAATTCCTCTCACAAAATAAAATGCTCTCCACGACACACAACAACAATTTCGAAGAATTTGTGTGCAATTGTTGTTGTTGTTGTGAGTCTGAATACATTGAATTTTTTTTCTTGTTCCTTTCGTTTTTTAGCTTCCGTCACACACTCTTCTTGTTCCAATCGTTTTGAATGCGATCGTGTACTATTCATCGTTCTCTCAAATGAATTAGAATTCATTCATATTGTATGTGGTTCCAAAAAATTGAGTACAAAATTCAATTATACTCAGTTATGCTAAGCAACTGAATGCGTTCGTACAGAAGTCTAGTTCACTGTCTGAGCCGTGGTAATGTACTTCAAAGGTTTGTTGATTAGGCTGTTTTTACAAATCGACAGAAAAATTGAATTATACCCACAATTGATAGATGTTATGTGGTTTCAAAATTAATGTTTTTTTAAAGACTTGTGCCACTAATTCAATGAATTAAACGTGAAGCCATGGTCATGATAGATCTCATTGTTGATATCAAAAACTACAAGTATTTTCCAAACTTGAAAAAAGTTACAAAATATTTAGATTTACACGAAAAACCAGGGGAAGAAAAAGTATCTAAAGGGTTTCATTTGGTAATTCATTCATCAACCTTGACTTCCAGTTCAATGTGGGTTCAGAAATTTATCGAATTAAGAAAAGAAATGGAATTAAATGAAATAGAAAGACTATCGGGCATTATGAGTAAAAATGCCAATAACAAAATAAGAAAAAGGTGGAATTCAATTCCAGACTTATATAGTTGTCTGAATAGCTGGCTTTTGCTATCTTAATAATAGTTTCATCTTCCTACATACATATGCTTGTGAGTCATTATTTTCAGAAGTGAACAAAATTAGAAATTTGCATCAAAACCGTTTGACAGATGACGTCAACCCAGCTTGCATTCTGCTAAAAGTAACAAAGTATGAGCCTAATATAAGATATTTAGCATCTAATCTGTAACTGCAGAAATCACACTAATAGCCTTTTCACACTGAGCATTCAATGCTACATTTCCCGAATGCTGTACCGAACGCTACTTTTGTCAACAACAAAAGCAACAGGAAAAATTACGTAATTTTGTAGTTGTTGTTGTAGTAGAAAATGCAGCATTCGATATGAATGCTACTAAAATGCTGTTTGTGAGATGGATCACTCTGCACAGGGCTGGGTAATTGTTGCCTTGTTTCAATTGCATATTTTTAGGCTTGGAAATCAATTCATTTTCAATTTCTCTCGATTTCTGTAACACACCAAAATCAGCTGCTAAGAACTCGGTGACAAAAAACGGGTAACCAGAACTCGCACAATCAGAACTCACTGTCTGAACACAGTATTATATTGTGTTTAAATTTCATCATCCTATGTTACATGCACCGTTTTTTTTACTGATAAGAACGGCATATCTTAGTTGTGCTGCAATCGTTGATGTGTGAAGATCGTTTGTGTTTCCCAAAGAGCGGCATATTTTATTTTGTGTCATTATTCGAGAAAAAGGTAACGCTGCTTTCAAAGTAGATTAATTGCTTGTATAGTGCATTATTTTGAGTTGTGACTGTGTTGTTGAAATGTTTTTCTCGATTAAGAGCATGATTGATAGGTAGTCATCATATTGCATTATAAGCAAATATGTCGGTATTGAAGAAGATTTCAACAATATTCATTTTCAATTGCTCTCTATACCTCAAAATATGACGAAATTGTTGATAAAAACTTGAAATATTTGAAGATAATGCGAACAACTTTATGCTTTTTTAAGGTGGATATAAAATGTCAGACTGCGATAGAAAGAGCTCCTAATCTTTCTCTTCGTTTTCGGAAGACTGTGATGACTCAGAAATGATGCCACATTCTGCCCAGGATCTATAAATGACGATAGTGACGATAGCGATGAAGAACAAGTGAAGCAATCAGGCACTTTGTTTCGTCCTCTATTGGAGAAGAATTTTAGAGACAATACTACTCTATTGAGCGGTCAAGAAAACATTTCTGTTTTGAATGCAGTTATTTTATGTCTACCCAAACCGTACAAACTGGGGACTCTACTTTTGTTTTTGAAACAACTCCCAGTAAAAGTTTCTCGACCACTTCCAATGTAGCAAGTTATCCCTTAGTGTCAGGAAGTCCTATAATAGGAAACGGTCAAGGCAGCCAGAAAAGTGGAAGAGAAACATTACAAAGAACAAACGAAATAGTGGACAACGTTACGAAACACGCGCTCTGAGCAAACCAGAAAGACTTGCAAGAAAAATGAAAGATGCATGTGACGAGACTGTAAGCTTAAATGTTCCCAAAACTTTAGAGAAGCCGAAAGAAACGAATTATTCGTCTCTTATTTGGAACTTGGAGACATCAAAAAGCAACGACAATTTATTGCAAACTGCATGCAATTTGTAGAGCCATGCGCTTTTTGGGAATAAAATCCATAACTCACAAGTTCCTCATTAAAGGTCATACACGAAATGAAAGTGATTCGGCGCATTCCCTAAAAGGATTCCTTAAAAGTCGGCTCATTTAGTCTACAGAATCATGTATCTATAATGCGATCTGCAAAAAAACTGGATGTCCCTTCCTTGTACAAAAATACTGACAAATGATCTTGAAATTTACATGGTTGATGAATATGGAACAGAAACTTATAGTGTCCAAGTTTCAGTTGATAAATGAAGAAACAAAAAACTTTTTCTAATAGCAACATTAATTTAAATGCAGAGAGGTACCCCTTAGTGGTCCGGCTGATTCCGACAAATGTGCAACGTATGGTAAACAGAAACCTATGTGCAAAATTTCAGTTCTCTAGCTCAGAAACTGATTGACTAGTTTGCATACATACAGACGGACAGACGTACATGGCTAAATCAACTCGATGAGACGAGTTGTGGTCTGCGATGTCACCTTCTGTGTGTTACAAACTTCATGACAAAATTATAATTATAATACTATTCACTCCCATGAAGGGTATAAAAACAGACAAATATAAGGAATTGCAGCCTTATCAACGGTCTGCTTCGGCGATCATTTTCATAAAGAACTCTGCATGTGTGACAGAGAGAAAAAATTCGGACAAAAAGTGCGTGCGAAAGGGACAGTCTACGTCGTCCTACACATATTTTTTTTCAACCCGACAAAACAAATGACTTGATTGCACTTGAAATCACATTTGTGCAATGTTCTAGCATGTAAAATGAAATCAATTCCAAAAAACTTTAAATAAATTGGCTATTCATAAAATGACAAAATTGTAAAAATATTTGCATTTAATTCATAATGTCAAATTTATCACTCGATATTTGATGTGATTCAATTCGATGCTTTGATGAATTAGAAACAATTTCAGATCGGCAATTAAGTTTTTACGGAATCTTAAATTTTCTAAACCGCGCAAAAATGAAAACTTCTAAAAAAGTACTATGTAAATCGGGGGATAGGTGCATTTTAGATAAAAGTTTTATATTTTAGTTTGGAATACAATTTTAGTAGATATTTAATAATACAATAATAATAATAAAAACAAAAATAATAATATTAATAATTAAGATAATAATAACAATATTAATAATAGACAAAAATAACGATAAGTATGTTATAATAATATGTATGTACATTTATTTATGTTTGTGTGTTTGTATATATGTATGCGTGTGTGCGTTTGTAATTTAATCGTCCCAGGTTGGAAATTGAGTTTCATCTATAAACATACTAAAAGTGCCGCTGTTGCTGTTATTTGTTGTGTCTCTAATGCTACTTTCGGTGCCTGTTGTCGTTGTTACAACTCCTCCGGTAATGGTTCCTTTGCCTGTTTTTATACTCTTCACTGGAGTGATTATTGATACATTTTGCTGATTTGTTTGTGTTGTTGTTGATGAAGATGATGATCTATTGCTTGTTGCAGAATGCCTTGTGTTCATTGTAGTATTCTTTGGATTACTGAGAGTTGTTATCGTCTTAGTGTAGGTATTTCGTGATTCTAAAAATATGAATAAATGATTTGTTAAATTATTGTCTTATTATATATGTACTCTCTCTCACTTCTCTTCAGTTGTGAAATAGATCTTTTCCTTTTACTAATGAGTCTAAACTTATTTAATAAATTTCATCTTTACTCTTTTTACACCTTTCACACAAGTTGTGAATGGTAATGTTAGTGTATTTATTTATGCAAGAATAGCTTCCCATAAAATGTTTACATAATTTTCAATACATAATATAGATAAATTGAACAGTTTATCCGGCTGTAAAATATTTTCCAACTTTAACTACTTTAAGGCAGAATCGTTAAAAACTACCTAAAATTTGGAAGTATTAAAGTAAGTCCCCTTTGTATGGTTTCATATATTTAAGGTCCTCACGAATTGTGTTAAACCTGGTAACCGTTGGAAATTTTTGAAAAATTCAATTCGTTGAAATCAAAGTGACAGTTGCTCCTTAAAAAGAAGTTAACATACGTAGTGCATTGAACACACGATTGAGAGTCGAAACGTGGTAATGTTGGAGCTGCCAACCTTGTGAATTTATTGTTAATTGTCAGCAAACTCAATCAAACAACTTCGAGTGCTATTTTTCTTTTTTTTGTTGTTGTAGTCAAATCAAAACGTTTTGATTTTCTTCAAATCTGTTCTGCTTTCTTGATTTGATTTGACTGAAGTGGATGTGTGGATGACGAAATCATCTCATTGTGATGAAATCTTCGTTGCGAACCGACATATGTGTCTACAAAGGAGTAAAGATACGGCACATTCATTGTGTGTATTTGTTCTCATTTTTCTTTCACCCCTTTGTTCATTCATTTTTTCTAGATCAAGCAATATTGCACATTCGCTGTGAGCACTCATTGCGCATCGAAAAAAAAAAATTCTCAATTTGAAAAAAAGTGGATGAGTGGGAAACGCATCCAATTACAATCAATCGATTTGATCAATTTGTGGAGGTGTTTATTCCTAGCTTAAATATTTCACCTACCACGGAATCATAAAACAATATTAGCAGCGACTGCGCTGCCGAAGTTCCGCTTTTTGTCAAGCGTAGCTGCAGTTACGCTTGCCTTCAAACGCCATTCAGTACCAAAGAGTCTAAAACTTATAGAGCGGAAAAATCGCTCAATAAGCGGTTTTTTTCTTTACTTTGAAATTGTAACATACGCAACAACAAATCGTGTGTGACTTTGCCTCGAAAATAAAATTTCGAGGCAACTCTCGACGAAACACGCACACAATTTGTTGTTGAGCTAAAAAATAAAGAGAAGCACCGCTTAAATTGTGCATTTGTCCAGTCTATGTATTAAAATAGTCTTTGGCAGTACCGCTTGTTTTTGATGTTGCCGCAGTACCTCTACGCAGGTGCAAAGAAGTAGATGTTAACTCATATTTGGTAAGTATGAAAACAGGTCGTAAGTTATTTTTCACCATCCTATCCCCACCACCCATTTTTTAATCGCGATTTTTGTATTTTCTTATGAACAACATCCTCATTTGCCTCACGTTTCTGAGTGCATCACTTTAGTACGGCTGAACTGATTGAAGTTTGGTGCGGATCGGACTCACAGTTGTCGAGAAATCTAGACATATAATAAAATCGTAGACTTTGTCAATTTGTTTGTTTTGTTCAAGTTTCAATTAAAAGCCACTTAATCGATTCAAAATCAAATTTCTGAAACACAAGAACCTTTTTTTGGAGCACAACATAAACTTTATTTCATAAAAATTGAAATTGGTGGATAAAATTTTGCATATAAAGCTTAGAGTCATATTTTAAAATCAATTAAGTAACCTTCGTCAAATATATCAACTAAATTAATGTATATTAATAGTAGCTGTCCCGGCGTGCGTTGCAACGCCCTGCTCACAGAAAAAAGAACATGTTATTTAATAAAAAATGCGGCAATACTTCGATTTGTTATTTATTTTGTATTGTATTGAAAAACCTTTAGAATAATTCATTTTTTGCAAATTTAATGTAATTATCTTTCTAAAAATTTAATGTAAAAAATAATTGTAAGCCGAGCAACAGAGAGTAAAAAAGTTAGTTATTGAAAACTTCTGTAAAAACTACATTTCGAGTTTTATTCTCATGGCCAGGAATAAGAAAACTTTGATTCTGTGATGTTCCGATTCGTGACAGGGTAACGTATAACTGACCATAAGAAAACACTTCGTTACGAAGATCTACACCGGCGGTATAAAACGTTTGCCCTTGTGAATTATTAATAGTAAGAGCAAAACATGTTCTGATTGGAAACTGTACTCGTTTAAAAGTAAAAGGTAAAGTAACTCCGCACATTACTGCCTGACAGGATCTTAAATCTTTGAGTGTTGTATTAACGGCATCAATATGAGAATTGTGTGACATTTTATACTCGTCCCAAATTCTAAGCGATGATCTTTGAAGAACATTAGCAGTTGCAGTTTTTTTTTTTAATCGAACATGCGCAGGTTTGTTCTGCTAAAAAGCTTAGTGGTAGCTTAAAGGTAGAATGAGCTGTTCTTCCTCCATACAGAACATGGAGGCGACCGCAATAGCAATTTTGTTTTTGCTTCGAACTTCAGCTAAAAATACCGTAGTTAAGTACGTTTTACCTGTTCCTCCAGGTGCGTCTATATTAAAAATGTCTCCTGTGTTGTGGCTCACACTGTCAATTATCTTCCGGTAAATTAATCGTTGCTTCACTTATGTTAATTTTAGTTCGTTTTCCTCTACAAATTTATGTAGCTCGTTGGTATTGTAAGTTGTCTCGCGCACATAGGTAAGATTATTTAAATGTGCATTTCCGCGGTTTGATTCTGGCAAACCGAAATCTTTTAACCGGTTCTCTTCATATATATAAAAAGACAATATTTTCAAGAAGGATCAGATCATCAAAATGTTGTCATTAATATCCATATCAGGATGACTACTTCTCTCACTCGCGTGATATAAAACATCTTCACAAAAACTTTTACGGAATAAATTCCATAACTCTGCTGGATCGGATAATATAAAAAATCAGTATGATTGCAAAAAGAACTCGTTTTTTGTGTGCGGAAATATTTACTTCAAATAATTAATCTTTCCAATGTGTATCAGCCTGGAGCAAATGTCGCGATTGACAAGCAGCACGGTAGGTCGGAAAAATTTGGCCGTCTAAGCGCTTTAAATCGGTAAAACATGTTGTAGCAAAAGTCTCAAAACAACTCTACCCAATGCAGTGTCCTGTTTAATACCAGGATGATAGAAACAATATGTCCACGTTTTCTCCGTTGCCATCTTTTATTGGCCCAAGTGTAAAATGCAGGTATTTCGTTCTAAAGCAAGGTTTTTGCAAATTCGTCAACTGCACAAAGAGCAAAAAAAGCGGTAAGGGTGGTTGTGGAGGTTCTTGTAGCACTCGCTCCCAATTGTTTGGTGTGAAATATACCCTTTGTCCATTTCTAAGTGTACAGATGGATGTACATCTGTTGGGTAACGCTCGTGAATGGGATATCCTAATATTCTCCAAATACCCTCTGCTGTGCTAAGAAACCTGCCATTGAAAAAATTTTGTACTTCAACGTTTCTATTTTCAACGGAAAATGTCGCTGCCCTTGTTTATGTATTTGTAAATGTATTTTATTGCTTTCACTGAGTGACAATACTATTCATTGATGTGAGCGGTGAAACATCTGAAATGAATGGGACAATATTATCTACTTTGCAGCCATTAAATAGTATATGTGTATGCCCACCATTTCTTGGACACCTTTTTTTTTTTGTTTGTTTTAAACTGTTTATTTCACAATTTTTAATATAATTATAACAATTAAATAAACCAAATATACTACATAAAGACTTACTTACACACTGTGTCTAGCACGAGCACTCTAGTGAAATTTGTATTCTGTTAACTTATTCTCTTTTTGGAGTTACTTAATATGTACTTATATAATTTATGAACATGATATATATACCTCTATATACATTGATTGTAATGAAAAAATTTACAAAAACATTACATTACTAGCTTTATAAGATAAAAATACTATAAAAGGGTGTGATAGGACTGAGGGGTGAGTGGGAGTGGTAATGGGAATACAGCTATTCAAACAGCCACCAGAATCGGCTATTGTCAATTTTCGAATCCTTGAACGGTATGCTTGTATCAAATCTCCAGTTTTGCTGTTGCATTTGGTCTAAATCTACAGCTTTGATATTGGCCCGTGTATGGAGGTGGTAAAACACCGGTATACCACTTGGGCATTGTGTTAAAGCTCTTTTATCCAAAAGCAAAAAAGCTTCTGTGGGAACGAAGCCTGTTAGCAAGTATTCCTCGCTTTACGTATTAGCTTAATTATGAAGTTATCTATTCTCTGGATATTGGCTGCATCATATAATTTTTGGTTCGAAATAAATTTAGTGTAGTTGCTATAACTAGATCTGTGGAGAGATGTAAATACATGCTCTTAAACACTTTCTTTCAAATTTTCTTATCCACTCCATGTAAGAGGGCGATATATTGAACCAGACATTACAAGCATAAGTCATTATAGGTCTAATGAGGGATTGGTACATTAATATCTTGGCACGATTATTTATGTAGCGACTATAAAACAGTTTTTGATGGCAAAAAAATGCATTTCTTGCCTTAATTAGCTGTTCATTTATATGTTTGTTGAAGTATGAAAATCTATCAAGATGGACTCCTAGATACTTGGCTGAGCTTGTAATGTGTAGATGTTTATAGAAGTTTCAGAAATTATTTAAAATTTTTTCCAGTTTTTCCTAATATCGTAATTACATTTATTTACTGGGGGTCGAAAAAATATGGTTTGACATTTATTTACATTTATTTTAAGTTTCCATTATTTTATGTAGTCTTCTACTGTATTGAAATCATTTTGTAAATTTGTATTGATATTTTTAATACCTGGTGTGTAGATGATTATATCATCAGCAAAAGCAATAATGTTTTCAATATTCTCTATCAGATTGAGGATGTACATATTAAATAGCGCCGGCGAATTCACAGTTGCCTGTTGTAATCCATTTTCAATGATAAATTCTTTACTACTAGCTGTTCCGTTATGAAAAGTTAAAAAAGTTATTAGAGATCATATTATGTAACAGAATTAAGAAGTGTAAGGGCAATTTATATTTTATTAGTTTCAGTATTAGCCCTTTAATCCAAACACTATCGAATGCTTTCTCTAAATCTATTAAACATGCGCCTATTACAAGTTTTTTGTTCCAGCTCCATTGAAAGTCCGATGTTAACAGGTGTATTGCAAGGACAGCAGAATGTTTGAACTTAAAGCCAAATTGCCGATCACTTTTCAGATTGGATCTGTTGCAGTGTTTTTGAGATTAATGTTAATACAAATTTCAAAAATTTGGCTATAAATTGGTCGTAAATTGCTTTTTTCCAGTTTTTTGGGAAGTATGCGTTGTTGAGCATATTATTGAAAAGTGTACAATAATCAAGAATTAGTTGTTTCGGCAAATTTTTGAGAACAATGTTTGGAATTTTATCAAAACCCGCTGAAAGCTTTTTTTAATTTTTTGAAAATGCTAATTATTTTGTTTTTTGTTACGAAACAGTCGTCGATTTCCTCATTATTGTTGTTGGCTGTTCTATTGTCCGAAAATATAGTTATAGTTGATTGCAATGACTCGAATATGGTTTTTAAAGATAGAAACCTTTCGAAGCAGTGTTTAACATAATTAGGGAAATTATGTGTGCCTTTTACATTTAAAATATCTTCAGTTTTCCTGATTATAAAGTTGTTTGTGGAATCTTCTATTTCGATTGTTTGTGTGTCTATTCCTGCTTTTGTCAACAAGTGCGATCTGTCGCTTGGAATTTTAACCACGCTTAAGTCAACGGATACATTTTGTGCTGCGGAGCTATTTCTCACTTGTCTGAAGCACAGTTCCTGATTTTTTGTACTTAGACCTTCCAGGTTGGTTTTTATTTTGTTGTTAATCGCGATTGCGAAGTTTTCTTGTATAAGCTTCCGTGCTAGTTTAAGTTTTGTTTTGAGATAGTTTACTTGCGACTGTGGTAAAACCCATTCTAATCTATTGTGCTTTTTGATTAATGTAAGAATTTTACTTTTCTCATTCTGTAGTAAACGGATAGTTGGGTTAGATACTAGAGCGAGTAGATCAGTATTTTTACGTTAGGGTACAGTTTTCTCTATTGATTTGATTATTATTTTGTTAATTCTATCTAGATGTTCATCAATTTCTGAATTCGAGAGGTTTCTATTATTTGGTATGGATGGTTCATTCTGCATTTGGCTTAGAATTCTATTTTTAAATTTAAACCAATTTGTACTTTTAAAGTTTAATTTTATGTCACTATTGTTTCCAAAGAATGAGAATGGTTGGTTTGTATTTCTTGAGGCTTGAATTAGTAACGCATAGTGGTCATTATCGTACTCTAGAGTGGGGATGCAGTTGGTTCTCTGATTTTCTCTGTTAATTTGAATTCTGCTGTCGGCCAAACATAAATCAATGAATGATGGAATGATGGTGTAGATGTCGCGTACAATTTACATTTCAGTCTTATTTCATTATCGTGTTACCAGTTTTTAAGTGCCAAAGCTGCTGGATTATTATTGACGTTGCCCCAGTCTGAATGTTTGCAATTTATATCACCTGCTATTATAAAGAGGTTATTGGATTGTTGTAGCTGTAGAAGTTCAAAAAGTTCATTAAGTTCAATTTATAAGTTGGAGTTGTTAATTCCTGCCGGCTGATATAACGCTATTAGGAAAAGACAAGAGTTCGCATGCATTGGCATTTTTATGATACAAGTCTCTAATGTTTTGAACTGATCTATTTTTGTATGTGACCAAGTGTTGTACCTAATCCCTTTTTTAATAAGAATACCTGTTCCACCTCCCCCTAGTTTGACCGATTCTGTCTTTTCTTATTAGCTCGAAATCTTTAAACGCTACTTTATGTCTGCTGTTTAATGAGATTATTGAGTTAACATTAATTGCAACTATTTTAAGGTTCTTCATGTTTTTGGGGTTAATATTTGGATTAGCCATTTATGGTTTTTAAATTGAAAAGAGTGTGTCGATTCTGGACGTTTGAAACTTAAGCTCATTCTTCATGTTAACTAATTCGGATTTTAGGTCTAGAATTATATTTTTTAATTCTTCTATCAGAAAATTTGTGTCGTTTTGGCTCTGGGTTGGTGGTATAGACTTATTGACTATTGATGGATTATAATTCTGTTTTGCAGATTGTGCATAACTTATATTAGGCTTAGTGTATGACGTTATGGTTCTGTTTTCTTGTCGTGAATTTTGCCTTTTAGCGCGGATTTTTTGTTGCAGCTCTTTATATTTTTCGCAGCTCTTGTAAGAGGCCGGATGGCCATATTTGTTGCAGAGAACACAGAACAATTTATTTTTTTCGTTAATGGGTACCTCTGGTTTCGGATAGTCAACGCTCCTGTGAAATTCACTGCACTTTACACAACTAGGTGTTAGGTGACAATTTGATGCACTGTTGAAAAATACTTGGCAGTTCCTGCACTGCGGGATTTCTGGTCTTCGTAAGAGTTCCTATTTTACACAGCGGTATAAAATGTTTTTAATCGATTTTAGTAGGTTCACGTTGCTTTCTGCGCTAATTTAAGCCAAAGAGATGTTGAGAACTGTATTATGTTGTATTGAACTTTTAGTTGTAAAATTTTTTACAGCTAATATTTCAAATGATTCGTTTTGGTATTTCATTAAATCAGCTTTTATTTCTTGTGGGCCTATGTTACCATTTATGCCTTTTAGTATAAATGTTTTAGATTTTAAACACTTGAGTGTGTATGAAAAGAATTTAGCCTTTGTTTTTTCAAGATAGCCGCGCACTTTTCTGTAGTCATCAATGGTTGATAAATATATCGCATGTTTGTTTGAATGATACTCTTTGACTTTAAATTTGTTTATTTTCAAACCATTTTTCAATAAATCGATGCTTTGTTTTGAATCAATGTCAAACAAATTAATTGGTGGTATATTTTTGTTGTTTTTAACATTTTCATTCCTTTTGGAGAGGTTTTGCCGTTACCTTGTTCAGAAATTACTGCTGACGCAGTGGCTTGACTGGTTAGGGGGTTATCCCGTTCGAGTGAGGTATTTTTAGTCTGATCTCTCAATGGAAAGCAAGCATTCTTATCCTATCTTCAATATTGCCAGGACTGTAACAAAATTTGGAGATACTATAGTGTTGGAGCTAGCAGAATACGTACTATACCTCCCCAAAGAGTAATCTTCGCTTAAGGACTCATCCATCGAAACAATAAAAAAAATGGCTTCTATCTCATTGAAAGGATTAGAAAAAATTCTAATATTTATGACCTCTCAATGGAATACATTTCTACTGATATTTCGACAGCATCATGAGTTTAAATATTATTTGATTATACAAAATATTTACAAAAAACAAAAACAATGTAATATTATTATACATATTCTTACTCACTTTCTTGAAATAAAGATGCAAGAATTGAAAAAAATATAAATAAAAGAAAAAAACAAAATCTTGATATATTTATATTTATTTCGGTTAGAGCTCAATAGTTGAATATACTAACTAATAATTTAAATTTATAAAAATATTATCATCTTCATTATTATTATAAAAACTTAATATTATATCATCTTTCAAATTTTTGGGTGCTCCCAAGGTTGGCTCATCAGCGTCATCGAATACACTTAAATCGAACATATCATTCGACCAATCCAAATTTATTTCTCCTTCATTATGAAGCGAAACAAAATCCGTTGGTTGTGTAAAGATGTTGGTAGAAGTTTCATCTCCTACCAAGAGATATCTCCATTGTGGGAGTATCTCTCCAGTCACATCATCATACAAGGTGGCACAAAAGAAATCACCCTATTGGAAGATGCTCTCATTTTTGCAAATGGCCGCCAATGTCAAATCTGTTTTGACATTTGTGGACTAGACAGATACAGAATACAAGTGAATAAGCCATGGAGCGATACACTCCCCAAGAACGCGGAATAATTGTGTCTATTTTTTTGCGTAACAATTCGTCCGTTGTGTTGGCGCAGCGTGAATTCCGTCGCCGATTTCCCCGCCGTCCGACACCGACTGCGCAAACACTGCGCCGTTTAGCCACTAACCTTGAAGAGTATGGGACCACACGAGACGTTGCCAAGAGTGGCCGGCCCCGGAGCGCCCGTTCTGCCGTGAATATCGCCGCTGTAGCCGAGGACGTCGAAATGAGCCCCGAAACATCGACCAGACGACGTGCCACGCAATTGGGCCTCAGCCGGCGGTCCCTGCAACGAATTTTGGTGAAAGATTTGAACATGTTCCCCTACAAAGTTCAGTCCGTGCATCAGCTGCTGCCTGCCGACCGCCAAACGCGCGTAACTTATGCCCAAGCTATCCTCAATCTCGACACCGAAGTGGACGATTTTTCGACCAAAATCATAATGAGCGATGAGGCTCATTTTCACCTCAGCGGGTACGTGAACAAGCAAAATTATCGCTTCTGGGGAACTGAAAATCCGCGAGTGATGTACGAGGAGCCATTACACCCGCTCAAAGTGACTGCGTGGTGCGCTGTTCACGCTGGAGGAGTCATCGGGCCATTTTTTTTCGAGAACGCCGCTGGTCAAACGACAACAGTGGACGGTGCGCGCTATAGGGCAATGTTGACCGAGTTTTTTCTGCCCGAACTGGACGAATTAGGACTGGTGGACATGTGGTTCCAACAGGACGGAGCAACAGCACACACTGCACGAGCCACAACCGACATTCTGAAGGACGCGTTTCCGGGTCGCTTAATTTCGCGTTTTGGCGATTTGCACTGGCCCGCCAGATCGCCTGATTTAACAGTCCCGGACTTCTTTTTATGGGGTTTTTTGAAGTCCCGTGTTTACATCAACAAGCCTGAGACCTTGGAAGCCCTCAAGGAAAATATCCGACACGAATGCGAGAATTTATCGCCCGAAACGCTCGCCGAAGTGATGGAATATGCCATAAAACGAGCCCGTATGGCAATCAATTGTGACGGCGCCCATTTGTCCGATATCATCTTTTCGACTTAACACAATTAATTCTAAAGGTCTAAATAAACATAATCAAAAAACAGAATCGAAGTTTTTCATTTAGAAAAAAAATAAGAGCCAAACAACATCGGATGACTTCTTTTGCGCCACCTTGTAAAATTCAAGCTGATTCTGAGGGAAGTCATCATAATCATTATAAAATTGACCTTCATTATTTTCCATAACGTTTGCCGAATTCAATAATGTTGCTGCTGCTGTTGATGGTGCTGCTGCTGCTGCTGCTCTCAATGTTGATGGACCGTTCATGATTTTGTTTTTTTTTTTCAAACTTTTTTTATTTTTATATAAGTTTGCGATAAATTTGGAATGAACCGTCGATCACTTGAACAATCACTTCACAATTGAAGAACAGCTTCAATTTACACTCACAATTATATATTTGCATATATTGCGCTGGCAGTTTAGTCCACTCAAAGAATGGTATATACATTCTGATAGGATTGCTTTGAATTATCATGCGAGATTCAAACAAACAAATAGAGAAAGACATAAACCGAAATTATAACGCTTATGTCAACACACATTCCAATAGCGTTTGAATATGCTGCGCTTGCAGTTAAGTCCACTCAAAGAATGGACATTCTGATAAGATTGCTTTGAATTATCAACAACCATTTGTAGGCGTAAAAGAGGCTACTGTTTGTTAAAAAAAAAAGATATAGAATTCATCTAGTGGTCAACGGTGGAAGTTCGAAGCGCCATCTTGTGGCTCTAAGGTAGGCACCAATAATCATACAAACACGATCACCACGACACCACATGACCCGAAATAGAACACTCCATGTTACCAGACAACAGATCAAATGCTACACTCTCCTCACACACATGACCGCTTTTTAATGAACACATGACCGCTCTTAGCAATGTATTTACGACTACTACTAGTTTTATCATTCTGAAGCAATCGACGTCGACATCTTAGCATAATCATCATAATATAAATACGAGAACACGTTGCCTAATCAAACTTATGCCTAAACTATCTAACATATCCATACACACCTACACTCTACACAAACACATGATCTTCATTTCTCTCTCATTCATTCTCTCTCTCATGCAAATAAAGCAATGTTCGTGGGCAAATTTAGGTATGTACCTAAGCGCGGTGGAAATAAAAGAAAGATAGTGTGCAATGAGGGTTTATAAAACATATATAAAATAAATAGTAAATAATATCATAAAATATATGAATTGGGAGCCCGTGTATATTGTCGCTATTTTGCCCTGTATATTTTCTTGCTGTGTTCTTCAATTAAATACTTATGCATATACATACATATATATATATTTTGTGTTGCAAAAAATTAATTTAATAAGAAGCAAATACGATAAACGAAAGGGTCGAACTTTATTAAATGATACTCAATAATTGTTTTTCATATCAAATTCTCTTTTTATAGAGAAAAAAAAATTATTTTGTCTCCACGATTAAATACTTTTTGTTTTTCTTCCGGCGGGGTGGTCGAATTTCGAGCACTGGTCGATTCTAGTTGCATTTGTTTAGTTAATGTTGCCTCTAATTGATTCAAAACAAACTTTATGGTGTTTTAGGCAGCACTTGAAAAGAAAATTGATTTTATTGTCAGCGCACAAAGAATAGTTGATTCTAAAAACTAACAAAAAGATACACTCATGTTTGACAAAGACGACTTTATTGATTTTAAAAAATGCCTCTAAGCCACCACAGAGAGAGAAAAAACGAACGACCGCCAGTGAACGCATGTGGTTATCAAATACATATTTAAAAAAATTTATAAATGCAAATTAAATTTTATAAGTTCTAAATAAATAATAAATAAACTAAAAAGTAAAAGAAAAAGAAAAACTGCATAATAAATACATTCTCAGTCAAACGTTTGTCGCGACAGGTTGTGTTTGTACGATAAGCATTGCCGGTTCAAAGCAAAAAGCAAAAAGTTTATTACTTTATAAACTAACGGTATAAGTCTATTTACAGACTTCTTATCTCTCTTCTTCGGTTGTTATTACGTGTGTTTAATAAACTATTGGTATTTAAATGATTTTTGTTCTTAAATATGGTTGATCCTTTGGATCCCCGCATTATGGAACCCAATATAAGATCTGATATAGTTGCTAGCGATCGATCTGCTGGCAGCTTAATTCAGCCTGTCTGGCACTCATCCCAAGCTTCTAGAGATGCTTACACCGTGCAAAATTCACGTGTCATAAAATCACTAAAAGGCAACAACGCTGATAAGGTTTTAAACAAAGTCAAGTTTGTTTGCAAAAATTACGGCGTCCTGTCAACGAAAACTCTGCCTGTCCGCTCCATCTACATCTGCGAAACAATGCAAAAATAATGATTCTGCTCCTTCTACTGTTGGGTATTCTGGATATAAAAATCCATTAGCCTTACTTGATATGGATTGTGACGAAGCTACTCCAGGTATAAGTGCGATATTCTACCAGACATCCAGATTATTGATTCGCCAACTTCATCTACGGTACATGAATCTGCGTCTATGTCAAGTACCAACTCTTCTAGAGAGCCTAAGCCACCACCAATCATTGCCGATAACCACTAACATCAACAGTTTTCGTTCTTCACTAAATGAAGTTATTAATAACAGCTCTTAATACATTAAAGTTTGCTCTAATCATACAATTCGCATTATGACTCTTACCAAAAAAATTGTGGTAAAACGTAATGTTGACCATCACTCTTACCAGCTAAAACAGGAAACAGCATACAGGGTGGTGCTCAAAGGTCTTCACCACACTACTTTAACATATGAAATCAAGAGTCAGCTCCAGAATGCAGGACATTCCGACAAGAAACTACTAAATTTGTTCTTTGTGGAGCTTAATCCCAAGGAAAACAATAAAGCTGTATTTGAGCAAGGAGAAGGGGCTCGCTGCTAAATGTGCTCTTTGTGGCGACCAACATACTGCTAGCTAGAAAGGTTGTGAGATTTATAAACATTACGTCAAACAAAATAATTTAATTAAAGTATCCCGTCCGATAAGTGGTCCGACAACTTCGTCTGTGACTGTACCACCTCCAATTGTGGATAGTTATTCTGTGCCCTCATACGCAAGTACAGTCAAAGGTAATATGTGTCAGTAAAATCAGACTAAGCAAAAAAAAGGCAGCAAGTTCAATAATAATCAACAAATAGCACATCAGCGTAAAAGCCGGTCACAACAAAGAACACATAACCCGTCTGATTCTCAGCTATCACAGTCTTCCCAACAGCCGCAGTATCAACCCATCCATCAGTCAAAACAACAATCATTCCAGCAGCGTAGTTTTGATACCCAACAAATGCAGCAAATGCAACAGCTAAATCAACAGGTACAGGCTGACTTTAACGTCAAATTTGATCTTATTTAATCTAGGTTGGATTGAATGATGGATTTGCAGGGAAGTCTACTAAATCGTCTCCTCGTCATCTTTCCCCAACAATGCTAACAATAGGGCTCAGCATTGGCATCTGGAACACTGACGGCCTGATAAATCACATAAATGAACTGGAATTTTTCATCCAAGCCAATAATTTAGATATCATGCTTATCAGCGAAACCCACTTTTGCAGCAGGTCCTATTATAAGCTGCATGGGTTTTCGCTATACTTAGCAAACCACCCCTTGATAGACACAGAGGTGCTGCAATTCTTATTCGTTCAGCGATTAAGCATCACTTTTTTGCGTGTACTACTGGCTTTCAGTCAAATTTTATTTCAATTTGGCCCAAAATATATTAAAGCTGGAGACTGGAATGCTCATCATCAACTTTGGGGCGGTCGTCGATGCAATCCTAGACGTACATCACTGTACGATTATATAACGAATTCTAGTGCTCAGGTTCTAGCAACTGGAGCACCCACACACTACCCATCACATCACCGGACTCCAAGCGCAATCGACTTTGAGATTTATGGAGATGTGCCATCTAATCTTCTGTCTATCAGGAGTATCACTGATCTCAGTTCGGATCATCTTCCTCTGCCCATTGAGTTTGGAGTTTGTGCCATCAGCTATGAGACGAAGCCCAAATTGGTATCAAGAAACGCGAATGTAGAACTCTTTCAGGCGAAACGGGAACAACTCATTAATTTAAATATGGAAATTCGTACCACTGATGACATTGATGATGCTGCACTAGGAACATTTATTCTGCTACTGAATTTGCTTCAGCACAACTACCTGCTACCATCTCCACTATACCGGTTCGGCCCCTTTTAAAACCTGAAATCCATGATTTGGTACTTCGTAAGAGTGCACTAAGGCAACGTTACCTCTGGACGCACAATGTTCTAGATTGTCGTGCTTGGAGAAGAGAAGCACAAGAACTAAAACAAGCCCTCAAGGAGGCCAAGAGCGGATTTTTTGGAAATTTTCTCCGCAATGCGGATCCCAACAAAAAGTGTGGCTTTAATCTTTGGAAGGCAACGCGAAACATTAAGAGACAGCCATTGAAGCAACTACCTAATCAGCGATCTGATGGTTCTTTGTGCCTATCTAATAAGGAGAAGGCAGATACGTTTGCTGATGAACTAGAAGACAGATTTTCTCCACTAACTCTTGCTGATCTTTAAGACGAGGACAATACCAGAGCCTTCTTATTCGCTACTAGTCAAAGCTCATCTCCCATAAAGCACATTTCACCTGCAGAGGTTCGCGAGCAGATAAGAAACATTAAAACCAACAAGTCTCCTGGATATGATGGTATTGAAGGTAAGGTTTTCAATCGGAAAGTAACGTCAAGTCGTATAGGCCTATAAGTTTGCTGCCTGTAATCATCATAGTATTTGAAAGAATACTTATCGGTAAAGTGATGGTTGCACTGGGCGACAGGTGTGCTATCCCAAATCACAAGTTTGGGCTTAGACATGGACATGGTACCATTGAGCGGGTACACCGCATTGTCAATGCCACATTGCAGCTGTGTTCCTTGATGTGGAGCAGGCCATTGATCGGGTTTGGCATGATGGACTGCTTTGGAAAATTAAGTCTCTCCTCCCCGCTCAATTTTTCCATATACTCAGATCATATCTACAAAATCGATCGTTTTTGGTTGAAGTTCGGGATGAGGGGTCAAAAATTCGAAAAATTCGAGCTGGTGTTCCTCAGGGCAGAGTTCTAAGGCCAATCCTCTACACGCTATTTGCTCGGGAAATGCCTACGCCAACTGATGAAAACACCCTTCCTGCCTTTTATGCGGAGGACACAGTGTTTTTAGCGAGTGATACTTCCTGCAATCTAGCTGCTGCCACCTCTTAATAATCTCTTGATGAATTTGATGCCTGGCGTTGGAATATTGGAGTTAACAGTTCTAAATCCCATCTCTGTTACTTTACGCTGAGACATAAACGCTTTATACCAGTAATTTTTAAAGGCACCCAAGTCCCCCCGAAAGCTTCAGTTAAGTACCTATGCTTGAACTAGAACGACGTTTGACGTGGTCCAATCATGTTAACATGATCAAAGCTACTTGCAGAAACAAGCTGAACAAATTGAGGTGGCTCATCCGACCCGGCAGTACATTGAATCTCTCTGCCAAGGTTACGATCTACAATGCCATAGTTGTACCATCATACACTTTCGGCATTCAGCTCTGGGGACTCTCAGCAAAGTCAACTATCAAGCGAGTTCAGGCCATGCAGAACAAAGCTCTACTCAACATTACGGGTGCCCAATGGTATATGAGGAGAATGTCAATTCATCGTGACCTAGGAATCTCAACAGTCAATTAGCAAATTAACCGCCATACCAGTCGATACAATGATGCTTGCATGTTAATCCTCTTGCTTCGGCTCTTATAATAAATGGCTGCCCGAGAAGGGTAAACCGGCTCCACCCTTCGGATCTACTATATAGAAGAATAAACTAAATTAAATTGTTAACGTAATTTAACTACCTGCCAATGTATTAAAACTATCCCTTATAATCGTTCTTTTAACGATTGATTGGAATTGTAATTAATTAATCTCAAAAAAAAGCCACCACATAACCAATATTCTCGTAGTACAAAGACTTTGTTAGAATGTATTGTACAATACATAAAAGCCTGCCGCAAATTCTATAAATGATAGTGAAAACCGTAACGAAATCCGTGACGTGGTTCAGAAGTTCTGCGTATCGGAATAGACAGGGATTTTGACTTTCCTTTACACTACTAGTATGTATAGATTACCAGATGATTTGAATAAATAGAGAAGCAAATTCTATTTCATAACTGCTTAGTTGAAAATGTGTACAATATAATGATTTAATGATGTATTTGATTGGAACGAAGTATGTATTGATTATTGTTTATGCTGCTTTTTTTCTATACTAACTTGTTGACGGTTGCTTCGCCTCATTTCTAGCCCAGACAGGCTCATGTATCTGATTAATATAGGAATGTTGATCCCAAACAGCTTTCTCTTCCTCGTTTTTGCTCTAAGAAGAAAAATACAATTTAAATTATATTAATTAAATTGTTCCAATAATGTATGCAGATATTGTACTTTTAACTAATGTGAAATGTTTTAATACAATACAATATCTTCACTTTAGTCTAATAAGTATTTGTAAGCATAGTAAAGTACCAAAGAGTATAAAACATATAGAGCAGACAAAACGTTCAATTTAAGCGGTGTTTTTCTTTACTTTTAAATTGTAACATACGTAACAACAAATCGTGTGTAACTTTGCTTCTAAAATAAAATTTCAACTCTCGACGAAACACGCACACAATTTGTTGTTCGGCTAAAAATAGAGAGAAGTACCGCTTAAATTGTGCATTTGTCCAGACTATGTATTTTAATAGTCTTTGAAAGTATAATATATTGTTATGGACATGATCAACAATCATCATCGCAACGGAAATCTATATAGCCATCCGTCCGTGTTTCTGTGTTTATTTGTTTATAGTACAATATCAAAGTTCGCAAATAACTGTCAACACATATTTTCAATGCAGTCTGCTGACTGAAAAAATGGAAATAAATGAAGCCGATTGGGTTTTCTCTGCGCCGAACACTTATGTTGCTTTGCTTATGCACTCTCTGTTAAGTTTACAATTAAGGGAAAAAAATGTCTGTCTAATAATAACCATTCCAAAAGACCAATTCGGTCAATCTCTCAAAAAGAAGTGTTTCTGAGAGGCCAGAACGAAATAAGTGGAAAGCATAAATGTCTTTGTGTTGCTGGTGTGGTGTGACATGAGTTGAGAGAGTCGGAGAGAGAAAGAGCGTGCAAAACAATACTGCAGCATGTGCATGAGGCGAGACAAGGGCGTAGCCAGAATTTTGTTCAGGAAAGGCGACGAATAAAATGCATACTTTAAAAACATTTATTAATGGAAACAAATATTTATGTTAGAACACTTATTATTAATAGTTAACTATTAAGATGCAGCAATACACTTTTGAGACAATTTTAATGAGTAATAAAATATAAAATATCGACACTCTGCTGGCCCCCTTCCCGTATGTGGCTACGCTCTTACAGTATACACAACACAGAGAGCTCTTCTTCTTATTCACATAATATCAGTATACACAATAAAGGGAGAGAGAGACAGGGAGACCGCACAAGCAGCCGCTCATTCAAGTGCATATGTGCTCAAAGACCTTTTTGAATTTGTTTTTCGTGAATTACTCCAGAATAACCAGAGGGAAAAAAAACTGAAAAAAGTGTTTTTGGTTGAGCGACAGTAAAAAATAGAAATCAATGTTCAATGGTCTTTTTTAACAGTTTTGCATTGTGTGCGCATTTAATAGTTTTTTGCAGACAGCCTGAAACTGTTGACTGTTATTTGCTAACTCTGTACAATATACATATGTATACATTGATTTATATATATATAGCCAAATCTCTGAAAAACTGAGAATTTATCCATTTTTGTTTTCAATTTTAATAGTCATATGTTTCGGCCATCAATCGATCATTGTTGTATTGATTGTTATAAAAAACATTAACTTGCATCGTTAGAACTGCTAAGAAAGAATCATAAAAGAGTCTTTACATTATAGGAGACCAAAGTAAGCGGTTCTTCCATTTGCCTTCCACAATTTTTGTTTAATTTTATTTAAAAAAGGAAAATACTTATTTATTGAAAATTTATTATTACATAATCCTTGTCCGTATGAAGCTCAAGATCATCGGTGACCTGTTGTTCCAATGTACTATTCGTGATGCCATAATAGAAATACATGATAAGGCCCAATATCATCCAGATTGTGAACCTCACTAAAGTTAATATACTTAGCTTAAATATTAAATATATATTAACGGTAATGGCGATAGCTGGAATAAATGGAAGTCCAGGCGTTAAAAACGCGAGTGCGTATCTAAAAACAGGATTAAAAGAAAAATCACAAAGAAAGAAACCAAAAAAAGAAAAAAAAAAAGAAAAAAAGAAGGCGAAACCACATGAAGTTTGCAGTTAGAAAATGATATGTAGCGATCAAATAGGATTTTAATTTTAGTTATTTTTCTATTAATTGTATTATTATTGATTAATAATTTACCTATTTTGTGGCTGTCTTGATATAATTAATAATATCATAAATATGCCGATAAACAAAATGAAATAAATGAATGCTGCGAGACCACCGGACCAGCCAATGGCCGCAAACAAATCCAGGAAAAATATGAGACCAAACATTATCCCAACCAGTTTAGTTACATACATGCCTGTTTTTTGATGTTTGATTATCGTTTTTTTTATTTGATGAAATCATGAATCACGAATCCAAACCATTTGTCATTTTATTATTATGATTAATCGAAAGTCCCAGAAATCAGAAAAAATGCAAAGGAAAAAAAAATTATTTAACCTCTTGATAATTTTGAATTTCGAGAAAAAATTTTTGTCATATCATATCAGACATACACGTACGCATGCAACCACACAGTAAAATATTGTATTAAACATACCACTTTCAAGGGTCGCTTGTCCGGCATTTATCCATGGGAAGAAACCTGGACATAAATATGCATAATCATGTATTTTACGCGATATAAAGTTCAGACCCATTGTATCGAATGCTGTCGCCTGACCAGTTGGTCCAGTTGGTGCACCATGTACACTGCCATAGAATTTATTCTCCGAACGATCTGATACCAGAAATTGATCATCACGTCCCAAATAACCTTCAGGACTTTCATCAATAAATGAATCATCTGAATCAGACATTCCACGTGTAACACGTTTAATTGTCAATTTATTTGATTCGAGGACCTCAGCAGAAATAGAATTTGGATGACACGCAGTACCCGGTGCCAATGGAGTCCGTAATTGAACCGGTAATAATTCCACAAGCGAAGTACTATGCGGTTGATAACGCAACACAAGGACACATGTTGAAACTAATGTATATGCAAGCAATGTACCAATGGACATCATCTCGACAAGTATCTCAAGTTTGACGGTGAGTGCAACAATAGCAGCAGCCACACCACTGCCAATAGTAGCTAAACCAGGTACATTGGTGCGTTGCCATAATTGTGATAGTTGTCTTATAATAGCAAATAAAACAAATATAAGTATATAAAATACAAGGATATAAAAGATATTGAAATATTTTACCGAAATATGAGACCATCTTGGGCCATGGCATAGATAACACGCGGCATTGGAAACATTGACCCAAACATTGCTACCGATAGGCCAGCTGTTGCGCCTACAGCGACTATTGCACGACACCTGGGTGCCCCAACGTAAGACCACATCTGAACCAGTGCTGCATCCGAACTAATGTGATCAAATGGTACTAAATAAGAGCAATAAGGAAAAGAAAAAATAAAGTCCATTATAAAAGTATAGAAATTAAGTCGGAGTAAGATGGTTGTAAACAGATTACACAGTTCAACAAAATCAGCTTTGTATTTTTCCTGAAATATTTAAGTGGTTCGGCTTTTTTCACATTTTTTGTATCAGCTCTAGTTTTTTAAATACAGCTACTTCCTTTGATATTACCGTTATATAAGGGGCATTCATGATACAATAAAACAAGGTAGCGACATTTTGGCCTGTTACGCTCCCAAATTGCACGCTCTCAATTTTGAATTCATAAGTATATCAGCGTGATTAAACGCTGAAAAAATTACGCATTTAGTGTTGAACATAACGTGAAAAACACACAAAAAAGTGAATAAAACAACAAAATAATAAACAAAACATCAACTTTTCTATTTTTCACATAAATTAGAAATTTCAGGCAGTTAAATATGCACATTATTACATATATAAATTGAAAAAATATAAATAACAACATATGATAGTGTTGTGCAGCGTAAAAATTTAGAAGAAGAAGATCATAACTATATTCTTGAGAGAAAACCACATAACTGAAAACTACTGTCGCTACCTTCTTTTATTGTATCATGAGGGGCATTCACGTATAGTGGCAAGACGGTTTTAATGCAAATTGGCAAATCTACCGAGTTAAATTGCGTGAACGACCAATTGTGATTGTACTTGGTAAATCAGTCGAAAGTAAAGTGCCAGTTGAATTTAACCAAACAATTGAAAATGACGAAAACAGTGGAAAAAGTAAATTTATTGAAATAAGTCCAAAAATTTAAATACGAGGCTGAGTCAATAAGTCCTTAGAAAAAAGCATTAAAACAATTTTTTTTCTGGTAAATTTTTTTTTTAATTTTCAACATAATCTCCTTGGAGCTCTATTCACTTAGTTAGACGTTTCTCTAATTTTTTTAACCCGTCAGAAATTAAGATTTTGGAAGGTCCTCAAAATAAGCATTTGTTTGATCGATGAGTACTTCATTTGAAAAAAAAACGTTGTCCACTGAGCCATTTTTTCAGGTTTGGGAATAGGAAAAAGTCACTGGGAGCTAAATCTGGCGAATACGGTGGGTGGTCGACCAAGTCGAACTTTAATTCTTCAATTTTAGCCATTGATCGTAAACATGTGTGAACGCGGGCATTGTCCTGATGAAAGAGGATTTTTTTTCTGTTTAAATGAGGCCGTTTTTTTTCAATTTTTTCTCTTAGCTGGTCCAATAAAGATGCATAATACTCCCTTGTTATTGTTTTTCCTTTTTCCAAATAGTCAACAAAAATAATTCCACGTGCATCACAAAAAACAGTAGCCATAACCCTACCAGCTGATTTTATGGTTTTCGCCTTCTTTGGACATGGTTCGCCTTTCAAAATCCACTGTTTTGATTGTTCTTTCGTTTCGGGAGTGTAGTGGTGAATCCATCTATCCATTTCATTTACAGTCACAAACCAACGAAAAAACTCATTCGGATTACGTTGCATGAGCTACAACATAGCTTTAGAGGTAACCACCCTATTGCGTTTATTATCGACTGTGAGCAAACGCGGCACTTATATTGCCGAAATCTTTTTCATACACAATTTTTCATGTAAAATAGAAATATATCTACCTTTTGATATCCCTGTAACCTCAACTATCTCACTCAACTTTAATCTTCGATCACTTAACACCATATCATGGATTTTATTGATCATTTCTGGCGTAGTCACCTCTACAGGGCGTATTGAGCGTGGTTCATCCTTTGTTGATGTACGACCACGTTTAAATTCATTTAACCAGTTATAAATAGTTGCAAGTGAAGGAGCAGATGTGCTGTGAACTACATCCAACTCATTTTTTATTTCCTTTGCTGTTAAGCCTTTTATATGAAAATGTTTAATAACTGATCTAAACTCAATTTTCTCCATTTTTGTAAACAAACAAATTTTTTTTCTTCAATGCACGAGAAACACACAACAACTCAACCAATCAAACTTCACAGCATACCTAGACGGTAGTGATGCTGCATGAAAACAGACCGTTTACAGTAATAGTCGCGCTATCTGTTGGATTTTCTAAGGACTTATTGACCACCCTCGTACATAATTCATTATTCAAACTTTTTTTGCTGCAAATCAATTATCCTTTGAATGAAATTGTTAAAACATTTCACTTTTGGGCAGACTTGCCAACACATAATAAATACACAAAGTTGGCAGCCCTCACTTTGCCATGTGTGCCGGACTAAATTGTCCGGCAATTTTAGTAAATTTCGTAATTTTTTTTTGTATGGAGTAACGATCACTTTGTTTGCCTATTGTATTTGCCAATTTACCAATTTTACCAAATTAGCCACGTTGCGTGAATGCACCTATTGATTTTGTTTACTTTATCTACACTACCACTCATGTTGTTTATGTTATTGAAAATCTTTAACATTAAATTAATATAAAGAAAGATCAATGAATATTCATAACTAATTAGCTTAATAAGAAAAAGTATTGTGGGTTTAAGATTATACTTATTATACAGTTTATTTAGTTATTGATTATTTGGTATTAATTTGATAATTCTATTTAACGTCGATCGTTATCCGTCGATTCGCTGCATAGACTTTATCTTCTCATCGGTCGCCTTGACCTCTTTCTGTTGCCGTCCTTGGTCATCGCTCCTGCTCACGTCGTTGCTGCTATTCTCTTGTGGTACGTCGCTGCCATCTCGTCGTCGTTGCTAGCGACGTTGTTGCTAGCTTTATTACTGCTTTCGTCGTTGTTGTTGATGACCTACCATCCCCACATTTGGCCGTTCTGACTATGCATTCACCTTGTATGCTCCATCGTCTTCGTCATCGTTGTAACTGATGAGCTGTTCCCGTTGTCTCCATAATACAATCTGAAGACATCTGCTTGTAGGCAAGAAACTTACGACGCTTACGGAGTAGCTTCGGCTGCTGTACCACAGACGCTGCCGAAGTTTTTAGCCGAACGACCGACGTTTTTATTCGGTTTCGTCGTGTGTTTTGTATTTGAAATGTGCTTGTCAAGTCGGTGCACAATAATAACGAAATTGAAAATATTTGTATAGCACGAATCTGTCGTGTATGTCTAGCAGCATACTTCTTCAAAAAATCTGTGAACAATATATATTTCCTTGTAAATGAGCTCAATACCTCATCATCTTCATCCACGATTCGATGCTGATGATCCACTCTTGTTGTCTTCGATTTCATCATCACCATCATTATCGGGTTCATCGTCGTCATAATTACCATCATCGCTGCTAAGTCAACATCATCGCCATCATCGCTGCCATCGTCTGCAGCATCACCATCATCGCTGCTATGTCGCTTGTCCGCTTGTGCATTCATGTTCTTTTTGCTTTGTGTTCTCCTTGTTGTTGTTGTTGATGCTTTTGTTTAACCTTCGTCCCCAATTTATTGGCTTTATCGGTGTTATTAATCTCGTTAATATATCCTTGGAGCTATCGACTTGAACGATCGCTAGAAAAAACGTTTGCACTACGACGAGTAGAAGATATGAGCGCATGGCCGCTTCCAGCTCCACTGTAGCCATTGGTGTCAAAAATTATTGGAATTTGATCAATCATCCTCAATCGCACTACATCATTTTCAACAGCACTTCGTTTTCATCCCGGTTGAGCACCCAGAATGTGGGCTTAAGTTTGTATAATACAGTTTATTTAGTTCCAATACAGTTTATTTATTGGGTTTAAGAAGATAGCTCTATTTTACGTCGATCACTATCCGTCGATTCGCTGCGTCGTCTTTATCTTCTCATCACTCGACTTCAATTTTTTCTGTTTTCGTGTTTGGTAGTCGCTCCTGCTCAATTCGTTGCTTGCTTCGTTGTTGCTTTCGTCGTTGTTACTTTCATCATTGTTGCTTTCGTCGTTGTTACTTTCATCATTGTTGCTTGCGTTGTTATTGCTGATCACCTACCATTCCCACACTATTTAGTATTCACAATATTTTAGAAAAAAAAAACATATTTAGTGGAAGCTGAAAAAAAGAACACAAATAAAATATAACGGTAATCGCTTTTGTCTTATCTTTTTTTCTAAAAATAGCTTAATGAACGGTACTTTGAAGATAAAATGAGAAAGGGACGAAAAAAGTAAAGGAAGATTTGCAAGATCATAAACAACATGAAACTAGTCGTTATTCAAGTAAGCTATAAAGACTACCTACTATTCCGCTCGCATTTTACACAATTATTTCTAATGTCTATCATATCTTCGACGAGAAGGGTTTGCAAATACGATCTAATTGTTTTTGTTACATTTGTGCTGAATATGTTTTCCAAAAATATCGTTTCAGCATAACAGACTTCCTGAAAGAAGCATATTTAGAGTGTTTCAAACTTATTTCGATAAAATTTCCAAACATGAGTTCAGAAAAGCCCAAAACAGTCATATTTGATCGCCCACACATTCGCAAAGAATCGCAAAGGTGGTGAAAGATCCTAATTTCCGAGGTTCAATGTCACAAATTGAGAAGAACGCATGCGATTCGTTTGTTTGTATAATTAAAAATTTCGTAGGTAATAGAAAGTGTGATGATTACGTTAAGCACGTTTAAGAGGTGCTGTCCCACTTCCAACATCTTGAATACAACATTAGTATCAAAGTACACTACTTGCACTTTTACCTAGCTGAATCTTAGCGAAGAACAGGGAAAAAGATTTTACCAAGACATACGTACTATGGAAGATCGTTATCAGGGAAGGTGGGATGCCATATGATGGCTGACTAATTTTGGAGCCTGTGAAGGGATCTACATGTAGCCATACATTCACGAAAATTATATAAAAGAACATTTTATAGCGTTTCATAAACCTGAAACGAAAAAATTAGAAGAAAAATGTGTATTTTTGAGAAAAAAAACTAGAGCTGTTACGCCAAAACTGTTATATTTCTCGTAATCAATGCCTCGGATATTACCTAAAACATACCTAAAATCATATAAAAAGTTTTGGTGTTGGCCATTGTTATCAGTGTAATACTTTTCTCATATTCAAAAACACAATGGCGTACACTTATTTTGGGTTTCATATTATCAATCAATCATCATCAAGTCCAAGAATCAGGTCAACCAAACTATACACTATACACTAAAGTTTGGTTGCCATTTTTTTGACATTAAAAAGGCAAACGATAACATAACTTTGTCATCAAAATGTACTTACAATGAATTCTTCTGATCACCTATAGACTTACCTACAAGTGTTAAAACAAAGCTGATGCTAACATAAGCAAAGAGCACTATAAACAAAGACCCTACAATAGCTTTTGGTATACTCTTTTGTGGATTATGTGCTTCCTCGCCGGTTGTTGCGATTATATCAAAACCAATAAAAGCATAGAAACATGTAGCAGCACCAGAGAAAACCTGAAAACAAAGAAGATAATAAAAAAAAAATATTTTCAATATTTTAATTACAAATATTATGACAATATTATTATCCTTGTAACACTTGTGTTTGTGGACTTACACCACTCCAACCATAAGGTAAAAATCCTTGATTCTCTACCCACGTATTTGCATCAACGTAAAATAGTCCAGCGGCCATAACGAATACCCATATTGCAAGGTTAATGGTATTTAGAAAGTGATTAAAAATAACTGATTTACTGGCACCTAATGCCAGGACACAAGTCATGAGTAGCGTAATGCCAAATGCTATAAAATCGGGTGGTTTGCCTGCAAATAAATAAGTGAAATAAAGTGTGTGAAGAAACAAATGCAATATGATTAGCATCTATTTCTATGCCATAATACTATTACACATAGCTACTTAGAATACAATACAGGACGTTATTTTATCCTGTTTTCATTACTTCAATTTTATTTGCGTTCTGTGAATTGTACAATTTCGAGTATCAATAAGTATGCGACCATACCACTAAATTGTCGCTCGGCAATAATATATGATGCTTGATTCCGAATGCAATATTCGCTCTAGCCAAACGTCCACCCACCCTTATCATAGCCACCACTTCAGAGTGATCTTTAAACGGAGTAAGCTTCTGAACTTTTGCTGTTTTTACAATCTTCTCTGCATTTAGGCGTGTGAACTCAACAGACAAACACACATTCTGTACATTGTGCAGTAATATAGCAAGCCCCCTTCTTCTTTCTATTACACTCAGTGTACTTGGATTCCTAACGTCAATTTATTTACCGATTCGTAACCATCTATATATATAACCAAAGTCTCGCTGCAACTTAGCAAAATCATTTACGAATATACAACTGCCAACAATATCCTGGTATACCAGATCTGTTCAAAAAATATCGCGAATTTAGAATTTATGAGGGCTACGTAAATTCGATGTTCAATTTTTTTGTGGCGTTATGTTGGTACTCAAGTTCCTCAATTATGCTGACAAGGTTGGCCATTTTGAATGTTTAGTTAACTTGAGACAGTTTTATTGCTTGGACGTGCTTTGGCTCGCCTTCGATTTTTGTTTTTTCCGGTCTTTGCTCATCCGGCAGCTTCCCTTGGGATGATTGAGCTTTTGTTTCCACGTCATAACCATAAACCAATGATTTGTTTCCAGTTATAACCATCTGAAGCAAATTTGTGTCGTTGCGGACCGAGTCCAACAGCTCCTGAGCAATGTTAACGTGATGCCACTTGGACAGTCACAATAGAACTTTCTTACAGAATTATTGTTATATTCAGTGCCGATTTAGCACTACCAGCACGTTTTGCGAGATTTCTACAGAGCCTCATTCAAACCGATACGAATAAAATAAAATAACCTTTTATTTTAAAAGGAAACCAATAAAATTTTACTTTTCTAACCTATTTATCGATGCACTCTTTTATTGAGACACCAAAGTCTATGTTTTCCACAATTTCACACAAGTTGCCAAGTTTGTCAATCTAGATTGAGATAGTGTCGATCGCAGATAGGTGTTTATCAGCTTAAGCTTTGAAAAACTCCTTTTCTCACTAGCAATCGTTACAGGTATAGTGATCAATAGAATAGTAATAACGTTTCTAATTCACAGTCGTATGTAAGCGCAAAAAGTACCCTCTTTTACTCCTACAAGTGGCTGTTGATATTTCAAAGCAATCCTATCAAAGTGTATCACACATGTTAGTGTGATAATACATTGTTGCATCAAAGTTGTTCTGTTAGCGAGGAAAGTAGAAGTCATGTTAGATCATGTTAAATTTGAACTTAAATACAGATAAGTAGAAGTCTGACCCTTTTCTCTAGGTTTGACCTTTTGACTACAGTCCTTCCTACCTGTATTTATATCTGATGCAACCGAAGCATGTTAGGAATTATTAGCGTAGTTTAGATGTACCATTTACTATTTATGCCGATTTTGAATGCATTCTTGGACCCATAGAGACCCAATTAAGTGAAAATACTACAAACGTTAGGTAGCATATTCCTGTTGCCTTTTCATAGTATATAAAATATGCTCATGATTAAACTCTTGATAAATTTATGCAGAACACAGGTGGAGATGCAGGTTTATATTTTTGTTAGCACTTTTTGAGGATATTTCACGAATATACAACGATTACTTGAATATAATTGTTCCAATGACCAACACTAGGGAAGAAGAAATAGAATTCCAACAAACTATTTCTTGTCACATTTGTGGGGACCCATTAGGAAAGGATAGAGTGAGAGATCATTGTCATCTAAGTGGAAGATATAGAGGTGCAGCTCATAACGTTTACAATCTGAATTTCAAAATTCCACACTTTGTACCGGTATTTTTTCAAAGATTGAGATATAAAAGCCTTAGCTCTGAATAAAGAATTGTAAATTCTTTTTTCGAAGTACATAAACTTAACAAACCAAGAATATATTTTAGAAGTACGATTCTTAGACTCGTTTCGTTTTATGGCGATAAGCTTAGACAAGTTAGCCAATAATTTGTGTATTGATCAGCTATGTACAACAATCAATTTGACTTGGTTCGTCGAAAGGGTGTTTTTCCTTATGATTTTCTAGACTCAATTGAGCGTCTACAAGAAGAGGAATTACCATTTCGTGAGAAATTTTTGAAATGAAACTTCTTTAGCAGCGTTGGGCAAAAATTTAGTTTGAAATTTTCAGTGAAAATACAAAATGTAACATTTTGAGATTTCTGTATCTCATGAACCGCACTAAGTAGAGACTTGAAATTTTCACAGAATGTGTATTTCTATTCCCATATCCCCAAAAAATTCAAATTCTTCAATTTTCAATACATTTTGAAATTACGTTGAACACTAAATGTATTATTTCAGCGTTCTATACACTGACATGCGAATGACGTCAAAAATTGAGAACGACACATAACTGTAAAATATTGGCGCCACCTCTATTTCTTACACCATGTGTATTTACTCTATGTGGTTTTTCTTTGTCTCCTTCTGTGTGTTATGCCAGCCACACATTATGCGATCGATTGTACGATCAAGATCAAAAGACTTTGATTTCCCATGCAATCGTGCCATGATCCATCCCCGCACATGTTGCGAGTGTCCACGAGCTAAATGAAATTGTACAATCAGTCGCATAATGTGTAGCCGGCATTACAAACTTCGTGACAAACTTATAATACTATTCAAGCAATAGTGAAAATAATAAAAAATAATAATGAAATTTTGAGATGATCACTCTGTCTGTTTTTAAGAAGTTTCACATCTATCACGTGTACGATGGCGCAAGCGCATTTTTTATTTTTTTTTTATTTTATTATTCTTGATAAGAAAGAAATAAGTCAAGTGGATAAAAACTTTGCAGAAATGGGTGATTTATGATATGGACATAGACCAGTATCATCTAAACCTAAAGTAAATACAATTGGAACACCTGGTCCAAAATACCTAGCAATAACCCGAATCAACAATACACAAAGCCTTTCAAATGTTTCATTTTCCTGATTAAAAAGGAGATTGAAGTCGAGTTGTAAAAACAAAGAATCACCATCAAGCGAAGAAACTTCTTTCACTAAAATCTTTTTCAAGTGATCACCGTCAGTGTTGAAATCCACACCTCACTCAATCACACTAAGGGAGTCATTTACTCCAACGATCTGTGGGGCATCACAGAAGATGACATTCAAAAAGAGCTCGAAAAACAAAACGTCGTCGAAGTACGCAAAATACAAAAAAAAAGTAAACAACTCCCTTCAAGAGACTGACCTGATCATCGTTACATTTGGAACACTAATGCTACCAACATACTTGATGACAGGCTATGAAAAAACACCTGACCGCCCGTATGTCCCCTTACCAATGAAGTGAAATAATTGCCTTCGCTACGGACACATAGTTACATAAGATATATCGTAAACAAAAAACTTGCATAAATTGCGGTAAAAATGAACACATAAACACTGCAGAAAATGAGATATGTAATAATGATATTAATTGCGTCAATTGCTGCGAGAATAGACTTGTTTATTTATTTATTTATTTAATTTAATTATGACAAATTACTGTCAACAAAGTACATTAAAAATACTTAAAATAAAGCCTTACAACTAATTAAGCACAATAAAAATAAATCTGTCTCTGACTCGGTGGGTGAAATTTATTTGCTAAATAGCTAGCTATGCCCCCACTCACAGCATGTATGGTCAGAGACAGATATTAGACACCCCATCCAAAATTGTGCGTCCAGATTCAGTCACGGTGGATGGAGAATCGTAGGTGTTGCAAGACCAGAGCGTTGATAGCGGTGGCCGAAATCTCAGGAGAAAGGATGTGGTAAATTTTGTTATAATTATCGCATAGTACACGAAATGGATCATGTGAGGCAAAGTTAATTGTGCACCTACCTAGAGCAAGAGGAACAAAATTCCTAGTAGTACGACTAGGGACACAGAAACTAAGTTGACTCAAAAGCCACGGCGAATCAATAATACCAGCAATAAGTTTATGAAGAAAGCTTATTCCTAAAGAAATTCGGCGATTACTCAATGAAAAAAGATCTATAAGAAAAAGCCTGCTTGAGTGACAAGGCAAACGTACAGTAGGGTTCCAAAATAAGCCCCGAAGTGCAAAAATAAGAAATTGCTTCTGTGCCGACTCAATACCGTCTTGATGTACTTTGTATTGAGGGCTCCAGACGCACGAACAGTATTCGAGTACTGGGCGGACTAGAGAGATAAAAAGAAGCTTTGTAACGGGATCATTAACTTCTTTAGACCATTTTTTAATAAAACCAAAAATATTTTTAGCTTTATTAACAGTTGAAGAAATGTGATGGTTAAAAGTCAGTTTAGGGTCAAAAATGACTCCGTTGTCACTGAAGGTAGAGACACGCGCTAATGAATTGTTGTCGATCGTATAAGAAAGAAGATGAGGTTTCAGGCGATGAAAAGTCATAAACATGCATTTTGCGCAGTTAAGCTGTAGAAGATTGCATGAACACCATGAATGCAGTGATGTTAGATCATCTTGCAATCTGACTTGCGAAAGGATATCATTAAATGAGAGGCATAGTTTGACATCATCAGCATACATCAGAACACGAGAGTAATTCAAGGTTGAAGGAAGTTCGTTTATAAAAATGATAAACAATAATGGGCCAAGATGACTTCCTTGAGGAACACCAGAAGTGACATAAACCGGACAAGAAAGAGTGGATTTAAATAACACTCGCTGAACTCTATTTCTTCAATATGAAGAAATCCAACAAAGAACATGTTGCGGGAAATCCAAAAGGTCTAGCTTAAGTAAAAGCAGATCATGATTAACGGAATCAAACGCTTTGCTGAAGTCAGTATAAATAACATCAGTTTGACATTTTTCGTTAAAACCAAGATTTACTAAAGATGTAAGTTCAAGCAAGTTAGTAATTGGTGATCTATTCTTCATAAAACCCTGTTGACACGGAGAAATAATAGATTTGCAGTAGTGATAAAGGGTTGAAGTGAGCATTTTTTCAAACAACTTTGGGATTGCGGATAGTTTAGCAATACCTCTATAATTAGATATGTCAGCTTTGTTACCTTTTTTATGTAACGGAACAATAAAAGATTCCTTCCAGATAGCAGGAAAAGATGCGCTCTGAAGTGATAAATTGAAAAGTTTAAGAAGTGGCTTACACAGAGATTCCGCACAGTGCTTAAGCAGACAACTAGGTACTTTGTCTGGACCGGGTGAGAAAGTGGGTTTCAACAGTTTCAAATTTAAAAGAAGACTCGCCTCACTGATTTCAGGAGTTACAATTTGGTTACAATGGGAAGTGGAATATGGATAAAAGTTGCCAACATATGGTTTAGAGGAATAAGTGGATTGAAAGAATTTTGAAAGAACATGCCTGCATTACCTAAATCGCTATGGGCTTGTTCGTTAACTAGATACATGGATGAGGGAAATAAAGAAAATTTCACTTTCAGTTAACAAAGTTATAAAACTGCTTAGGATCACGCGATAATTGCAATCTACAACGTGAGAGATAGTCCTGATAACAAAGGTTATTTAATGAAAGAAAATTAGCCCGTGCTACACAATAGTTAGCAAAAGCAATAGAAGAGCCAGTACTCTTAAATTTTTTATATAACCTTGACTTTATGTTTTTCAGGTTTGAAAGCCTTATTGTAAACCAAGGTGGTTTATATGAAACTAACGAATCTACAATATACGGGACATTGGCAACGAAAATATTGTATACCGTTGAATAAAAGAAATTAATAGCAGTAGTCATATCACTACAATTGAATAAAAAAGACCAATCAGTTCCAAGAAATATTGCATTTAGTTGTGCAAAGTTAACATTGCGAAAACAAAACCGACGTTTGCATCTAGATGTGGAGGCTGAAGCAGGACAGATTACAGAAAGCAAAATTTCCAATGTTGGATGGTAAGTATCCTCAGGAAGACACAATGGTTGAGATCTTGACACAGAAATTTCAGTGAAGTCATTACTGAACACAAGATCAAGTGATCTATTCAAAAAATTTACTACAGAGTTCATTTGAAACAAGGAGAAGTCAAACATGGTGCCCAAGAAATCATGATGTGCTGAAGTAACAGATAACCCGATGAACTGGAAAAGGACCATGAAATGAGTGGGAGGTTGAAATCGCCTAGAATGATAAAAGAGTCACGGTCACGAAGAATGTTATTAACTGAGTCAATAGCACTGGCATGACTTAAATAAATTTCCGATATGGAATTAGGCGGAATATAGGAACATGATATACAAATAGATTCATGATTTAAAACTAACTTCACACAAATAAACTCAATGTTGGTTGGAAAATTCAGATCGACAAGTTCCGATCGTAAGTGTGAAGTTACAGCGATGAGCACACCACCACCGCGGCGAATAGGGCGATCGGTTCTATATGTAACGAAATTTTAACAAAAAATGTCATTACTAAGTACATCCGAGTTCAGCCATGTCTCAGAAAACACTATAACGTCAGCTACAAAGGAGAAACTATCCCTATACAAAACGTTAAGTTTACTAAGGAGACCATTAACATTCTGATAATGAATAAAAAGAGTTTCAGAAGGCAAAATTAGTTTTTTTAGATTGTACTTGGTGAAGATGAACTAGTGGAGGGCACATTAACATATTGCTGATGATTTTTACGTCGAGGTTAAAATTCATGGACAACGGCGTGCCCTGGCCAAAATTTTGCATCACAGGCAATAGGAAAAATGCTGTCAGGAATATTTATTTTGAAAAAAGCAATATCACGTGGATTAGAAAAATTGAACTTTTCAATAGATGCCTTTACCTTTACTTTGGCTGCTATATAAGAAACAACATCATCACAGGATGGATTAGCTGACAATTTAGAAATGAAGACATGTCTCCGTGGAGCAACAACAATCAGGACAGGAGGGGAATTGGAAACTACAGATGGGATGACACAAGTTAAGTTGGGTGTTGGATAGCAACAGGTGAAGTGTTGTGTACCGGTGGAGGCACTGAGAGTGATGAGGTTGAGGACAAAGATAAGTGATTTGAAGAATGAAGTGGAGATTCAGGAAATGAAAGGGAAGGCACAAAGGGCAATGATAATTGTAGATTAGGAGGGGGATTTGGGACTAGTAAAGTATTAGTAGACCGAGGTGAGTTTGAAGGCATGGAGGAAGGGTTGGAAGGAGGCATGAGGGGAGGCATAGAAGGTTGTATGGAATAAGGCATGGAAGAAGGAACTGAGAGTGGATTACTATTGGGGATAGGACAGCACTCAAAATACAGTGAACAAGAATTGTCGTATATTTATAAAGCAACAAGAGCTCCAAGCCATTAAAACATTGAATAAAGTTGACAACAACAAAAAAGCTCTCGAAATATATCGTGTAAGACACCACCACGATGGAAGCTTGAATCCGTCGTCACCAAACAGCATCCTAAATACAGAAAATAATGTTATCTCCACTTTGGACACCGTAAACGAAACTGATGCACCAGGATCATCATCCAATCAATGCCTTTCATAATTATTCAATGGAATATTCGTGGATATTTAAGTAACTTCAGTGAACTTCAATTATTATTATACAAACACATAATAGCCTTACAAGAATATTCAATCCATTTCCATACCTATCAACTACTCCATGTTAGCCCTGAATACAGCCCCCTCCTACGGTGGTGTAGCGTTGCTTATCCACAATTCAATTAAATACCGCCAGATCATCTTGAATGATGACTTCGATGCTATATGTGTAGAAGTAACGTCAAGAAAAATATTTCGTATCATCTTAGCATACATTGCGCCCCATAAACGCTTTTCGATGGGTAATTTAGAATCTGTCCTCCACAAAACTAACACACCTACAATAGTCACAGGTGATTTCAACTGCTGGCATAGAAATTGAGGCTCAGCTGCTAACAATAAAAAAAGGGAAAATCCTTTAAAGTCTCATATCGCTTTCAAACTTTATTCTGCTTAACAACGGCTCACCCACCCATTTAAGTTCCCACAGCACTCTAACTAATATGCACCTCACATTTTGCAACACAGAGTTAAGCATGGATAGTTAGTAGAAAATAAAGATAATCTTTATGGTAGCGGCCATATAATCACAACACTTTTTAACTCCATCCTCACCAACACAAATCAAACACCTTTCAGACCATTTTTTAAAACCAAACAAGCAGACTGGACTTCTTTCTCTAACCTAACAATGAACTTATCTTCCGATAAGCCATTCAGTACTAATATTAACAAAGAAGCAGCCACAATTACTGAAATTATTGTATCCAGTGCCCAGTTCTCTATCCCCCAGTCCAATCCACATAACCCTAACTGTTCCACTTGATGGGGGTAGCATGGCAGAACTTAAAAAGATACATCAAACATATTAAACTACAAAAAAGCCAATGCACAATTTCGACAAGCACTTAAACTCGCAAAAAAAGAAAGTATCCTTATGTTTACATCTCAAATCAACCAGTCTACGTCATCCATTAAAATCTGGCACAACATAAGACGATTCTGTGGCTTAAGCCCAGTTACATCACAATATACAATAAACAAAAGTGAGATCGTAGATATAATATGCAAACATTTTTCGGATTCCCACTTACATGTATCACATCCAAAAAATCTTCATTTACTTCCAACACATACCTTGTAAAATAATCGAACGTGATATCACATACATAGAATTCGCAGCTCCGCTTAACTCTTTAAAAGGTCAAACTCCTGGTCTGGATATAATTAATTACACTATGATTTAAAATCTAGATAATGTAACTAAGCTCAGAATACTGAAATTACAAAACATAATTCTAAGACACTATATATCACAAGCATACAAAACCAGTGTAATAATCTCTGTACTTAAACCCTCAGCAGATAAAATCGCAATTAATGCTTACCGCCCAATCTCACTTAACCATTGCCTCTCTAAAGTCCTAGACAAAATAGTCGCAATACGCCTATGGTACACATCAGTCAAGCTGGCAAATCTACCATTGATAGTTTACTAAATATTGACCACCTCATAGCATCTACCATATAAAGAAAAACAAATATCTATAGTATCCCTTGATTTTCCAATGTCTTTGATAGAATTGGAGCCCACTCAATACTTAACCAACTTTCTGAATGTAAAGCTGTACATAAGATAATTAACTACGTCCAACCGTAAAGTTGTTGTACGCGTTGATTCAACGTATTCTTTCACTTTTCCACTGCACAATGGCATACCACTGGGATCACCTCTTTTGGTGGTGTTATTTGTGATTGCGTAAAATAAACTATCATCAACGCTGTCCCCTCATAATGACATTTCTATTAGCTCATATGCAGATGACTTTAACCTAGTAATTAAACTAAAAACCAAAAAAGCCTCCAAATAAACTTAGAATCTATATTTTCATCCATTAACACTTGATGTGACTACTCAGCCCAACTTTCACCAACGAAATGCAAACACCTTCACATATGTCGTAAGCATAACTGCAACTGCACAGTTTTGTCAGGTAATTTTCAACATAATAATGTTAACTCCCTTAAAATATTAGGAATCCACTTCAATAACAAATATAGATGGAATACGCACATTTAACACCTTTCTCACTCTTTAAGTAACAAGCTTCACATAATAAAATGTCTGGCAAATCGTCGCTTTAACTGCAACACAGTTTCTCTTATCAATATTGTCAAAGCCTTAATTATTTCTAAAATTGATAACTGCTTCCCCATCTTCGCCTTCTCTCCCAAATCTACTCTCCGAACTATTAACTCCACTCTTCATTCGGCGCTCAGTATGGCCCTTGGTGCATTCCACACCTATTAGGAACATATTATTTTAGTCAAACATTCTCTCAACGGAAATAAGAAGAAACCATCTAACAAAACAACTCTTTAAATCACTCATTAACTCTTCCAATTCACCTATCTACAACATTGTTAAAAACTTCAAACCCCTTAAGAAACTCAAATATCAATCTACAATACGAGGACGGTTCATTAAGTACCCGTGTTTGAAATAAAGACACCATTTCTTTCAAAAAAATGTTTTTTATTTTTAAACATAGTCCACTTTTAGAAAGATATACTTCTCCCAAAGTTCCGGCCATTTTTTTAACCACACCAAAAAATAGGATTTGTTGAACTCTCCAAAATACGCCTCTGTTTCGGCGATGAATTCCTCGTTTGAGCCAAATTTTTTTCCCGCGAGCCATTTCTTCATGTTAGGGAACAAGAAAAAGGCGCAGGGAGCCAGATCGGGTGAATACGGGGGGTGCGACAGCGATTCATAACGTAATTCATGCAGTCTGGCGGAGACAACACCTGGTGCGTTATCGTAATGAAACAACACCTTTTTTCTCGCCAAATGCGGCCGTGTCGCCTTTAATTTTTTGTCGAAGCGGTCCAATAACTCACTGTAGTATTGTCCAGTTATCGTTCTTTTTTTTTCTAAAAAATCCATGAGGATGACGCCCTTCGCATCCCAAAAAATTGTCACCATGACCTTACCGGCTGATGGGACCGTCATCGCCTTCTTTGGTGCAGATTCACCGGGAGGAATCCATTGTTTTGATTGTTGCTTAGTTTCTGGTGTGTAATGATGAATCCAGGTTTCATCAGCGGTGACAACTCGATGCAAAAAGTCCTTCGGAACTCGCTTCGAAGTTAGCAGCCGCATCCGCTTGTTGTCCAGCGTGAGCAATCGCGGCACCGCTCGGGCCGACAATTTTTTCATCGCCAACTTAACATGTAAAATATTAATTCCCGTTCCGGTCAACACACCTACGGCCTTTGCCACTTCGCGCACTTTCCTTCGTCGATCAGCGAGTATCATGTCGTGGACTTTTTCAATGGTTTCCTCGGTAACCACGACTGCCGGGTGTCCTGGTCGCTCCTCATCAAAAACGGATGTTCGCCCACGTTTAAATTCGTTGAACCAATATCTAATTGTGGTCATAGATGGCGACCTGTCCCCATAAAGAGCATCCAACTTTGCTTTTATCTCCTCGCTTTTTTTCCCTTCCAAAAAAAAAAGCGAATTACTGAACGATACTGCTCTTTTTCCATCTTAGCGAAAATCAGGAAACACGTCTGACTCGGATGGCTGCCAAATCGAAACTAAACTATCAATCAGTATGAAAGTTGTATTAGCGTCGACTGATAGATGGCAGCACACAATGATAATACTAACTTGTGGCAACCCAGTTCACAGCCCATCGGTAAGAGTTGGCAACTTGAACAATGTCTTGGTTGGCAACTGAAACAACGTCTTGGTTGGCAACGGGAACAACGAATTGATTGGCAACTGTGAGATCACCTCGGTTTCCAGTTTATATCCTTCTGATGCATAGAAGGTTGCATTGGGCCAGTGACCTGGTCGTGAAAAAAGTATACACTCAAGAAACGGAGATGGGCCTCGGATATAACAACCCCTCCACTACGACGACTTTCAGCTTTAAACACATGACACGAATCGGAACCTGGAATGTACGCTCTCTCTCTGAAGCTTCAAAGCTCGCACAAGTCTGCAGAGAGATGGAGCTCTACAAAATCAAAATTCTTGGTCTATCGGAAATAAGATGGATCGGGCAAGGCGAAACGAATACCCTTGCTGGCCACTACTTCATCCATAGTGGTAACTCACACAGGCGGGCAAATGGTGTTGGCTTCTTAATAGAAAAGATTACCAAAAGCGCACTAATGGGATACAACTTAGTATCAGAAAGAATAATAACAGCCAGATTCAAAAGCAAAATTCGTAACATCACTATTATCCAATGTTACGCACCTACTGAGCCTGACACGGATGAAAACAAAGATGAGTTTTATACTTTACTGGATGCCTCTTTTAGCTCTGCGCCAATAGGAGACATCATCACTATGATGGGCGATTTTAATGCGAAAGTTGATACAGATAACACCAATTTTAAAAATGTAATGGGTAAACACGCTTTAACATCAGCCAAGATTAATAACGGAGATCGCTTGCTTGAGCTCTGAGCAAATCAACGTCTTTTCATTGGAGGCACAAAATTATACACAAATATACCTGACAGTCCCTCGACGGACACACTCGAAACCAAATTGATCATGTATTAATCAGTAGACGTTTCCATAATTCCCTCACCGATGTCCGCACACGCAGAGGTTCTGACGTATACAGTGATCATAATCTGGTTACTGGTGAACTCCGTTTACGCCCGGAAAGCGTAAGAAAACGTGAAGGACGACAACAGTCGTTTAATTTGGACAATTTCAAAAACCCTGCATGCATAGAACTCTATCAGCAAACACTTTCCAATGAAATTATGAGCTTAAATCAACCGCCCATGATATATACAATCACAAGTGCTTGCTTTAAGGCAGCTGAAAAGACGGTAGGCAAAAAGCAATGCAAAAGAAAACCATGGATGAGCAACACCTCCTGGCAACTGATTGAAGAACGAAAAAACGTAGTCGCTGTATCTGAACGAAGCCAAACACTCGATGCCTACAGAAACAGACAAATAAGACGCTCTATAAAAAGCGATAAGAGACTATATATTGAAAATATTACCGGTGAAGCAGAAAATGCAGCAAACTGTAATAACTTGCGAGGTGTTTATACAGCCATCAAAAAGTTAACGAATACTAAGCCGAACATTCCTCCAATCAAGGCAAGTGATGGAAATACATTAACATCAGAAAATGACCAGTTAAACCGATGGAAAGAATTCTTTGAAGACAGCACAGTAGAGAACACAGAGGCACCTGCACATGCAGACAGCGTTCGACGCAGAAATCCAAATAGGAGTATCTCTACCGAGCCACCTTCTGTTGAAGAGATCTGTGAACCAACAGGACAGCTTAAGAATAAATCCAATGGGCCAGACGAGCTTCCAGCTGAACTTTTAAAATACGGCTCTATCACAATTGTACGCGCACTATATCCGTTAATACATTCGGCATGGACATCATAGCGAGTGTAAAAACTGGCGAGGAATTACTTTGCTAAACTGTATTCTGAAAATTTTGGCATTTATCATTTTGGTTAGAATATCCTTCATCTTTAACACCTTACTCCGGAGAGAACAAAATGGTTTCAGACCAAACCGATCCATAAACACTCTCCGTATAATCATAGAGCTGTCGGCTGAATTTCAATCGCCCTTATACATTCTCTTCGTCGACTTTGAACGGGCGTTTGTCACGATAATAAGAGATGAAATATGAAGATCATTGCGAAACGCTGGTGTACCCGAGAATATCATCGATATTATTAAGGACATGTATGAGGATGCAAAGCTCACTGTGCGTTTCAAAGGCAAAAATAGCACCGAGTTCAAAATAGAGAGAGGTGTACGACAAGGCCGCGTCCTCTCACCACTTATGTTTATACTAGTCCTAGATAACGTCTTAAAGCGCACAAACATCGAGGCGCCGTCAGGCCTACTATGGAGACTTAACCAATAATTGAGCGATCTAGACTATGCTGAGGACATATGCTTTATGACACACAAGTTAGCCGATGCTGCAGCAAAACTACGTCAACTTGAGATCAATGTACGTGCAGCTGGTCTTAAAATAAACTATGGCAAAACCAAGTTAATGCGCATGTAGACAAACAACACCTCGCTTCTTGAAATCCACACCTATAACAGTACCATTCAGACAGCTGATGTGGATGAATTTTGCTACCTCGGTAGCCAAAACACGAAGGATGGTGGTGCAGCGGTAGATGTGGCTGCTCGCATATGCAAAGCGCGTACGGCATTTCATAAACTGTATAAATTGTGGCGCTCCCATATACTGTCGCTAAAAACAAAACTCAGAATTTTCAACATCAGCATAAAATCTGTATAATTACATGATTCTGAGACATGTCTAGTATCAGAACGCATATGGCGATCACTCCAAACCTTCGCTAACAAATGTTTACGGATTATATTCCGGCCCAGAACGGTCTCAAATGAACAATTGCTGCTGCTAACCAACAGTCATCCAGTTAGCGCCGAAATAAAGGAGCGGAAATGTAGTTGGATAGGCCATACTTTACGTAGAGAAGATGACAACATAGCAAATGTGGTCTTCCAATGGAATCCGCAGGACAACCGAAGAAGAGGTCGTCCTCATCAAACATGGATACGCACCGTCCACAATGACAGCAAAGCCATAGCTACATGGAATGAGCTAAGATACTTAGCAACTGATAGAAACCGTTGAAGAGCTTATAATTCCACCCTATGCTCCGATTAGGAGCGATGGGTTCAATTAATTAAAAACGAAAAAAAGGTATGTGCCTCACCCATATAAGCACACTATTGCAGTGAAACTGCTGCACATAATGTAAGGACTCAAGTTTTAGTTTTTAGTTTTCAAATAATTACTAGAGTTGTGTTCTATAATATTATTGAATTGGGTTACATAACGTATTGATTTATATGACACATAACAGCAAAGATTCAGCAACATGTGTACAAATTAATATGCGAGAATGGCGTCGTGTAGGGCACACACAAATGTAAAGAATAATACATATATGATTAAAGAGAAGAGCGAAAATGCAACTGTAGTAATTGCTGTTGTGTTCTTGTTGATAAGTTGTGCACAAAACCAAACAACAGCAGCGACCCGCACTTCCCATCACAATAAACGCAACTTCAGAAAGAGAGCTCTGTTGTATATTCACTCTCAACAACAACAACGACGACACACACGAAGAGAGAGAGAGAGAGAGAAAAGTATCTTCGTCTGGTGGTCGGTTTTTCGGTTCGTATGCTCTTCGTAAAAACACACATCAGTAAAGCATTTTTTATCTCTCTCTTACTCATGCAAAAACATTCATTATCTACGCTGCAGACGAAAAACCCAATATGCATGGGTCATCAACGTCTCTCCCCCGCATCATCACGTTTGATTACCATAACGTTTTTTTTTTTTACTTACACCTCGCTAAAGAAGTTTCACTTCAAAACCCACAAATAAACATATCATAGTTCAACAAATCTGATCCGCATCTTTGGTTTGCACACTTGGACCGTTTCTTTCATTTGCACAACGTCGTGGTGGATAATCGTAAGTTCGACATGGTGGCGACAACTTGGACGAGGATGTCATTCTGACAGTCGAAGACCTCATCACGAAACCACCTCTGATTAACAAATATGACACTCTGAAGCTACGGTTACTCGAGGCATTTGCAGAATCAGAGGACTCGAGAATTAAACGGTTTCTGTAGAGCCGTGACATGACGGGAAATAAGCTGTCAGAGATTTTGTCACACATTCGTCGCTTAGCACCTGCCAATGGGTGTGAAGCTATTGTACGCAGCCTCTTTTTTGCAGATTACCAATGTCAATACGGCCGGTCATTTCCGTTTGGCTGGAAAATGAAATCAGCAAGCTGGCAAAGATTGCGGATAAGATGCTTGAGAATAGTGCCGCGGAGTCAACATACGTATTGTCTACGCAGACTAAAGCTGCTCATCAGAAACAACATGACGCCGGTGCGGCTAGCACCAGCCAATCTAACATAGCAGATATCATTGCCGCTTTTTCATAGAAAGTCGACATGCTTCAAGACAATCTGCGCAAAACAAATCAATCTAAGCCTACACGCATATAAATTCCAATAAGTTCTGAGGGAAACGGTGGCGAATCGCTATGCTATTACCATAACAAATTTAGTGACCGTGCACCAAGTGCAAGTGCCAATCTACATGGCACACGAAACTTCACGAAACTAGATCTAGAACTAGTATACTATCAAATACCGATGGCCCCAGAGGACGTAGAAAAAACAGCAGTATGCACACCGTTTGGGCTAATTGAATTTTTAAAAATGCCATTCATACTCAAAAATGCCACGCAGACTTTCCAGCATTTCATGGACCAGCCTTTCCGACTATGTGTTCTGGTACATTGTTGACATCCTTATTATGTCAAACTCAGCTGCAGAACATAAACAACATGTTAAGAATGTACCAGACAGACTGAAATCCCATGGCCTCAGCATTAACAAAAGTAAGTTTAAATTTGAGATGTCCGAAGTAACATTTCTGAGTTTTACAGTTAATAGCAGTGGCATCAAGCCTCCTGAATATCGGGTAAAAGCGATCACAGAGTACGCCCAACCACAGGCAATTTCGCAGTTAGGTCGTTTCTTAGGAATATTGAACTACTACCGCCGTTGCATACCTCACGCATCCGAATTACACGCATCGCTCAATGACTTAACGCGCAACACTAAGAAAAATGATAAGCGACCTGTGGACACCTAGCACTTCTCAGGCACGAGATGCAAAAACAGCATAGCGCATGGTGCTACTCTTGGTCATTCGAGTCCACACGCAGACCTTAGTCTAACCTGTTATGCTTCCGATACTGCCATCGGTGCTGTTCTAGAACAAAACAACAAGCATGGGAACCTCTTGGTTTTTTTCTAAAAAACTTAGTGCAACTGAAGGCAGGTACAGCACATACGACAGGGAAATATAAGCGATTTATGAACCTAATAAGTATTTCAAGCACATACTGGAGGCGAGGGTCTTTATAATCAAAACAGACCAAAAGCCGGTGATATACGCTTTCGGCCAAAAACCCAAGAAAGCATCAGAACGCCAATTACGCCAATTAGAGTTTATATCTCAATACTCCACGGCAATTATACATGTGAGCGGTAGTGACAATGTAGTAGCCGATGCACTCTCCAGGGTTAATGCTTTCACGATGCCAACCACTATGGACACAAAATGTATTGCGGCGGCCCAAGAAATAGACAGCGAACTACAAGATATTTTAGGCAGAACCACGTCTCTACAGCTGCAACTAATTCAAGTTGACAAGCAAGCAAACCTGTACTGCGACGTTGGAACCACCGCGCCACGGCCTTACATTCCTCAGGCATTGCGATTCAAGATATTTTCAAGCGTGCACAGACTGTCCCATTCGGGCGGCAGAGCTACTCTCAAGCAAATCTCACGAAGGTATGTATGTAAGATGTGTTACCGTTGGTTTGTGAGTCTAACCCTGTGTCGATGGCAGATGGGAAGGATATAAAAGGAGTAAAGTCGTTGAAGAGGTCGAAGTCGTTGAAGAACGTTGAAGCTGTCCGTTTGAAGTTGTGTCACAGAAGCTGTTCCGAGTGTTATTACCTCCTAATTTTGTGTTTTATTATTGCATTGAATTGTTACTTTTATTATACCAGACACTTATTATACCGAATATAATACATTTATATTACAAATATTAAATTAAAGAACATCATCTTTACATTTGGGGGCTCAACCGTTGAGAAGTGTATTAAGTTCGGAAAGTGTGAAGAATAAAAGTGTAAAAACAAATAAAGGTACGGTCAATGAACTCAGACAGAAAGGAACCAAAAGCTTTAATGAGTGCCAAAGAAGATATATCGGAAGAAGTGAGAAAGAAATACGCGACTCGATCGAAAGCTCAGGTAATTGCGGAACAAACAATTGCTGGTAAAGAAAACGGTGAAGTGAAAACGAACACTGAGAGAAATAGTTGTGTGGTTGCTGCGAGTGATACATTTGAAAACAATATGTCGCAAAATAAAGTGGAACCATCCAGTGACGTCGCCGGTGGTAGTGGCTCCAATTATAATGATTTACGTGAACTAATACAGTTGCTGACTCTAAAGATGGCAAAGGTGGAAGCAAGTGACAATAAAGCAAGTGTATCAGTGGCGGATTTCGGGAGGGTGATTCTGGAGTGTGAATCTATACCAATTAAAAAGTGGTTCGAAAGCTTTGTTCTCAACGCGGAAGCATACGGGTTGAGAGAAGCAAATGTTTGTGCAGGCAAGGAGCAGAATGACGAAAACGGCTCAGTTGTTTTTGGAATCAACTCTCGTGAGTGATTTTCGGACATTACGCTCAGTGTTAGAGGCTGAGTTCCATAAGGATTATAATACTGCAGTAATTCATAAGCAATTAAGTGATAGAAGAAAAAGAGACGATGAAAGCTTTCATGAGTATGAATTGCATATGAAAAAGATTGCTGCTCTCGGGAATATTGAAGACAATGCAGTGTTACGATATATAGTTGATGGACTTAATGTGAAAGCTAAATTTCGATATGTGTTATACAGTGATAAGTCATACTCACAGCTAAGAGAGCAGTATGGCATATATGAAAGAATAAACGGTAGTGGAACAATGAACAGAGTGCAACAAAAAATTGACAGCAAAGTTGAGAAAGTTGTAATGAAAACAAATCGAAGTAAACAAATACATTGTTTTAACTGTGGATCGCCTGATCATAAGCGTAGTGATTGAAAAGATGAAATGAAATGTTTCAAGTGCAACAAAAGTGGACATATTTCGCGAAACTGCCCTTTTCGCTCAAATAAGCATGATGTCGCGTGGAGTGTTCATTTCGTTATTGCCAATAGTCGCGTAAAAACAATAATTTTAAACGATGTAAAAATTAAATGTTTAGTTGATACGGGTTCGGATGTAACGTTGATGCAGGAAGGTGTATATAAAAGCCGATTCGGATACATACACTTGATGAATGATGAAACCAAGTTGTATGGCTTGGGAAATGTGGAAACAGCGGTAATAGGCAGCTTTACTGGTAATGTTGTGGTTGATGAGCAACGGACGGTGCAGATTTTTTGGTGATTCCAGACGATAAAATGAAATATGAAGTGATACTAGGTTTTGATTTCACTAAGAAATTCAGATTCGTTTCAGACGCCGATGGCTTTAAGTTTGCAGCTCTGGACATGCAGGATGAATGGCTGCAACCGCATATTTATAATATATGCAAAGCGACCAATGAAATAAAGGTTCCTCCTCGATACAAAGATGCCGTAAATGAGATGATCGCATCATTTGTACTAGCAGAGAAAATTGATTGCCCTATTGAGTTGGAAGTTGTTGCTGAAAAGATTCTTCCTTTTCATCACTGACCCAGTCGGTTGCCGCCACATCAGCAGAATGCGTCTTATACGTCTTAAAGTGGCACCAAGTGATGAGAAGATTCGTGCTGTTGTGAATTTTCCATACCCGAAAAACTTGAAAGGAGTACAATCGTTTCTGGGGATAGTAGGGTACCTTCGAAAATTTATTAGAAATTATTCCCAAATGGCGTATCCTCTGACTGAGTTACTCAAACTGAATGCTGTCTTTAAAATGGGAGAAGCGGAGCGATTTGCAGTGGATCAATTGAAGAAGGCTGTTACAAGTGCACCTGTTTTGCATATCTATGATAGGAATGCTGAAACTGAGCTGCATACAGATGCGTCGAAGGAAGGATTTGGAGCTGTGTTAATGCAGAAATTTGAACGTCAGTGGCATCCGATATTTTAGTAAGAAGACGTCGCCGCAAAAGTCAGTGCAACATAGTTATATTCTTGAGGTAAAAGCTGCATATCTCGAGTTGGAGAATTTCCGATATTATTTGTTGGGCATCGAATTTAAGTTGGTGACTGATTGTGCAGCGTTTTAACACAGAACAACGAAAGCTGATATGCCACGAGCTGTTACACAGTGGATTTTGTGTTTACAGGACTACAATTACAAGATTGAGCATCGTGCTGGGAACAGACTAAAACTTGTTGATGCTTTAAGTCGATACCCGTGCGATGTTATGATGGTGAAAGGTGAAATTTCAGCAAAATTCAAGCAGGCGCAACAACAGGATGATCATGTAAAAGCTATTGTGGAAATACTACAGAGTAGGCCGTATGAAAATTATGTTGTCAAGGGTGAGTTGTTGTACAGATTTGTTGATGGGAATGATTTATTGGTAGTGCCAAAGCGAATGGAAACTGAAATCATTAAAAATGTACATGAAGTTGGTCACTTTGCTACACAGAAGACGCTGCGTGCTGTGAAGTAAACGTATTTTATACCCCATTTAGAGGCCAAGGTGAACAAAGTTGTCAATAATTGTGTGAAATGCATCATTTTTAACAAGAAGCTGGGGAAGAAAGAAGGGTTTTTACACTGCGTAGAGAAAGGTGAACATCTGTTGGACACATTGCACGTTGATCACCTGGGTCCAATGGATATTACTTCAAAACAGTATAAGTACATATTGGCAGCTGTCGACGCGTTTACAAAATTTGTATGGTTATTTCCGACGAAATCTACAGGCAGTGACGAGGTGATACGGCGACTGGAGAATTGGTCTGACACTTTTGGTACTCCATGCCGCATTGTCAGTGATAAGGGGCCAGCTTTCACATCTACAACCAACCTAACTCAACGTGAAATAACGATGATAATAAAAGCACGCTGCGACATATTACCACTGAATGCAAATCGTTTCACGCCAGATATGTCAACCATTTGTACGCTATGCAACAGGAATGAGCAGGAAACACTGACGGACTTCATATCAAGATGCTCTGTGTCAAATGAATGTAGGGTGTCACACATTAAGAAAAATTCAATTGAGCAAAATGAGCTGATATTACTTTTTTTCGTAAGACTATCAAGTAAATTCGATTCAAATAGTTGAAAAGTACAATATGCTCGCCTGTAAGGCATGTTAAACTTCACTATTGCAAGTATTTCTCCACACTGACTTACTACGTAAATATTAAACTTAGGGAGTCCCCTTTTAACAGTCTGTCATGCGATTCCTGCATCTGCTCAACACCTTTTTGTCAGTATTAAGTGGGTTTCCTGTGAACTGACGTGCTACCTTAATATTTTTATGCTAATTTTATTGTGCAAATTAAAAAAAAATCTAAAAATGACAGAAGTATGTTTCATTTGTGGTAAATCTTTGCTGGAAAGTAAAACTGTTGTTGTCGAACGAGGAGTTGACACGTTAAGACAGTCAAGTATTGAAAGAACCGATTCAAAAATTGGGCCAACTGGGTTAACTTGCTTTCATAATCAAATGGTTCTTGAAATATTAATTTTTGTAAAAGAAAAAAATTAGTACATAATATACACAATTCAGAGGTACCCATGAACCAGTTCTTCGAACCACTGAGTCGAATCACACCAATTTTCCAAGCGGTTTGGAACATTGGTTAAAAGAGAATGATATTTTCACACCCAACTGATTCATTGTGAAATATTGTGCGTTCACACCGGCGATTCTGAATCATGAACAGCTGATTTTTGTTATGATTATACACACACACACGGAACTTTGCACGCTTAAATTAAATTAAACTGATAATTTGTGAGAAATACACGACATAGAACATTTTGCAATATTTGCACATAGTTCTTGCAGATCCCTTTTTCATTCCTGTGAAGTATATTATTAAAATTATAAAATAAAATTAACAATTTGCATATCACTTAAAAATTTTATGTGCTATCATCAGTTGTTTAAAGATGCACATGACGGAAAAAGATAAAAGACTTGGAAACTCTAGCAAAAACTAGGCACCACTCTCAGAAATTTGCCAGCACTGTTTCGATTCAAAGGCGATTCCATTGTTGAAACTACCTGAATCGATTCACATTCTACAACAACAACTGTAATTTTTCCTTGTGGTTGTTTGATTCAATGGTCGATTCAACATAGAATCGATTCACGTTCGCTGTGAAAAGGCTATTAAGTCTTTCATACGTGAAATATGAGCAAAACAATATTCCACCTTGTCTTCTTCTTGGCTTTTAACAATTTTTTTTAAGGAAGTCCGAATAATTCTAAAACTTACCAAATATTGTACCAATGGATTCCTTAACCGAATCCGCAATAGCTCCGCCGGTTATTGAATCAAAACTGGAGCTTAATGCGCATGCACAAGCACTTGTTCCTTTAGAAAATAGAAATACAAATTTAAAAAAAAACATTGTTGCATATATACAAAGTAAGTATGTATGCTTTACCTATTAAGTATTCCAATATCATATTCCACCCAATAATAAAAGCAACAAATTCACCAACTGCCACATATGAATACATATAAGCAGAGCCGGATGTGTGTGGCACACGGACACCAAATTCTGCGTAACAAGCACCTGAGAAAATACTTGCTATCGCTGCTATAATAAAGCTAATAATCACACCAGGTCCAGCGATATTTTTGGCAACCATGCCAGCTACAAGATACATTCCAGTGCCGCAACATGAACCAACGCCAAGTGATGTCAGATCGAATGTATTGAGGCATTTCTGTAAATACACACAATATGTATGTTTATTAATAAAAATTATTATTAAAATGATATACAATAAAATAACTCACCGTGAGCTTTGGTTTTGTTGGCTGTGAATTACCGTCCTGCAATTGTTTTACATCCTTTGTGCGTAGAAGTTTTGGTAGCAACGTTGTTGAGCTGAATCTCGGTGGTAATGGTATTTTCAATTTTACCTAAAATTACATTTCATTGAAAATAATTTTAACACGAATTATATACACTACACATTATGATGGTACGTGTAAATGGTGGTCTGCGATAAAAACATACTTTGTAAGAAATTCATTACTTATCTAGATAATCTAAACAAACTTTGAGTTAAGTTTAATAAAAATGTTTATAAAGTTTTTATTTAACTCTTATAATAAACAATATGGTACGATACATTGACCATATATGTAACAAAATAGCGTTGAACATTGCGACTACTATTGTAAGAATCATAGTTAAATATAAAGAAATAAATAGTTTAAAAAAACTAAAAAGCACATTCATTATTTCATTATTTTGAAAACGCTTTTGTTATAGGCGTAACTTTGTTATTTAGGCCATGTTGTTATACAACGAATTTTGATTTAACCGATCAAACAATGCAATACTGTTTTCCAGGGTTTAAAAACCTGCAGCATATTAGAAACAGCACTGAAAAATGTGCATCTACTGTGCTGCGAAAGTATCGTTTTTCTTTTTAATTTTTACTTTTGATTTGCTGTGCACAGCGCAGTAACAGCACATCTGAATTATTTGTTTGGTTGTGCTGTGCTGTTTTTTGCCTGCGCACATTTCAACAGCCACAGCACACAATGGTCGGACTGGTATGGAGAGAACGTCCAAAAATACTTCCAGAGATATCAACTTGAAACTTTGGTTACGTTTTTATATAAATGTATATAGAATGAAAAAATGGGGGTGGTTCGACCCTACTATACCCACCCCACCACCCACTTTCCATAAGAAAATTATTTTTAAAAAAATTTAAGCGCAACTTGTTTTTCAAATTTTTTTAAATTTATTTATTTATAATGTAGTTTATTTATTTAAAATACGTAACGAAAGGATCTAGGCTTAAAAACAATCTATTTATCAAATCAGTGTACCCTGAAGACATAGCTTTCAGTAATGTTGCACATCTGGCTATTCAATCCTTATCAAGGCCCGTAATTTCAGCAGCCAAGTCCGTGTTATTAAAAAATTTCCTTGCCGTGTTTCCATCATTTGACGTCCCACTACCTCCAGTTTTTGGATTGTCTATAATTAATTTCAATGCTTTTGTTTTCTTGCCAAAATTTTCAATTTTCCTTCCGTGAATCTAATTCGCCACATTTTTTGGTCTAGTCTATATGAGACATGTAAAATATATTCGATAAATCGTATGTATGAGTGTATGGGTGACAACCCCAAATGCATAGCGACCTTTCAGGACATCTTTTTCTAATCATTTTTCTACATAGTTCATGTCGGTCGGTTTTGCTCCGCATATGTAAAATTTTGCAGAGGATGTATTGTTTAAAGCATTACATATTTTACCACGAACCATAGTGAGTTGCAAACTATTATCAATGTGTATTTTTCTATTAGGTGTTATTTTTTTTTTGTTTATTTATTACAAAAAGAAATTTATAGCAGACAACAATACATTACAAATCGAGTAAAACGTACGGTAACATAAAAAAGAAAAAGAAATAGGAAGACAGTAAGATAGGGGTATACCAGGACCTTACGGGACTGCCGATTAAACAAAGCTTCGTAAGGCTGGTACTGTAATTATTAGTCGACATCTATGTTGCGGCGGTTTCTCTCTATGCTGTGAAGCCGCAAACTTCGAAACATCATTCCACTTGCATTGTTTCTCCAGCATGTGACTTACTATGTTCTCAACCGATGGCTGATCACCTAGGGCATCACTCAGCTCCTGCCGCTCCCTGTCAAATCTTCTGCATCTGCTTAATACATGCTTGGGGCCTTCCTCGCACTGATTGCCGCAATGTGTGCACCAAGAACCGTCGTCGTGATAGAACCTATGCTGCCGGAAACATCATGACCGCTCAGTAGTTGAGTGAGGTAAAAGTTTACCTCACCATGCATCCTTCCAATCCATTCGGCTAGGCTGGGAATTAGGCTGTACGTCCAGCGACCCTTCGTTAAGCTATCCTAGCGACTCTGCCACGTCCTGATGGAAGAGGATCTTATATGTGCCCGCAATGCTCTTATCTCCTCTGAGGGCCGCGCTCTCCTGGTATAAGACTCCGCTGCCTCGATGGCGGCTAGGTCTATTGGTACCAGCCCAGCGAGAACCAGAGCAGCATCCTCCAATACAGTTCGGAAAGCACTGATGACACTGAGCACTCTAAGTCTGTAGACGCTCTCAAGGTGTCTCCTGTATGAGACCCTATCCATTTCCATAAAGCAGAAGCAGCAGACCCATTACTTTCAGCTAATTGGGCTATTTGTCGTCGCTTCGTCCTCTTTGAAGACCCTGCAACATTTAGTCTAGGACGTCCACGACCTTTAATTGAGCCTGATCATCGAAACATACATTTTAGGGAAGCACTTTCTTTAATCGCAAGGTAATCAGAATGGTTGTGCGTAACAAACAACTTTGTGCGGTTGCAACTTTGTCAAAATACTTAAATTTTTTACATTTTAGTAAATTTTCTGACTCTATTTCACAGCCTTCATTTTCAATAATCTTTTGCATTGCCTTGTTTGCACACTAAATTTCAAAAATATTCAAGTGCACATTAATAAGATGACTCATAAAATTGAAAAGTAAAAACAAATTCAAAAACAATGTTCTTATATACATACATACTAGCATTGCCCTGCATGCGTTGCTATGCCAGCGACGTGATGCTAATTGCTGTTTTCCCTACAATGAACACAGCGATTGAGTGACCCACTCACTTCCCTTCTCAATTAACGCAAATTGAGAGAGAGAGAGTTTCGCTGTCGTTTTCCATCATGTAATAGCCGATGAAACACGAAACACACTCTCTGTCTCGCTTACCCCTCTCTCAATGAACATCATATACAGAAACAAAAAAACTAAGAGCGCAATACTATTGTGCGTACTCAATAAATGAGAGGAAAAATACAAAAATAAAAACAACCAAAGCATCAATTATGAAAAAACGTACAAAACCTTTTGTGCTTGGTCTATACTTAAAAATAGTATATTAAAATCGATTCATTAGCATTAATTTGTTGTTTTAAACAGGAATTATTAAAATTGGCTTAAAACATTTTGCGCTAGGTAAAAAAAGTTAAAAATTTGATGAAAAACTGTCTGTATCAACGTCACCTATCGAATCCAACTGAAATGAACACCCATCTAGGTGACTACATAAATACAAAAAAAAAAATAAAATCATCAAAATTGGTCCAGCCATATAGGGGGAAAATACTCACAAAATTTCGTACACTCGAATTTTAAGTATAATGATATAGATTCAGGTATTGCTAGGATTGCACTCGGGTCGAAACCCTTCATTGAAGCACCTTGTTATTTACGACATTTTTCGTTTTGTTGTCAGATGCGCGAACGAACAAAGCGGATGGTTTGCCGATACGTGAACATGCTACGTACAATTGACCGTGAGACACTGAAGGATTGGCCTTGGGATTTGTTGATCGTCATGGCAAATGCAAGACGAATCGAATTCTTTTAAACTCTAATGACATATCAGTTGGGATCATAGGAATTCTCGGAATGAGAACATCTTCATTTTAATCACTCCCTTCAATATCGTCGCTTGAATCACATAGCCCATGAGTTTTTCCACCACCAAACGCGTTCCGTTACATAGCTTTGGTTGGTTCAGATTTCAAAGCATAATGACTACTTTCCGTTGTAAATTGTGTGGTGGCACTCCAGGAAGATCCAATGAGTTTAAAAATTGCTCCATTCTAGTGGTCATTTGCTCCATAAATAAATAAACAAACACATACTACAAATATAAATGAATTATGCTAGTTATTTCATTACATGGCGATCCTGCTAAATGAACGAAAATTGCAACAAAAATAAATAATACACTGAAAAAGATAAAAAATTTTTTTTGTTTCCCTTTACTCTTCATTGTGATGGATCAAGCTGGTCCCAGGAAAATCACAATCGCGTAATACAAAGCCAGGCAACCAGCTGCTGCAGCCGCTAAGAAAGCGGACGAAAAACGGACGCAGATACCGGTTATCAAACCACCGAAGCGAAAGGGTGGCTTCCAAGCATCCATCAGTATCAAGTTAGCTGCTCTAAGCAGGACACTCAAGCAACAACCTCCTCTAACATGGTCAACAAGTTTTGAAATTTTCAAACAAATAAACCACCTGGAGCGGAAGTTGGCAAGTGCCAACCAAGCGAAAAAGAAGCCAACATCATAAAAATCAACACTACTGCACCACAATAAGTATAAAATATATATATGTATATAAAAAAAACCAATGTGAGTCGGATAACACGGGAGATGTGTAAACCTATAGCACTTGAAGAATTTTGTAGGTTGCAAGTAGTTATGCGTTCAGTATATTTTTTGTCAATTTTAAGTATCTAAACTTTCAGTATTAGATAAATTGAATGGAATATGCGGGTTTTGTTTGTTTTTTAAGTGTATATAAAAAATTTTTCGTTTCAATGCATTGTAGTTTTCTTGTACATGTATTGGTATTTGCTCTTCCATAAGCATTGTTTGGGCACCTCTCATATAGACCATTGCAGCATGCATTGTCGATTTTACCAAAAAGCAAATATAAAAAAAACGTTATGGTAATCAAATGTGACGATGCGGGGGAGAGACGTTGATGGGGGATACACATTGCATATTGGGTTGTTCGTCTGCAGCGTAGAGAATGAATGTTTTTGCATGAGTAAGAGAGAGGTAAAAAATGCTTTACTGGTGTGTGTTTTTACGAAGATGCTTTTCTCTCTCTCTCTCTTCATGTGTGTCGTCGTTGTTGCTGTTGAGAGTGAACATACAACAGAGCTCTCTTTCTGAATTTGTGTTTATCGTGAATGGAAGTGCGGGTCGCTGCTGTTGATTGGTTTTTGTGCACAACTTGTCAACAACAACACAACAGCAATTACTACAATTGCATTTTCGCTCTTCTCTTTAATCATATATGTATTATTCTTTTCATTTGTGTGTGCCCTACACGACGCCGATCTCGCATATTAATTTGTACACATGTCGCTGAGTCTTTGCTGTTATATGTCATATAAATCAATATGTTATGTAACCCAATTCTTTAAATTATTAATTATAATTTGCTATAATTAAATAAATGAATAATAAATATTATAGAACACAACTAAAAACTAAAACTTGAGTCCTAATATTATGTGCAGCATTTCACTGCAATAGTGTGCTTAAATGGGTGAGGCACATTACTTTTTTTTCCTCATGTTCGAATAAAATAATGTTCTCTAATATGCAATTTACACCAAAGCAAATTTACATCAACATTGATGTGCCTACTGATACGTACCAGATTCGACAACAACCACAAGGAAAATGACGTCATTCAGTGGTTGTTGTTGTAGAATGTGATGGGGATCAATAGTCGCATCAAGAACTGATGTAACTTGATATGAAAATTAATAGTTTTTCCTAGTGCTTCCAAGTTTTTTTTGTGTTTTTCCGCCTGTGGCATCAAAAACAGCAGCTGATGACACAAAACATTGTTAAGTAAACCATAAATTGTCAATGTTTTTAAAAGAATTTTATAAAATAATTATCAGGAATGAAAAAGGGAATTGCAAGAACTATTCGCATATGTTGCAAAATGTTCTAAATAATGTATTTTTCACAAACATTTAGTTTTTATGTAACCAACGTATTTTCAAATCATGTTCAACACTAAACGCATTAAATGCGATCTATACACTGATATGCTAATGACGTCAAAAATTGAGAACGACACATAACTGTAAAAAATTGGCGCCACCTCTATTTCTTACACCATGTGAAAAAACGATGTCTCCGTTGCACATGGTCAGACACAGCCGTTGATGTTGGAAGCGCAGTAGAATGGGAGAATAGAGAAGTTTGTGTGTCACTCTCTTCTGTTATATTACTGTACGCTCATCGTTTGTGTAAAGCCATGTATTTATTGTTGTGCAGTTCTCACAAAGATCTTTGTTGTCTCTATTGCTGTCACTTATTTTGATAATTTATTTACAGGTATTTTTTTTTTGTCAAAATAAGTTCAGCGGTTTATTCAGGATTGGGTTCACAAATTCAATATTTGCAGTTTAATTATTCAGATTCGTACATGTAAGTATGTAAATATTACTGGTATGCATGAATACATTCATATGCCGTTTAGAACGCATTCACGCGTTACATGCATGTGTCTAGTAAATTATTCGTATGATGTCTGCAGCAATGTTTTTGAAACGGTAGATGAATGTATTCATGCAGACCGCTAGTATATACATATGTACACAGTGGCGTAGCTACGTTGAGCTCTAGGGGCCCTCGGCCGCCATGTCGAAAAAAAAAATAATAATAACATATGTTGAATAAAAATTTTTGACTAATTCACTCAATTATTTTAAATTTCAAAATTACTTTTTTTATTTTCAACAATATTTCATTGCATAGTTTGCAAAGTTTTGTATTAAAGTGTTAAAGTAATCCACTGATAAAGTAAAATAAGGTTAAATTAAAGTAAAATCATGGACAAAAAAGGAATCACAGTGGTGCGTTTAAATGAAAGCAACACCAGAAAAAAGAAGAGAGTGAACAGAAATTAAGCGTTGGGATCTACTGTCAAAATTCACTGGATAATCAGAAATCACTCTAAAAAAATTAAATCCGACTAGATGGTCTAGTAGAGTTGAAATGATGTGTGCAGTAAGGCCTCGTTTTCTTTTTATGTAATCAAGGCATTATTAGAAGTAGTACTGAAAAGTTCCAATAAGGATGAGCGTAGCGAAAAATGTGAAATTTCGAGCTCGCATTGATGTGTGAGTTCATGCATCAAATTTTGAATGATATCAATTATGCATCCAAAATTTTGCAAACACGCAATATCGATTTAGACAAGGCAAGTAGAGCTTTAGCAGATGTGAAAACAAAACTTCAATATTACAGAAATGAGTTTGAATCGTTCAAATGCAAAACCAGTGAAACTGCAAAAAAATATGACATAGATCCCAATTTTCACGAAAAACGACAAAAAAAAAGCTAAAAACATTTTGATGATCTAGTTTCTGATCACCGATTTCGAAATAGAGAAGAAATATTTAAAATTACAATTTTCATTAACATACTTGACTTAATAATAGGCCAGTTAAATTCGCGTTTTATTGGCATGTGTGCAATCTGTCAAATATTTCATTTCCTATCACCATCCTTTTTACTCAAGGTAGATGAAACGAGTTGGTTACAAAAATTAGATGCTTTCCAATGTAAGTATTCTGATATAAGAGGCCCCAACTTTTTCAATCAATTTATTAAAATTTATCACCATGTTCTACCTAAATTGACCACAACATGGACTGTTGAACAATTATGTAAAGAAATTGTAAATAAATATGCAATTGTAGAATGCGACATTACGGAAGTGTTTACCGCAATTTTATTGTTCTATACAATACCAGTAACTTCTGCAACAGCCGAAAGATCATTTAGAAAATTAAAGATAATAAAAAATTGATTAAGAAATAGCATGACTCAAGATAGACTCAAAAATTTGGCGCTGAAAATTGAAAACAAGGCGGCATCAAATTTAGATTTAACTGTAGTTATAGATGATTTTCCAAAATCTGAAGCCAGAAAAAGATTGTAAAATAAATTGTTAAAAAAAAATTGTTGACTTTGTTTTATTCTATCCTTAAACTAACTGTAATCTACTCATTGTTTATTTTTTACTAGCTTTGCCTGCGATTTCGCACGGGATCCTTTACACAGGTAGATTTTATGTGAAAGCGAAATAAACAAACAAACTCTCACAATAATTATATTATATTAGGAAGTACCACTAAATACTATCTGCTGTATTACACATAACAATTAGTAGTAAGCTAAGGAGTTTAGTTTAAATAGGGCCTCAATTTCATTTTTGCCCCGGGACCCTTGTTGACCTAGCTACGCTACTGT